>JAHTLZ010000038.1:4215114-4300805 GCA_023846285.1 Phrynocephalus versicolor | reverse complement strand
ATCATCATCATCATCATCATCATCATCATCATCATTATCATCATCATCATCATCATCACACAGCAGACAAGATAAGTACGCTGGATTTTTTATTACAAATCACTAGTCCTACTACAAATCACTTCCCAAGCGTTTAGGACTACGTGATGGTGATGATGATGATGATGATGATGATGATGATGATGATGATGGAAGCTGTTAAATTGTAGGCACCTGGATTATGAATCCATTAATGAGTGTAATGAACAGTGACCTTGATTTTCCCACCTTTCAGAGAAAAATCAACGAAGCACTTGAGGTGGAGAAAGTGGGTATATATGCCATTGCTTAGAAATACAAAGTGCGGGTGTGGGCGAGGCGACGGATAAAGAATCCGTCCATTTCTTAGCCAATGCAAAGACTTAGGCTTGGTCTCTCCAACCTCAAACGCACCGTCGTCAGTGCCTCTCTTTTTAGGCAGAGAGACGAGATTTGAGTAAAGAAAAGACATTAGGGACTCGATCTGTGTGAGATCACAGAAGTCCCGCTTGCTAGCCCTCAGGTCCCGGGTCTGGCGTCAAGGACAAGCTCGACTACCCGGTGCTGCACGTCAGCTGGAATGACGCCCAAGCCTTCTGTGCGTGGAGGAAGAAGAGGCTGCCGACGGAAGAGGAGTGGGAACTCGCCGCCCGGGGAGGCTTAGAGAGTACGTAACCCAAAGGGGCCTCCCCAGAAATTCTGGAAGGGGCCCCTCCGGTTCCTGTGGAACGGTGCCATCCCCAAAAGGATGGCACCGTTGAAGAACAACATTGAATTGTGGAGAACCTTTGTGTGTCAGATGCACAGGATGTTGCCGCGCTGACCTGAATCTCAGGGGCACAACCAGACGGCGGCCAGGATCAACAAATCAGGACCAGGTCTTTTGCGAGGCTTTTGGCTCCTGATTGCTAATGAGACATAGCTTTCCATGGCTTACGTGGCTGCCTTTATGCAGTCATAAACACCCAGATCCTGTGGCCCACTTGGTGTTGAGTTCCCCTCCCCCCTGCTTTGATTTAAAGTGTTTGAGAACCCCTCTCCACCTGTCTTGTCACTTACGTGAACTGTTAAAAGTAGGCTGTAATTCTTATTTCCCCCCTTCCTCTTCTTTCTCTCCATTTCTTGCTAGACAGGTTGTATCCGTGGGGAAATAAATTCCTGCCCAATCGCACAAACCTCTGGCAGGTAAGGAGCCGGGCTGTTGCTGTGTTGTATTCAGTGGCATAACGGAACTCGGGCTAGCAGGGTCAAGGTCCTGGCGCTTTCTGAGAAAGTTGGAACCCGGTCACTGGGATTTTAAAAGATTGCTGGTACATCTGGATATGTTGGGTAGCGTGTGCAGCGGAACATTGGGATGAGGTGGGAGAATATGCCTTTTTTTCGGACTGCAGCTTCCAAAATCTGGCTTCTGGCCAGGCTGCCTGAAGGCTTATGGGAGTTGTAGTCCAAGAAAAATGAAATGAAAACATTTTCTGTCCTCAGGGTGATTTCCCCAGGGTGGACACCGCGGAAGATGGTTACCACGGAGCATCACCGGTGACCGCGTTCCCTCCTCAGAACAGTTATGGTACGGACGTTTCCCTGTGGCTTCCGGTCTTTCTGGCCAGACTGGGCAGATGGGGCTGATCCAGATAGAAATCGAATCAAGTTTTCAGCCAGGTCGCTGTCTCTCCCGATGTTATACGAAAGTTGTCATTCCATAAGATTGTTTTCTTCTTTTGGGGAGGCCGGTTCCCTGAATCTCAGAAACATTCCCACTAGGGAACAGGGAAATTTGGATTTCTTGGACTACAAACCCCATAACGCTCTGTTCTGGGAGATCCACTGGACCGACCCTTGCAGGCACCTCAGTGCAGTCTGCCTGGGAGAAAAGTCCCGGTCTCGGTGCTAGTCAGGAGATTTCTCTTTGAAAAAAGAAAGGTGTCCCTCTTGTTCCAACCCAGGGCTGTACGACCTCTTAGGGAACACTTGGGAATGGACAGCATCGGCGTATCATCCAAACGGGCCTGCGTCCCGCCAGCCCGCTCAGGAGATGCGCGTCCTGCGCGGGGCCTCTTGGATCGACACCGTGGACGGTTCGGCCAACCACCAAGCCCAGGTGGCAACCAGGTGGGGCTTGGGTGTTCACCTCTCCTCCCCACACACACACCTCCCCACCACCACCACTAGACCATAATATTTCACCCAGTATTCAAGGCTCAGCTGCCCATCTCGTTCGCTCCGTAGGATGGGGAACACCCCGGATTCGGCCTCGGACAATTTGAGCTTCCGTTGCGCCGCCAGCCTTCCCCGGACGAAACCAAGCCCGGAAACGGGAAGGGAGAAATCCGAGCTGTGAAGACACTGAACGGCCGTCGGTCGTGTCCCATCAAGGCCGGTCCTCCCGCTGTCTTGCCGAGAGCGATGGAAATGAGATTCGGACGAGAGAGGCTTTGTGGTGTCCATTGGAGCCGAAGGAAATTGGCACATAAAACCTGCCCAGGTAGTAAGTTGCACCCCGAGAGGGCGCCTCTTACCTGCGTATGGCTGGTCCCCGGAAGTACATCTTAAAGGCACCTGGCTAGAAAAGGCTTGGAGGGGGGGGAATCATCATTTGAGAAGCCCCGTGTCCTTGTTAGATGAAAGACAAAGAAAGCAGACGCCCAACCCAGGCTGGGTCCAATAAATAAAGCACATTTATTGAGGCGTCAACAGAGGATCATTGTAGAAAGCTAAGCCTTTCAAATCGTCGGCTGTTAACCAATAGTAATAATAAATAGTCCAGATTCTGGAAATAGTTCAGCCTCAGGCCAGCCCTCAATCTCTGTTGCCTTCAGGAATCAATCTAGGTACTGTCACCCGCCCGCCCCCACCTTCCCTAACGCTGGGTGGGCAGGTATTTCATGCCTCTGCGGTGGAAGCGTGGAGAGGAGGGGCAGCACGGAGGGGCATCACCGGCTTTGGACTACGATGCCTTTTATTCTGGGATTTGTAGTCCAAAAAGATAAAGCAGGCGGACGTGCGTTTTAATGGCTGCCGAATATTAGGAAGCTGTTGAAAACTGATAGTGGGGAGGGGGATTCCAGCCATCCAGAAGTTGTCAGACTACAAGCCCCACCATCCTTCACCACGTATTTTTTTTGGGGGGGGGGGCTGATGGGGATTTAAGTGTTGCCAAATCCAGAAGGCCCCGGACAGGCCCAGGTTTGCATTAGCACAGGCGTGTCCAGATTTTGGCCCTCCTGATGTTTTGGACCACATATCCCAGAATTCTAGACTTAGATTGCCAGTGACAAAGGACGGTGGGAGTTGCAGTCCAAAACATCTGGAGGGCGGAAGTTAGGGCATGCCTGAGTCAGAGGATTTATTTTGGGGGGGAGGAAGGCTTTGGGTTTGAATGCCGGATTCTGCACAAAGCGAGCATCCCGAAAGGAGAGATTTTTCGTGACCCTCAACCTCCCTGAAGGAGATGATGATGATGATGATGATGATGATGGTGACGGTGACAGTGACGGTTGGTTCTGCCTGAGCTTGGCGTCCTGCCGAGGGCTGAGGCGACCCCTCCCCTGCCCATGGGGGGGGCTGCCTTCTTCCGCCTTGGCTCTTTGCGCATGCTCAGGAGCTGTCTCCCCGTCTCAGAAGAGGAGACCCCCCTCCTCCTCCTCCTCCTGCAAGGCCAGGCTGAGCAGGATGGCTTTGGGGGTGTTCTCGAAGAGGGCGGCCCGGTTCTGGGCCTCCCCTTTCTTCACCCAGTGGCCGTAGATGCGGAAGGCGCAGGCGTCGATGATCTTCCGGATGGGCTTCAGGCCGTAAGGGTCGCGTTGCAGGACGTCCCGGGTGATGGGCTTGACATTGCGGTAGTTGAGGTAGATCCGGACGGAGGCCAGGACCGTCAGGCAGATGACCTGGGCGGGCGGGAGAACCGGACACGTCAGTACGGCCTGTGTGTGTGTGTGTGTGTGTGTGAAACTCATTTATACCCAACGTTCTCGTATCTTTGGCCCTCGTGATGCCTCCTCCCATCATCCCTGCTGCAGGCCCTGTGGCAGCGAGGACTCCTGGGAAACGAAGTCCTAAACATCTCGAGGGCCAAGGATTTCTCACCTCCGGGCCAGCCCTGCTCTGAGGGAGAGTGAAGCAGCAAATTTTGGGCCAAGGTCAGCAAGTTCTTACTTATCTTGTTCTTGTTGTGTGGTTGCTGCCAGGGAGACGGAGGTTGAGCTGAGAGAGAATTTGCAGGAGGGCTTGCCTCTCAGGTGCCAAACTGGATGATACACTTAGCACGTATTTAGAAGTGGTGCTCCATCAAATGCAATATCTGGTCAGAGTTTTGTTCCTCTCTCTGCTTCTTTCCCGCCCTCAACCTTTGACACTGTCTGGCCTAATGAAAAGGCCTGGAGAATCCAAACGCTTTGTGGAATTTTTCACTGGTTCCAAAAACAGATAGATTTTAGGATTTGTTTGTTTTTTTGATCATGGACCAATTTAAATCTACTTTTCCTTGCAGTCTTTTTCTGAGGTGAGATAGGCATGTTGACAGAGAAAAGAGGTGTTGTTAAGCTGTGGCGTTGTCCTTACTAACAGCCGGGACGTCAGTCTCTGTTTCCCAGTAGTGGCTAACTCTGATGTTGCAATTTGGAAAGATTTATTAAAATACCACATCACAGACAAAGTGGAGCAATGATTCCCTTGGCCACTTGGGATTGACAAAAGAAGGCCCAAGAAACCTGGAAAACGCCTCTCACAATGTCTCTAAAGATCCTGTTCAGAAGTTACTTTTGGAAGTAACTAGGTATAAGCCTCACATTTATTTCCTATTTAAATTTGCCTTTACACCCAAGTAATATAAGGGCTAAGGAAAGTAACTTTGTAACTAGCTGCTATGTTAGTCATTATACAAACATAACTTGTTACAAGTAATGAATTTACTCCTGATCTGACCAATGATCTGCCAGTGCAGGTCCGCCCTTGGCGTCCCTAGTCGTTAAGGAGAAGAAAGAGAAAAGGCGAGTTACCCGGAATTTCCGGAAGGGGCTGAAATGGCGGACTTCCTCCACCACGTATTCCTGGAAGAAAGGGTGGTTGAGGGCATCCTCCACCGTGTAACGAATCGCGGGCTTCACCACCAGGAGGTGGGCGATCTGTGGGCAGGAAGAACGGCGGCCGTTGGGTCCCCGAGATGGAGGCCCCGGCCCTTGCCCTTTGCCACTTAGGGTCCAGCTCCCCTGGCGAAGGAGGTGGCAGGGGACGGAGCGTGGCCCCTCAGCAACCCAACACCGTCCCCATCCTTGGCTTGCTCCCCTTCTGTCAAGTTGCCCAGCCTAGCACAGTAGCCGTCAACCCATCTCCTTGCAGAGCTTCGGGGGGTTATGTACAGGTTGTTTAAATAAACCTTTCTAGGGTGTTTTTTTTTTTTTTTTTTGAGGGGGGTTTCCAAAATTCTAATCCGCTCGGTTTGACTGGATCCGAAGGAGCTGTTGACTGTAGCATTTTTGGAGATGATGGCAAATCTGGTTCTGTTTCAGCACCCTGGAGAGCTCATTTAAAGTACGGCTTAACACTCCAAGCGGATTCCCTGCTGAATTCCTTGGCCAAACCTTTGGCCTCTCTGGTGAGCCCCCTGCGGCTGCACCCCTCCCCCCCGCCCGGGGAAACCGTCACCCACCAGGTCCTTGATGGTGTCCGACCGGTCGTCCCACTCCGGCGACCCAAACTTGTAATTCCCGCTCATGATCATCCTCAGCATCAGCATCTGCTTCCGATGCCAGAAAGGAGGCGAGCCAGCCAGGAGGGTGTACATGATCACCCCTGTGCTCCACCTGAAGCCCGAAGGAAACAAACCGGGCCACCTTTTGAAAATGGCCAGTGCTAGATAGAGCCAAACTTCCTCCCTCTTTTCTCTCTTATAGAGAGTTCGTTATTCCATGCTTGTCTCTCCGTGGTAAGAGGCAGGCTATTTTGACTTACATATCAATCTCCTTCCCGTAACCTGGGTGGTCTGGATCCATGGAACATTCGAGTATTTCCGGAGCCAAGTAGCCAGGGGTTCCACAGATCTCTGCAAGAAGGAAAAAGAAGGGTGTGTGTGTGTGGGGAGAAACCAGCAGAAACTTGAACTTCTGGATCAGAGACAGAAATTATTATTTTTAAAAGAAATCTTCCTGCATCCAGTGGCCTCCAAATGCGCTGCAGATAACTTTTTGAGACAGGCATGCCATAGAGAATTGCAGTGACTTCTGGGTCTCAGCAGCCGAACAAGGGAAGGACCCACAGCCCCCCCCCGCACCAAATGAATCCTTAGCATCTCAAGGGAAGGATGGAAACTAGAGCTGAGGGAAAGGTTTTTGGACTACAGTACCCAGAACCCCCTTGACCGTGCTGGAAACCGAGCCCAAGACTGAAGGGAACTGGACCTCTTTAGCCTCGAGAAAAGAAGAACGAGGGGTAACATGGTAGCACTTTGCAAAAGTTACAGGAAGAGCCAGATTTAGGCTGAACATCGGAAATACTTCTTAACTGTTAGAACAGTACGACAACAGAAGTAGAGGAGGCGGAATACTCCAACACTGGAGAACACTCGAGAGGAAACCAGACCAAGCCGCCTGTCCAGCCGGCTTTGACTTGGATCCCTGCCTTGAACTGGGGGGGGGGAACCTTCGGAGCTCCTTCCAACTCTGTCCTTCTAGGATTGGACGACAGTAACGCCGGAGAGATGCTCCCAGCCGGTGGAGGCAGTCATGAGCTCAGTGATACCAGCAGATATTGGGTAATGCGGTCATGATTGGGGAGCAAATCCATCCTGGGGTTGAGTCCAGACTTGACAGGCGCTCTCCAGGGTGCTGAAGCTCCTGTGATGTTTGGACTAAAACCCAGCGCAGATTTGTTTCCCCCTGTGAGAATGGGAGCCTCCCTTGAGTAGCTGGCCCGTTTCCCTGTTTTGAGGGGAGGGTTTTCCCTTTTGGGGGATGACACCCCACCCCACCGCCCACCTTTCAGCTTCTCCCCCTCCCTCAGCTGACAGGAGAAGCCAAAGTCCGTCAGCTTGATGTTCATGTGGTCGTCGAGGAGGATGTTCTCTGGCTTCAGGTCCCGGTGGACGATGTCCATGGAGTGGAGGTGCCGGAGGACCTCCAGCAGCGCCCGCATGATCTTCCTGCCGGGAGAGACGGGCCAAAGGGAAGAGGGTTTTCCCACCTCGCTCCTCTCCCTGTCTGCTGTGCCCCACGCGATGCTCAGGGACCCCCCACACCGGGTCCCACTTGCGGGGATCCTTGTGAAACCACCTCTGGGGCAGAAGGAGCAGCGCCGTGACCCCAAAGGGAGAGGCGGGAGGTCTCAGCAAGGCCGGTCTGGGCAAAACCAGGCTCTGAGGTTGGGAAGGAGCATCCCCCCCAGCCCAGCCCAGCCCAGCCTCCGTCCCTTACCTGGTCTCCTTCTCGCTTAACGTCACTTTCTCGGTGAGGTAGTCAAAGAGCTCCCCTCTTTTCATTCTGCATTTGTAGAGGAGAAAAAAAAAACCACGCGGGTCTTAGAAATTTCCCAAAGGAAGCCGGCCGGACAGATGGCCGTGGGTGGCGGTGGCATCATTCGCTAATGTGCCCTTTAGACATGCTCAGGAGCCCTCCTGCCTTTCTCATTCTTGTGCGTGCGCAAAAAGAATGCTGCCTGCTCAGTTCACCCACCGGCCTGTTTGTGCATCGCCATGGACGCCCAACGCCCTTCTCCCTCCCTCGTGTGGCCGTTAGTGTTTTTATGTCTGTCTGCGATATCCATTGGCTGTCTTTCTTCCCCTCCTCGGGGGACCCAAGGCAGCTCACATACATTACGACTCTGCAATAAGTAGGATTTTGCAACCGCGGTTGAAGGATCTGCGCTTTTGCCTGAGACCTCCCAAAGAGCAGCCCCTGCCTCTAAAGCCTTGACTCCAGAGGAAACGCTGCTGGCCTGGGCCCTGCTTTTAAATAAAAAAGCTTGTCTTCAAACAAGCCGATTTATTTTTCAAGGTTTTTCCTTTCCTTGGGATCCATCGCATCAAGGCGGAAGGGTTCCCCCCCCCCCAAAGCAGCTGCAGGTCTTGATTACGACACAACTCGGAGGGACCTAAAAATAGAGCCCCGGGGAGGATCTGTGTGACTGCAGAGAGACCTTAGCAAAGGTCATGAGAAATCGGATCCCCAGACGGGGTGGCAGGGGTGTGGGGCAGCTGACTCCAGCAATCCTCCTTCCCTCTCCCCCTTTCTGCCTCCTTCTCCTGAGTCGCAGGAGGGCTGGCGGGGAAGGTGTGCAACGGTCAGGCCAATCAACACAACAGTCAGGCCAATCAACACAAACAGACCTTTGCAAGAATATATACACGTATAGTTCATCTCGGTCCAATGAGCTCAAGAAAGAGCGCGTGGCCCTCTCCTCCTCCTCCCCTTGGCCCTTGACTTTTACAACATCGCAGCATTTTTTTGAAGTGTGAACCTTCCGGACGGTCTCCCAGGGCAGCCCCCTGTAAAGCATATGGTAGCAGCCAAGCCTAGAAACCGCCACTGTGTGAACGGCGGTGTCACACCCTCAACTCCAAGACAGGTACTTACAGGTCAAAGACGAGGAAGAAGAAGGTGTGAGATTCATAGCTGTCCTTCAGCTGGACTGGAAATAAAACACAGCAGCTTAGCGACACTGGACTAGCAGGTGACCTCAGGTGTCACCCCACAGTTGGACAAATATTTACCCCAGAGAAATCCAAGGCTGCCCCAGACATTTTTGCATCTGAGACAGAACACCCCAAGGCTCCTGTCCTCCACCAGAGACATAAAACCTGGAAATGGTGGCCAAGGGCTGAATGGTTAACCTTCACGCCCATCCCTTTGTAGACAATCTGGCTGGGGAACCCATAAATGGAGGGGTCGGTGGAACCTTTTTTTGTGCATTTCTTCGATGGGGAAGGTGTACGTCCCTTTCTAAGAACAACATGGTGGGCTCAGCGAGAGGAGAACCAGGAAGGTGAGGATACAGGAATCCCAGAAATCTAGGGGCAGCCTCTTTCTATCGGGGAACAAGCCAGGGGCATCTCTCCCCCCACTCACCCTCCTTCCAAGGAGACGGGTGCTGATTCATCAGCAAGGGGGGAAATATGATGCCCCGGAGAAGGGGAGGGCAGCGGGGAAGAAGAGGCTGAACTTAGCAACAGGGTGCTTAATTCCCTGTCCACGGGCACAGCGTTGGGTTTGCTCACGCTCGACTAGACAGCTGTGGGCTGTCTGCCTTGTGGATCCTTCCTGCAGATTCCCTGAGGCACGTTGAAGCCTCGAAAACTGTTTCTTGGTAGCAGTGTGACTTCACATGTCATCAAAGCGGTGACATGGTGGCAGCGGTGGGATCACGACAAGACACTCCATTTAATTACTCATGCACGTCTTCAGTTTACAACGGCCGGGTCCTTCTGTGCAAAGGAAGGAGTCAAACCCCGGGTAAGGCCAAGGGGAGGAAGGTTGGGGTTTTGAGAAGGAGCCCCTGGACAAGATGTGAAATAGCACCGCCTCCTGCAAGCCGGTGGTGGTGGGACTACAGTTCCCACAATCCCCCAGCCAGCATGTTCACTGGCCATCCTAGCCAAGGGGATCAACAAATCCCTTTTAAAAAAAGAAAACTCCCAGGAAATACTTTTTCTTCTATGGTTGCATTCTCGCGTTTGAGGAGGCACTCTGAGGACACCGGCTCTCATTCGTGGCCTTCCATGTGGTTCCTTTCTAGTATCTTTTTTTTCTCCCGGGAGGAAAAAAAAAACTGTTTACAGAGGGAGCCGAACAATGAAATCGCTGCCCGACACTTTGGAAATATCAGGAGAACTTTCTCTTCGGGAAACAGGCTCGCTTTCCCAGGACCCCCAAAGGTCACGTTGATACCCAAAGGAATGGGTAAGCTTTCAAGCCACATCAGAACTCGCTTCTTTTGGTCACAGAATTCAGCAAGAGTGAGAGAGGCAAGGTTTGGGGTGCCACAAACAGGCGGAACAAAAAGTATTTACTTGGTTATGACTATGTTCTTACTCCACCCCAATGCCCTTTGGAGGGATTCACCTCTTTAAAGCTGTTTCTCTACTACAGGTGCCAACAGGTCTCGGAACTTGCTTCATTCACTATGTATCACCATTCCAACAAAAGGAACAAACAGTCTGGATTTCTATGTGTGTGAAAAGGATTTCTTCCCCCTTAAAAACCCCAAGTTCCTTTCTAGACTTGCTGAGGCCCTAATGTTTTGCAGGGCACACAGTGACATCTTGCACTGGTTTATGTTTCTTGTCCATACAATACATCCCAGGAAGATCCCCTTGTGTTGGGATCCAAAATCCAGAGGTGATGCTCTTGTAACCGAGATGACACAGATTTCTCTCCAGCTGATTTATAACTTGATGAAAAAGATAATAACAAGAGGGGGTGCAAGGACATCACTGAGTTCTGTAGAGCTTACTCTTGTGTAAATGGATCTCGGATGATCTGAAGATGTCTCCTCTTCAGAAAGTATGAAATTTGAGAGCCCAGATGGAGGGGCCGGTTCTCAGAGGAGAGGTAAGCAACACAGAAGAACAGGGTCAACCTCTAAAGTCCCACCTCTGCAGAGATAGTTTTTTTTCCTGACCCATAATTTATTTTTTATGTGGGGGAACTACGTTTGACTTACTGATGTTCGGGTGTCCTGAGACTTTCTGGAGAATGTCGATCTCCTTCTTGGTGGCTTCCTTCAAATCCTGCACTTCTTCCGGAGACAAGTTCCCGCCGGAGATGTCGATAATCTTCACGGCGAATTCTTCCCGGGTGACTTTATGGATGCACCGGCGGACGACGCTGCTGACGCCTCTGGAAGAACAGACCCAACGGGGATTGTCGGACAAGAGGAAGATATTATGAGCGCCTCTCCGAAAGAGCCGTGCCCCTTGTTGATTTCAAGGGCTGCCCAAGCGCCAAATCTGTTTTGAAGATGGGGTTCAGCGCCCTTAAAAGAATCCGATTAAAACCCAAAGTGGGTTCCCTGGACTTAGAGTCCCTAGCTGCCCTGCAGGACTCTCTCTCTCCCCCCCCCCAAATATTTTGCTGACCAAGGGCAAGGTAACACTCCCTCTGTTTTGTGTCTAGAAGCAAATCTGTTTGTTGGCTGGATGCCACTTTGAGACGGGCAAAAGGAGGGAAGCATTGCCAAAAAAAACGGAGGACATGTGGCCTGCTGAGGACCTAGATGTCAGGCTCCCCCCATCTCCATGGAAGGAATTCAGTCCTCGAGTGCCCAGGAGGGCGGAAGAGCTGCCCAGATCCTGAACCCTTGTGTTGGAAAGCCTGGTGCCAGCTGGGAGCAGGTGAGGAGAGGCACTTGAATTCCACCATCCAAACCACGATCGCCATTTCCCCTCCTCAGGCATGGCATCCCGTGAGGTTTCCTTTCCTGCCCCCACCCTACGTGGTCGAAAAGGTCCCCAGAGAGATCATCCGAACCCTGGGAGGCCTGGCAACCCGACTCCCAGAGGAGCTGCCCTTGGAATTCCCATGGAGGCGAGACACCTTGGAGGGCAACGGCGTCAAAGCACGTGAGCCATTCAGTTTAAGGCGAACAGTCCGCCACCCCCATCCTTTTTTCTATCCGAACTTGGCTGTAATGACTGTTGAATAGGTCTTGCCAGCGAAAATTGATGGGGGCATCTAATTTTCCCAGCAATAATGCATTTCCAGTGCACAGCAACGGAATGAACCAACACACACTCACACACACACACGTGTTGCATGGAATGCATAGCATTTGGGAGGGAGCAACATAGTTTTGCATGGGGTAATTAAGGGCCACGAACACAGCAAAAGACCTGCCCCTGGCAGAGACGGACAGGGGCAGACCGGATTCCTTGCTGTGCCTCTACGTAGCTTGCCTAGAAGTTGGGACCCATTCTGAGGACAAGATCCACCCTGATCCTCAAGATGCATCACTACAACACGGGAGCAGACGAAGAAGCCCATTTGGCCCTGGTGGGTGTGGTTCCCAATGAAACAGAACAGCCAATAAGCACCGAGCGCTGGTTTCGTACCTTCCTAGGATTTCTTTTGGCTCATATTTCTCGTAAAACTCCCCCGACGTTTGGCTGTCTGGCAGCTCCTCGGTCTTTGTCATCGTGGCCTACTCCGCAGGGACCGTCTGGAGGTTCACCTCAAAGTGATGCAAAACACTACAGGAAAAAGGGGGCCTCTGAGCGTGAAACGAACACCCTCTCCAGGTTTCCTTGTTAAGGAAGACAATGGCGTAGAGAGGGGTTGAAGATGAGCGCTTTGGCCGAGGAACCTGCTTCCCTTTTTTAGATGTGTATCTGTGTGGCCAGTTTTACAAGTGTCCCGTGATCTCGGGAACGCCTGCGTAGAAACTTGGAGTCAGAGGCTGCTCCTTTTGGAATGAGGAGGATGGACCAGTCGTGGCTCAATCCGCATTTAACAGCAACGTGTTAATGGAGAGATTTGGGGCGGCATCAATTCCTCCGCTGACATCTTCTCTTCTAGCCAACGTTCCCATCCTGTTTTATGGCTGGCTTACGACCAACCTGCCCTCTTTCACCAGTGCTGCGATGGGTTCAGCACAGGAGACGTTCAGGGTATAAACACCAGAGCATAGGAGGAACTAGTTACATGCAGAGTTTGGGAGGAACGAGTTACATGCAGTTCGCTTTGGGCATGGACGGTCTAGCTAAGGCAATATTTCAAAAGCAATGTAGCTAGTTGTTAAAACATTATTTTTTTGAGGAGCAATGGGTAATGTTTTATCGTTGCTTCAAAGTGTTTATTTCAAAGACATTTTTAGAGGCACTTTCGTAAGAATTTATCGAGTTTGGTTGCAGTCTTTTACAAATCCAATTAGGCAAGGGGATTGCCGTTCTGTTTCATCCCTTATGAAACGTCCTTAAGGTGCAGAATTATTGAGCATAATTGGGATAATGTCTGTGAACGCAAGGGAGAGAGGGCAGCCAGGCTGCCAGAAAAGACAATACAAGTTGCTGTAAAACAATTAAAAATCCCAGCGTCTGGTACAGAGCGCTGCGAGGCATGTGCAGAATGCTTTGGGGCAGGTATTTTTTAAGCTACAGGCAGCCCATACAGTACGCCTAGAGGTTTAGTATTCCCAGCCATTTTGACGGGTTCGGAGTGTAGGTACCCTGGAAATCAGTGTTTACAACTTGGAAATGTTTCTCTCTCTCCCCCCCCCACCTCCATGCTCTCTCTTTTTTGGGGGGGGGCAATTCTCAGAGGTCCTGGCAGAGAGAAGTTCTGGGGGGGCATAATCCAAGAACCCAACGTTTCCGATCTGTGAGCTGGAACCTCTCGCCTGATCCTTTCAGGGATGGATTCTGCTCACCAACGCCCTGGTCCTAGGCGTTTTGGGTGCCCATGTTAACCTCCTCGGTGTGGGTGGGTGTCAACCCAGTTCAGCTTAAACCCTGCTTCCAAACCCATCGGAGACACGGGGCAGAAACAAGCCTTATCGGCAACCTACTCTTAGAAGTGGGAAAATCTTTTAAGGTTTGTTGGTCTTGGGGTGTCAAAACAGGTCCCCCCCCCACTCCTTCATCTCGTTTACACATTGCTTTGTCTTCTGTTTGGCCGTTGGGAGGAAACTGCAGTCTCCATTTCCATGTCTGATGGCCGGGACCTGAAAACCCACCAGAATTACGTTTCTCCGATAATATGATTTGGCTCTAAAGACAACTTATTCATAGTTGTCTGTTTCTCTCCCCCACCCCCTCCAATTTTGACTTAGAAATTCACCCCTCTAAACGCAAAACCTGTGTGTTGCATCCGGTTTTGCTGACCCAGGTCAATATCTGGAGCCGGGGGAAGCTCTACTTACCCTACCCTGCTGTCTCCTAACCGGCCATTCCAGGGTCTCTCTCTCTCTCTCTCTCTCTCTCTCTCTTTCTCTCAGGGGAGCAGCAGCCGAGCCACCCAGGTCCTCTTGGATCAAGAAGGGCCACGGTTCTATTCCAGCCCCCGGTCGAAGGGAAAAATAAATCCCCAAACAAAACAAAAACCACTCCAGCCTTTCCCGTCCGCTTGCTGCCGCCTGCTCGCTCGGCGGGAACGTTGAGGTCAAAAATAAATGTGGCAAACCAACCCGGGCGACGGTCCAAAGCCACTCGGTGTGAACGCTCCTCGGGGTGGGTGGGGTGGGGTGGGGTGTCTATTTAGGAGTGACCCTGCCGTGAGGTGAGGGAGCCCTTTCGTAGGGCAAGAGCAGTGCACGGCCTGGAGCGACCAGCGCTGCCAGGAGAAGCCCCAGGTGTGGATTTCTGAACAGGCACGAAACGTACATCTTTTTAGCAGAATTTGCCTCCCTGCGTACCTCAGGCCCCTTGTGCTCGGTCAAAAGGGCCCCGTTGGAAATGCAAGGCTGGCCGTGCCGTCCCAAGCCATTTTGCCGCCCGAGGTGGCACTGCCGATCCCCTCCTGCATCCTCATTGTGGACCCAAACGAGCCAGATGCTAACCCTCCCACCGTCTCTCTCTGGCAACATCCAAGGTCCGGGTTCTTCCATTCCCAAGAACAAGGCCCAGGACTCAGAAGCTTAACTGCTGGATCGCCCCTTGTCCATCCTTTCATATTCTATTCTGCACTATTCTGTTTTATCTCATGTTTGGCTTGATGCCGTGACAATAAACTTTACCTTACCGTTACCTTACCTCCTTTTTCGGAGGCGAGTTGTAACCAGGTCCTTCTGGGTTAACCCGTTTCCCCTTCAGGGGCCTTTTCTGTATTTATTTACCTATTGGACTTACACCTGGTCTTTATTTCGGGACAAAGATGCCAAGATGCTCACAGGAATGAAGGTAGCCTCTAGAAAAAGGGTCCCAGTCCAGGGAATCCTTCATGGAGTGGGTAGCGCTCCTGCACAACCCAACAGCTGCTAGGAAAGCGGTGGGCAGAGGTGGGCCCTCCAGATGTTGGGCCAGCTCCAGAGGGTGAGAACTGACGGGGGCTGTGGTCCGTCCACCTCCTGAGGGCCACCTGCCTTAGAGCAAGGAAGCAGCCGCCTTGGCCTGCAAGATCTTCCCGCCGGCACCAGGAAGGAACCTGGGTCTCGCGAACCAGACAGGCACGACGGAAGGAACGGTTAAGCAGTGAATCTCGGAGCAACTTCCGCTCAAAGAAGAGAAGGTACGGGGGGGGGGGGGGGGGGTTGGATCCTTCCCAAGAACCTCTCACATGGCAGCAAACCTCTCAATTCAGCACTGGTTCGGCCTCATCTTCAGTCTTGTGTCCACTTTCTGGACACCACACTTGCAAGAAGGATACTGACAAACTGGAACAAGCTCAGAGGAGGGCAACAAAGATGATCAGGGGGCTGGAAAACAAGCCCTGGAAGGGACAGACTGAAAGGACTGCGCATGTTTAGCCTGGAGAAAAGAAGACTGGAAGGAGACAGGATAACCGTTTTCAAATATTTTGAAAAAAGCTGCCCGACAGAGGAGGGGTAGGATCTACATAATAAGAACCTAAGAAGAGCCATGCTGGATCCGGCCAAAGGCCCATGTAGTCCAGCTTCCTGGATCTCACATTGTGGCCCCACCAGATGCCTCTGGGAGTGCACGAGACTCGATCTCTGTCTCCTGATGCCTCTCCCTTGCATCTGGCCCTTGAAGGACCCTGGTTTTAAGCCTGGAGACGACACATCCCCATCATAGTTTGTAACCTGGGATGGACTTTTCCTCCAGGAATCTGTCCAACCCCCTTTTGAGGGAATCCAGGCCAGATGCCATCACCACCTCCTGTGGCAGGGAGTTCCACAGACTAACAACACACTGGGTAAAAAAATAATTTATTTTGCCTGTTCTTATTCTCCCAGCCCTCAATTTGGGTGGATGTCCCCTAGTTCTGGTATTTTGTGAGAGGGAGAAGAGCTTCCCTCTATCCACTTGACTCATGCCCTGCATTATTTTGTACGTCTCAATCCTATCCCCCCTCAGGCTCCTTTTTTCCAGACTAAAGAGGCCCAAATGTTTTAGCCTTTCCTCATCACCCCAGAGTGCAGAACGCACTCAAATTACAAGAACCTGGCTTTTGTCTGAATATCAGGAAAAACATCCTAATGGTTAGAGCAGTGCAGCCATGGAACCGGCTAGCTCAAAAGGTGGCATTGAATAGAAATCTGGACCACCACCTGGCAGGACTCCTCTGAGGTGGATTCCTGCATGGAGCGGGGAGGGGTTTGACTTGACAATAATATTTTAAACTTTCTTAGTTATATATGCTTACAGGTCTCTTACTACTTGTGCAACACACTAGTTTCAGTCTTCAGACCCTAACTAAACTAACCAGCCCCTTTCTCTAAACCAGTGGTTCTCAACCTGTGGGTCCCCAGATGTTCCTGGACTGCAACACCCAGAAGCCTCCACCACTTCCTATGCTGGAAGGGGTTTATGGGAGTTGCAGTTCAGGAACATCGGGAGACCCACAGGGTGAGAACCACTGCTCTAAACTAAGTCATCAGAAATCTTTCCAGACCCTAAGCAGTCTCTATCTGCGAGTTATCCCAACAAGCACCTTTTTATACGCTTTAGCCCCGCCCACAGGACATTCCATTGGTTACCCAGTTGACACCATTTGAATATTTATGAGGTACCTGTCAGGTTTCGCCATAAGGCTTCCCTGCCATCAGCTACAGAGCGGACAGTTCCAAGACTCGTTTGGTGGGGAGCAATCAACTTTTATTTCGAAGCTCACGGAATTACATTTCTGACACGGACACGAGTGCAAGCAGAGCCCATTGAAAAACCAAGGACCCCCCCTTCCTCCCAACCACAAAGGGTGCTCAATTCTGCCGCATCCACTCTTCCACGCTTCCTTCGACAGACAAAGCAGTCACAAAATGAAGAAACGCTAGGCCGTTTTTTAAGGGCTGAAGAACAATGTACTAGGCAAGGCGTCTTTTTGCAACGGAGAGCGGCGTCGGCCAGCAGAGCTGAGTTATGCTAAACCTGGAGTTGTGGGAAGAAGAGAAGAAACAGGAGGAGGGGGATCATAACCAGACACTAGGAGAACCCAAATGTAAAGCCGCCCAGCGAGGGGCCGGCAGCACCCAACAACTTTTGGCTGCTCGGTCACAATCGGATACCATCATGGATGCAACCCCTGCGTGTGCCTCATCTTTGCCGAGTGTTATACAGTACAAAGCACCGTTCCAAATGTAACCGCCATTTGGAGGACCAGAGGAGAGCTGCCGAGTAAGGGGTCTGCAGGACCCAGGCACAACTGGAACAGCTGTTTCATGGAAACTCTTGAGTATCAAACTGGAACCAGCCTGCAGGACCGGTCATTTGGTCGCCAGGAACCGAACACAGGAGTCAAAATGGCCCCCACACGGTTAGAGGAGAGGGAAGGAAGCGCCCAAGTGCCAATTAAATTTGTACGGATAAGGAGTTCCATGGAGACCATCAAGTCTGTCCAAACGGTGCCCACGGACTTCAGACTGCATCGGCCACAGAACAGGGGTCTGATCCACCAATGCCCCCTTAAAAAGAGCTCTCCGGAGAAAGTTTTCAGCTTGCATGTTGAGGGTACATGGAGGGAGGACAGCTGCTTCCTCCAAAAAGATTTGCCCCACTCCCTCCTTCTTCGGATCTTAGCTTCTGCCAAGCAGTTTTGAACTGTTAAGCTGGAGAAGAACCCTACGAGTGGCCCTGCAAATAAGGACGGGCGTGGCCTCCACCGCCCACATCCTCCAGCCTTTCGCTTGGCAGCCGTTCGTAGGCTGGCGTGTGACCATGCTGTTGTTTTTCTGCAGAGGCTGTCTCCTAAGAGAGTCCCATTGGCACTTCAGATTTGGCTCCCTAATTTGTGCTCTCAAGCATCCTCTAGACCAGCGTTTTTCAACCACTGTTCCGCGGCACACTAGTGTGCCGCGAGATGTTGCCTGGTGTGCCGTGGGAAAAATTGAAAAATTCTAAAGAAATTCAACCCAGGGCCGGCGGGCCGCCCACAGCTGGGAGGCGCTATAAATAGCGTCCAAGGGCCAGCTTGGCTCCTCCCCCCGAGGCCCACAGTGCTGGCGTCACTTCCTGGCCCCGCTCATTCTCTTTAGTGTTTGCCCTGTGCCTGCCGCTGCCGCGGCGACTCACTTGCTTCCCTCTTCCCCCCTCCTTTTTTTACCCTGGACCACCACCACCCCTTTCCTGGGAGCTACCAATGGACTGAGCCGCCTGACAGCCCGCCCGCCGACACGAGCCGACCCGGGAGCCCCAGCCCAGAACAAACCACCAGGTGAGGGGAAGGGGAGGAGGGGTGCCCGGCTGCCCCACGAGCACCGCGACAGGGCTATGAGGAGGAGGGGATGGAGGGGGCCTCCCCCGGGCCTGGGCTGAGGAGGCAGGCGGGCGGGGGGGGGCTACTGGCACGGCTGGACGGCCGGATGGACAGCCTTTAGGGTCCGGGAGGGGAAGAGCCGTCTCTGAGTGGCCCCGCGATGGGTTCCTCATCGGTGTGGGGCCGGCGCTGACAAGCTCTCCTCTTCCTCCTCATAGATTGGGGGGGGGGAACGGTTGCTTGGGGTCCTCCTTGAAGTCTTGCCCCTTTCTTTCTGTCTTGGGTCGCCCTCTTCTCTCTCTCTGTCTTTTCTTTCTTTTTCCCCCACCTCTCTCTTTCCATTCGTACCCTTTCCCCTCTTCATAGAAACGTGCTCATTTCTAGCCTGCATATGTGTATCTGTAATTAAAACTGTAAACCGCCCAGAGACTCCTTGAAGTGGTATGGGGCGGTATACAAGCAGAACACTTTCTGCCTTCTTTCCTTCCTGCCTTCCTTCATCCTCCTCCCCTCCTGTCGCTGGACTTGCTGAAGGCATCTGCACTTTCGTAAAGTGGCAATACAGCAATTTAACCTGAATACAGGTGGCTGTGAAGGGATGATGTCGGGTGCCCACAGAAAGGGCTCCGAGTGCCACCTTTAGCACCCATGCTATAGGTTCGCCTACAGTGCCCTACTGTTAATGTTTTGCAGCCAGTTCATGTTGCTAGTGCTATCCAGTGTACACTGACGGACGGAGACATTTTCTAATGGTGGTGTGCCTCGTGATTTTTTTCATGAAACAAGTGTGTCTTTGCCCAAAAAAGGTTGAAAAACACTGCTCTAGACGAAAAGCCACCCTGGGAAGCTCTGAAGATGGGCAGGCCCTGTCCTCAGACAGCAGAGGGAGCCGGGGGTGGGGTGGGGTGGGGGAACCTACCATTGGCAAACCGGCACTGCTTCAGCACCTCGCTGAACCCCTCGCACAGTTTCAGGTCAGCCTGGTTCTGGGCGCACTCCAGGAACTGCTTCATCTCATACTGGCAAGGGGTGAACTGCGACTGCTGCCCCATGGGCTGGGCTGGCTGAGGTTCCTGAGGAAGGAAGGAAGGAAGCAAGCAAGACGCAGGCATGGTGAGAAGGCAGCGGGCTCGGGGGGGGCACCCAACCTGGGAAACCAGGACCCTCGTACATTCACCACTCCCACTGGTGGGAGAAAAACACCCAGCCAACTGGTCCCCCTCCCACCCCACCCCCTGGCAGACTGCCTAGAGTTGGCACAACCCACCCTTCCTGCAAAAACAGGGAGACCTGCCAACATTCAGGTTTAGCATCCACCGATGCCAGGACAGCTGGCAAAACCAAGGAGAAGAGGACGACAAACTAAGCCAGTGGCGGCGAACGTTTGGCCTTCCAGATGTTTTGGACCACAACCCCCACAGTCCTTTGTCATTGGCAACACAGGCTTGGAATTCTGGGAGTGGTGGTCCAAAACATCTGGATTACTGAAGGTTCACCACCACTGAACTAAGCTGTTCCTTCTCCTCTGGAAATCTAATGTATGGGAATTATGGAATGAAAAGATACAACCTCCTCTTTTGCACTTGCTAGGGCTCTATTCTGGCTCCTTCATTCAGGTCTATCAAAAGACCAATGCCCTCGACAAGTGAGAATCTACACTGTACACTTATCTTCTTGAATTGTTTTCCTTCCTGAAATAGATTAGTAAAGGTTTCTGACTCGAGGGGCCAATGCTCATCTCCATTTATAAGCCGCTGGTCCATGGTCATGTGGCCCGCAGGCCCTTAACATCCCACCCGTGTGGTCCCTAGTTGCTCCATATGCTTTCTGACTGCTAAGTGGGCAGGAGATGGGACAAGCCGTGGGAGCTCAGTCCAGTACATCGATTTGAATTGCTGACCTTTCAAACAAGGGCAGCAGCTCAGTGGTTCAACCCACTGGGTCACCTCTATTCGCTGCTTTATGGGCCAGGAGAGGCATTACAGCTGGGAATGATTCACTCAAATGGAACGTGCACAGCTATTTTCTGGTTAAATATACAGGTATATATATATATTACTGGTCACTTAAATTATCCTTAGCTGTTGAAACTGTTGTTCTCACACCACTTTTACATCACAGATGCACTGAACTCAGGTTTAACCGAAATCAGAAACATGGTGGGTTAAAGCCAGTTTTTCCAGCTGGAGGGGAAAGCATATATGAAGCAACATTGATTCCCTAGCCAGAGGCCTTTAAAGGAAAGTTCCTCCCCTACACATGCGTGCTGGTTATGTCCGACTCTAGGGGTGGTGCTCATCTCCATATTCAAGCCGAAGAGCCAGTGTTCTGCAAGTCCGTGGCCGGCATGGCTGCAAGGAAACACTGTTTTACCTTCCACAATTTTTACGGCAGTACCTATTTATCTCTTTGCATTTACATGTTTTCGAACTGCTAGGTTGGCAGGAGCTGGAGTTAACAGCGAGAGCTCACTCCGGCCGGGATTTGAACCGAGCTGCCCACAGTTTTCAGTACTCTAGTCCACTGAGCCACCACACACCAGAGGCGTTTGGTGGGGCTCATATTTTGCATGCTGCCTCTTCAGTTCCAGATCAAGGCGTGATCTCTTATCTGTCTCTTACCTGGTAAGTGATGTCGGGCTGAGCGGCTTCAGAGCTGCCTCCCCCAAATCCTCCGGTCATGGCGTGGCCGAGAGTGTGGCCCACGGCCGAGCCCACCGCCACGCCAGCAGCCGTGGTCGCCATCTGAGCCATCAGGCCAGGCTGTCTGGGGGCTGGTGACGCCACTGCTGATGCAGGGGCTGCCGCCGGAACAGGGGCGCGGGCGGCGGGTGGCGGGTGGGAGCGCATTGGAGGCGCACGGCTGCGTGGAGAAGAAAAACCAAACACACAATAGTCAGTGTCAGCCTTGATGCAAACCGGCCTGGGTCGCTTGAACCTCACGCTTGGGGGGGGGCATGCCCTCGGACATCCACCACCCTGATGAACCTGCCCTGGAGCAGTCATTCTCAGCAGGGGACATGCGGCCCCCTGGGGGGTCCCTGGCACCTTGGAAGGGAGCCACAGCCTGAAAAATGGGGGGAATGATCCTTCATCGCTTTGTGTGGTACCCTTGTTTGGCGGGGGGGCTGGAAGCTGAGAAAAGGTCCTAGCAGGGCTGGGCCCACCCGAAAAGAATGAGGATGTCTCTTCTAGACCAAAGTTTCGTCATTCGGCTGAAGCTAAAAAGAAGCAGGTCCAGAATTAGTAGGCAGGCTTAATACTAGACCAGTGGTGGCCAAACTTGGGCCCTCCAGATGTTTTGGACCACAACTCCCACAGTCCTTTGTCATTGGCAACACAGGCTTGGAATCCTGGGAGTTGTAGTCCAAAACATCTGGAGTGCTGACGTCTGGCCACCACTGTAGTAGATGGACTTAGAACCCTGTAAGATTTAGTGGTTGAGGCCTTTGGCTGCAGAATCAGAGGGTGGGAGTTCGATTATCCCCCCCCCCCCCTCCCCGGTGTCTCCCAGACAGGGTCTGGACTCCATGACCCGCAAGGCCCCCATCAGCTCTACACTTCAGAGATTATTATTATTTTCCAGTTAACTAACTTATCACAGCAATTCCCCAAGGCATTACACAGCAACCGGCGGCATGCAATATAGGAGGCTTGATCAGCTACACCCTAAAGAGAAACGGCCGTGGTGTTTACATGACGAAAAACACAGCGCCGAAGGCCTGCCACTAAGCCAGCTGCAGATCCGTTGACATGGGATGCTCCAAGACAAGACAGTCCCTTTAAGCTGGTTAAATATTCATAGAGGAAAACAGGGCCGGTGATCTGACCTCCCTTGCTGGTGAAGCGCAAAAGACGGCTGCAGGTGACCCTTGACCAAAGCTGGCCAAGGAGGATCTTGTGACTGGGCAGGAAGAACAGAGCTGCTAATCTTACAGCTAAGCAGGCTTGGCGTTCTAACTGGACAGAGAAGGAAAGGGATTTCTATCAACCACGTGCAAGAGGGACGAGGGCCAAACTGTAGGCTCAGTTTGGCAGATTTTCTTTCAATTCAGAACGACAAGGTCCTGGTACTTTTAAACCACAGGTCTGTTACATCTTGCTAATGGCAAATACATGCTGCCCAGTAGACCCAAGTCCAAAATTTGTTTTAGGATGATGCTTCTGTGGAGCCAGCTAAGAAGAAATAAAAAAGAAAACCACCAGGTTCACGGTGGCGTAGTAGATGGTACTGTATTACTAAAGCAATGTGAATCCCTGGTGTCCAAGATAAAATATCATCGTTCTAGACTTTCAATTTGACATGGCTTTTCATCACATATGGGTCTGATGCTTGCTTTTTATGGTCCACCTGCATACAACACTTCAGTGGAAAATTTAAGAGCATAACAACACAATCAAGCCGTTTGATGGTAACTTTTCTCCTTCCTTTGCCACTCTGTTCAGCTCTGCAGCAAAAGCACCAGGTCAGGTGCTAGGCAGGCGAGCTCTGCCAAGGTGGATGCTTCTCGCCTGACACTGTCCTCCTCTTTCCCAGCACCCCCCCCAAAAGGTTGCCTTGAAAACCCCCAAAAGGCCAATCTGAAATTGATGTTGTCTGCATCTATTATCATGCTCTGTAAGACTAGAGGCTAAAAAGTGTTGCTTTTGGGGCATAACCAAGGATTTTCACATAAAATTACAGAACTGTGAATCCGGGAGGGACCTTGAAGGTCGCTAATAACAAGGACATCTCAGCTAAGCCCTTGCTAGTGGAATAGAGATAAAGCTGCACCCGGGTGCTTTAGTGTTATGTTATTAGTACCCCTGACCCAGGCCAATCTTTTGCTTGATTTACAAAACTACTTATTTCTTCCTCAGGGACATATTTATTTTTATTTATTTTATTTCAGAGCATTTTTACGCCGCCTTTCTCCTTGGAAAAGGAATAACGCTGACATTTCCCCTTGAGCTGTCATGGACCACGGCCAGCATCCAGTTTCTAGGATGAGGATGATTTACTGAAAGTCCCCCGCCCCTCCTGTTAAGTCTCTTTTCATGTGGAGAAGAATCCCAACCCAAAGCCTTGGGGACCCTTGGAGATCAACAGATTTTTGTGTCCTTGCCTGGACAGGAGGCCTGTGACTTCACTGGAACGAAGCTGTTACCTCTTGAAGGCGGCCACAAGAGGCAGGCTTTCCATTTCACAGGCAGAAACAAAGGAAACAGGATCGGAGGCACGTGCAGAGTGCATCCCCTCTTCCCTTTCTGCTCACAAAAGGAAGAGTATGATTTTAGATCTATCTTAAGGGTGGGGAGGGGTTTTCCACCCGATGTACACAAGGGATTGAAAGGGTTCCACTTTTTTGGGGGGGGAATTACAACTCCCAGAAGCCCCAACAAGCTCAGGATTCTGGGGGATGTAATCTAATGCTTCCCCCCTCAAAATCTGTTCACTGACGCATGCATTTATTGGGAGGATAGGAGCGCCTATCTGTGAGTTGGGGGGGCGGCAGTTTCCACGTGGCCAAAGGCTGGCTGGGGATGATAGGCTTTGTGGTCCAGTGCCCTCCCTTCAAGGTCTTTTATCCATTTATATCCCGCTCATCCAATACTCCCCCCTCTTGATCTGAACACTGAGTCATGTGTTTTGGGGGGAGGAAGGGGGCGCCTATCTGTAAGTCGGTCAGGGTGGGGAATCCCACGTGGCCAAAGGCTGGGTGGGGATGCTGGGCCTTGTAGTCTTCTCCCCCCCACCCCCCAAAGGCCGGATTACTAAGGGATTTTGAGGTGGGTGGTTGGGATTTCTTTGGGGGGGTTGTCCCCATCCACCCAGGCTTACACAACGGGGAGGGCACGTGACTCCTCCCTCCTCCCCGCCCCCTCCCTTTGAAGAACGCGTCCTGCCCCTCCCCCACACTGGAGGTGCCCCCCCTTCTCCCCCCTCGTTTCCTCACTGGGCGGGCGGCGCCATCCGCGAAGTGCGGCTCCTGCTCCCCCTCGGCATGGTGAACGGTCACTTCCCGCTGCTGCTTCTCCTCCGCCGGTCTCGCGGCTACGAAGTCGGCTCTTCTGGCTCTTTCTTAGAACTTCCGCTTCCCGGATCTCTCAAGGTCACGGCAGCGGAAGGCGCCTCTGCACCAACGCGCATGCGCCTTAAAGGACGCAGAAGCGCCGCCCCTCCCCTTCCGAGGTGTCCGGCCACGCCCCCTCCGCGCGTCACCAGGGCGGGGCCCCAAAAGAAGCGGCTTGAAAGAGGCGGGAAGGCGGGGCGCATGCGCGGAGCGGACTCCCGCCCTAGCCAGGGTTACCTCAGGCGCTCCTCGAAGGGAAACGAGGTGGTAACGCGGAAACGTTACTTTTAAAGGAGACACGTTTGTCCGCAAAGGCGGGGCAGCCTTTTTTCGGAACGTGGAGAACTGTCATTAAAAACGAGTCACGGCTCCAAGCCCTGAGGAAAAAAGCCTTGCTGGCGCTCTCTCTCGCGCTCTCTGTGTGGGCTACACCTGCCGAATTGCTGCCTGCCAAGCTGCAGTGGGAAGCAGGTGGAAACCAACTGCGACCCTTCTGGCACCTTTAGGCGTTCCCACTCCTCCCCGTCGCCCTGAAGCATTTTTGAATCCGAGGGGACAGCCTTCCTTTCAAAGGCAGAAATGCATAATGTAACCACCACCCTAATAAAACCCCTGCTCTTAGTATGTGCTTTGTCCCCACCTGAGAGGGGATTGTTTGGGATTTTGCTGCTCTGGATTCCACACCCTCTCCGGGCCTCCCTACTTGATTCCCCACAACCACCCTGCGAGGTAGGCCAGGAGGCCACCAAGCCACGGAACCCACTCTCTAGGGCTGGTGTGTGGGTCGTGGGACCTCCAGGCCTCCCGATGCCTGCATGAAAGTTGGGAAGAATTCTATCCTAGAACGCCCAGACCTTCCATCTGGGCTTCCGGGCCTCCTGAAAACACCAGTTTCACACCTAATTCAGCGGCTCCTCTGATGCAAAAAATGGGAGAGGAAAAACTGCTTGATTCGGGAAGAGGAGGAGGAGGAGGAGGAGGAAGGTGCCTGGGACATCACCGGTCTGGACTCTTTCCCTCCTATGGAAGCAGGAGCCATCATCCCCACGGATGGCCGCCCTCGTTGCCTCTCTCCATGAAAGGACTAAGGTTGTGGCCACGGACCACTGATGCAGGCCACAAGGGTCCCACGCGGGCTAGTCCAGCCACCCCGCCTGGCAGAGCAAGGGACTCTGTGGCTTATTTATTTATATTTATATTTGCACTTATTTACCGCCCGACTTTCCCATGGGCTTCCAGAGACTGACTCCCGCTCTTCCTCGACGCTATCAGAAACAGATGGGAACTGGAGTCCCAACCAGATCCGGAGGGTCATAACCCTGTTGTGTGGAACTGCATCACATTGACCCCCAACACTTTTAAAAAAATCTCTTTCTGAGATATAAATGCCCGGGCCTGGGTCGGACCAGGCTTCCACCTTTGATTTGGAAGGACGGTGCCCTGTGTGTGTTGTATCTTTCCTGAGATCTTGCCGGTACCTCCACTGATGGAGAAAATGCAGTGTGTGTGTGTTTGGGGGGAAATAACCTCACAAAAACTCAAAAGTGAGACAATCATGGACAGAAGCCGCCGCAAGCATTCAGGGTTTTGGTGTTATTGGGCACCAGCGGCACAAAGGGCCCGGCGTCCCTGGCACAGGGTGCCCAGCGGCTGAAGCTGGAGAGGGTTTTGTAGTCCAACAGCATCCCCGGGAGGCGAGTCCTTCAGCCGCCGAGCATCCGGAGCCGGGCGTGAGCAGTGACGGGTCGGGAGGCCCTCAGCAGTCGGCCGATTCTTCAACCTGTGAGGAAACCAATTGCAATCTTGAATAGTCTGTCCTTAAGATGGGGCTTCTCCCTGCCCCACCCTCCCCAGTCCCTGTGCTTGGCCGGGGATGATGGGTGCTGGCTGCAAAGGCTTAGCTTGGGATGCCGGGACAAAGAAAGGAGGGGACAAGGGCCCTAATTTTACCCGGGGGCCGTGTTTGCACTGCCCTGGGGCTTGTATTTTGTCCTGGGTATTCAAGGGGGCCCGAATGACGCCATTTAATTTACATTGCACTGAACCAAATGAGTGGTGTTGGGGGGAGGAAAGCAGGGTGCTTCTCCTTGGCTTTGCACGACATTGTAGGTGCGCTTGCCTAGATTCGGGGGTGCCCATATATTTCTTGAAGGGGGCCTCTCTGAGCAACCCACTTATTAATTTTCTTGATATTAAGCTTGTTGGGGGACTCTGTGCCAAGCAAAGGGGGGGGGGACAGAAAGCGATCCCCACCCCCTCCCCGGGGTGATATATCCTTGCCATGCCTTTGCCCCACCGGCCTCATCTGCTCCCAGGGAGGGCTCTTGGGGGCGCTGCTCCCATCCTCCCCAGGCACGGCTGGGGAGGATGGAAGCTGGAGTCCCCCCATAGCGGAAAATGTGTATATGTGTGTGGGTATATGTGTGTGGGGGACACGGGATGGCTATGGCGGACCTTGTCGGGGGCGGATCAGGGTCCGGCTGGGGAGGATGGGAGCTGGAGTCCTGCCGTGTCGGAGAATGTGTATATGTGTGTATGGGGGGGTAGGGGGGGTTGCGGACGGCGGACCTTGTCGGGGGCGGATCGGGGCCCGGCTGGGGAGGATGGGAGCTGGAGTCCTGCCGTGGCAGAGAATGTGTATATGTGTGTATGGGGGGGTAGGGGGTGTTGCGGACGGCGGACCTTGTCGGGGGCGGATCGGGGCCCGGCTGGGGAGGATGGGGGCTGGAGTCCTGCCGTGGCGGAGAATGTGTACATGTGTATATGTGCGTGGGGGTAGGGTTTGGGTGGCGGTGGCGACGGCGGACCTTTTCGGGGGCGGATCGGGGCCCGGCTCCCGGGCGCTGCTGGCGGCGCCGCTTGGCCCGGCTGGCGCGGATCTTGGCGGCGATCTTGCGCTCGTGCCCGGCGGGGACCCGCCAGTTGGTGCGCAGCTCCCGCTCGCGGCGGCTCCGGCCTTTCCCGCCCGAGCCGGGTCCCCGGGGCCCAGCCCGCCCGGCGCGCTCCCGCAGCCGCTCCACGCGCTCGTCCCCGTCCGCCGCCTCCCGGGCATCCGAGTCGGAGCTGCTGGGGGGAGCCGAGCCGCCGGCCGCCGCCTCCTCCTTCTCCTTCTCCGCCGCCGCCGCCGCCTCCTCCTTCGCCGCCGCCAGCGAGGACCTCGAGCGGCTGCGCGGCCGCTTCATCGTGCCGGCGCCACCCCGGGGAGGGAAAACTTTCTTCCGGCCTCTCCGCCACGCCTCCTGCCACGCCCCCCGCCACGCCCAGGCTCTTGCGTCACAAAGCGGCCCCACGTGACCTCGCGGGGTTGCTCGGAAGCTGGTCACAAGCGCTGATGAATCAGAATCAGAACCAGAATCCTTTTGTCGGCCAAGTGTGGTTGGACACACCCGGAATTTGTATTGGTGAAAACGCTCTCCATAGGCAAGAAGGAAGTACTGTATAAGAATCATATATTCAACAATAAAAACACAGTACAACAACACAATATAACCTATTATTAAATGGCCCTCAGGTGAAGATGAGAAAACTGGAAAGTGGCAGGAAGAGAGATAGGTTGAAGATCAGATGGGCAGATTCAATAAAGAAACCACAGTCTTGAGTTTGGGAGACCTGAGCAGTACTGTTACTGAAAGAGCCTCTTGGAAGTTAGGTTCACCATAAGTCATAAGCAACCTGACAGCATATGAAGAAGAATCTTTAAATTCTAAATAGTCCCAATGACATAAAATCTCTGGAACAAGAAGGAATAGTGGTACAAATTAACTGCGCAGGCTCAGCTTCTGCACCTTTTCAGGCTATTCATATGCTGAATGGGTGGCAAAAAGTTGTTGGTTTCATGGGTCTACCTCCATCAACTGCCAAAGGACCGAAGGGCAATGGAGCACCACAAGGGCAGCATTCATTTGGCAAGGGATGCTGTCAAAGCTCTCTTTGTTTTCCCGAAACAAAAGCAATGCATCATGTGAAAAGACACCAGCTAGCTCTAAATAGAAACAAGGAACTGGGGACTGACTGTTTGGGTCCAAGCATGCCTTTGAATGGTCTTTTATGTCAAGTTTGAGTTTATTTAAAGGTCTGTTGGTTCCTCGTGGGTGGGTAACCGGGAAAAGGCAAGCAGCCCAAGAAATGCAGTTAAAAGATCCAAAGTGACATGGCAGAATGTCTGCAAATTGGAATTTGGTTGAACAAACACGGAAAGAATGTAGATTCAAAATCAGTGTCTGAAATGAATAGATGACCCAAGACTAGCCTTCTCGAGAGAAACGTGGAACACTACCCTAAAACTGGCATTGGGAGCATGCATTGTGTAGGGTCCCTGCCCTGCTCCTCCTTCACCTCATGGTACAGAATTCAATCCAGAATTTCTCCCAGAAACACCATCTTAGGGCAGTCCTTCCCCCACAAACCTGATAAAAGCCTATGGCTTTTAGCTGGATCACATACTTCTGCAGAGACAAAGTTTGGGCTTAAAAGCCAGTCTGTGTCACCTTGAGCAAGCTGCACAACCCCGGGGAACCCCCTGAAGGGAAACTAAACCACGTCCAACCCTGGAAAGTGTGACCTTAAGTTGGAATCAACTTCATATTATGCATACTGTACTGCACAAAATCTAAAGAAAAAAGACACAGACAAAAGGATGTGGCCCCTTAAAGACTATTACATTTTACTGTGGGCAGCTATTGTAACTGAAAAAGTGAGTTATTCATGTAGGCCTTTCCCTAAATATTGTATGTTAATCTGCATATTGTGTGTATTGTGTGTATTGTGAATTACATGTATCAGATGTTTATTATTGCACACCACTTTAGTATGTTTTGAATCTTAAGTACTGTAGTTAAAAATGCTTGTAAATGGTAAACGTTTATGGACTTGAAAAGAGGCGACCATAAATGGGACATAAGCATTTGAAAAGTGGATTTGTTATGAGCTGAGCATTCAGGAGGAAAGACATACAGTACGGGGAAAGTACAATGAAGGAGATAAGTTGGTCTGTTGTGGCCAGATGCATTTGCTGTTTGCCATGTTGGAGGGAGCTGATGGGAACTGCATGCCAAAGGACCTGGAGAACCAAAGCTTCTTCAAGTTGTGTTGTAAACATTGCACAACATCTTCATCTCTTCTATGACCACTATACTGCAATCCATAGACTCTTTTAACTTCACAGTTCCCTGGAAACTCTTTGGCCAAGAACCAAGTGTGCCTTCTCACTGTCTGAACGTACAGTCAAGCAGATTTTAATAATTTTTTATTTAAAATCGGAATAAAATTGTGAGAGGAAGCGGGATTCGAACCAGAAATCTCAATAAAGAGAAATGAAAGGAATGGGAAAGCTCCGCCCCCTTGATGCAACTTGGTTACGGAAAAAGCGGCGGAGAAAGTCTCGCGATACCTTTCAGGAGGCGGAGGGCGGGGAGCGACCCGAGCGCGAGGGAGGGATGCGCGTGGGCGTGGCCTGGCGCGAGGCGCCTGTGCGATCCCATTGGCTGGCGGGCGGCGCGTGGAGGCCGGCGGAGAGCGCCACGTTCCGAGGAGCAAGAGAAAAGCGGCCCAGGTCGGGGCGAAGGGGTGGGCGTGGCTTCTCCCTTTCCTCTCCCTCCCTCCGCGCGTCAGCCAATGGGCGCCGTGCTTCCCGGCTTTCAGGACGTAGGCGCGCAAGGGCGACGGGAGTCTCCTGCCGGGTCCGCCTGGGCGAGGCCTGGGCTAAGATGGCGGCGCCCGTCCTGCTGCGAGTCTCGGTGCCGCGCTGGGAGCGGGCGGCTCGCTACGCCGTGTGCCTGGCCGGCATCGCCCTCTCGCTCTACGCCTGCCACCTGGAGCGCGAGAAGGGCCGCGACCTCCACTACCGGGCCCTGTGCGACCTCAGCGAGCGCGTCCGCTGCTCCGCCGCCATCGCCTCCAGGTCAGGCCCGGCGGGGGACCCGGCCCAGGTCGCGGTGGGGGAGTCGGGAGTGGCCCTGAGCCTGCCCAGAGGACGATTCAGCCCGTCCCGCTAGGCCCTGAGCTGAGAACCTGCACGTGTCCAAGGATTCCCCCGGGTGGGGAGCGGCCTCTGAGCATGGGCAGAGTGCAGCTGCTGCTCCCACCTTGAAGCCTTGACTCGAGTCGCCCGCCCTTTAGAGCGATAGGAGAGTAAAAAGAGAGAGAGCTAGTCTCCTTTAAAGAGTTTTTCCGCCTAAGCTTTGGCAGTGTATTTCCTCTTCTAGACTTGTTCCAGCACTCTATAGCTCTAAAAACTTACTCCAGAATGTTTTCTGGCTTTCCAGAGCAGGCTGTAAAGGCCCGTGGGGGTCCCCAGAGGAAGTGTGCCGTGAGAGCATAGCCATGGTGGTTGTGATTGGGCTTATAGAGACCTCTGGGTACAGTGCTTGGGAGTGTTGCATGTGTGAAGACTAGGCTGGAGCCATCTCTTTTTTCTTTTCCTGTCTCGGGCATGTTAAAGCATACAATGGTTTTGTAAAGACTTGCCTATATTGTGGCTGACGTTTCTCTGTGGGTTTATCCTGATTTATTAGATTTATTGTCTTACTGTTGACAGAGTTCAGGAAGGGCTTGGGTGGGTTGAAATGTAGGTGGCAAAGCCAGCAGGACCAGAAAGTGAGACGTGTGTCAAAGTGCCTGTAGATAATAAGAGAAGTCAGTCTCTCAGAAGAATAACAAAAGTTGCATTCCAGGAGGGCAGCATTTTTAATTCATTGCATCAGAAACAAAAAATAGCCTATTATGCCAGGCATTTCTGTACATGAATACAATTCATAATTATATGCTGCCAAGATTATGTGGGTTTGAAGTACTCAGCAGTTGATTACCGCTCTTTTCTTCTCTCAGTCATTTGGGACCCCCATGCAACTTCCTCAAGGCAACAGCAGTAACCTAGGGCACACAATCACATCAGGCACACAAATTCTAACTGACTCTTTCTTGGGAGGCACAGAAGAGAACGAAGCTCCTTGGTCCAACTGTGAGGTATTCCAGCCCACTGAACTAAACCAGCCTTTTTGAGTAGACTAGAGCCTACTATATCTGAAGCACTATATCTTCAATTTACAGACATTTTCATACTGGAACAAGAACCCATACTAGGAAAAGCTGGACTGTTAAATAATAATTAGACCAGGAAGCCCAGCAAGTCACATACAAAACAAGTAAAGGCTGATAATCCATCTATAAAGCAAAAGAAAATAAAGTTTGATATGATCTCCTCCCAGCTGGCAACAGACTGGTCTAGCAAGATTAGTAGTATCTGTTAAGATCTGGAGTCAAACAACCATTTCCTGCAGTGGACAGGCCACTCATTACCTCTTGATCTGACAGGGACCAATTTGCTAATGTATTACTATAATTGCTATACAATATCTGAAATTGCCGGGGGGGGGGGGGCTCTTAAGAGAGACAGATTTTTCTCTTTTTAAAAAAAGTGTACATTCAAGTGAGGAATTTAATTTAGTGTGGAGGAATGGCTGGGAGATATAGTACATATATGTCTACCTCTTTTTAAAAAAATGAGCTGGGAAAATGGAAGGCTGGATTTCCAGTAAAGTATTGAAACTTGTCTGTCCTTTTCCCAGTCTTCTTCCCTGCAGTGGGTAGAGAAGATGGGTGCATTGTTTTCTCTTTTTTAGGGCTTGGGCTTTTGCTCCTCTTTGCTTTCCTGCCTGATGGTGACACAGTGATGAGTTGCTGACAGTGATGACGGAGAGGGCGTTCTGTGCCAGCATGGGCCTGAGTGGTTTTGGAGGATGGGGTTTGCTAATGAATGGGAAAGAATGGAGTAGAGTTGCATTGACTTCTCATGAGGCCTGTGTGGGGTTTAGCTGGAACACAGTCCCAGGTCTGATGACCTCTAGATACCCTCTTTCAATGGAATGAGGTGGACAATTTATAGAAATTAGGACAGAGAGAAGAAAGTGCTTCTCGCAGCAATAGGTTTTTGAAGATAAGGCCAAGGCCAGAACTAAATATTTGCCACAGGGAAATGTTTAGGTTTCCTGGGCAATGTTCTGCCTTCACAAGGGAAAGTTGGAAGCTGCCTTCTACTGGTTTGTTTCCTTGGTCTAGCTAGCCCAGTGTTGTTGATCCTGACCTATAGCTGCAGTTCTCCAGGCATTCTGATGGAACTCTTTCTCAGTCTAGCCTGGAGGACCTGATGGTGATCAAATCTGGGTTGGTTGCTTTGTCTCCCCACCCCAATAGGCAAAGGATGTGGTATATGACTAAACTGGGCCTCTTTCCCCACGGCAACTCCTATCAGTTCTGAGAACACAAGAAAATCAATACTGGATCAGAACCAAGGCCAACCAGTTTCTCATGAGAAACCCCTCAGGCGAACCTGAGTGCAACTTGCCCAAAGAGTCACTAGTAAGAAATGCCAGGAGTTGTCGTCCAAGAACACCTGGAGGCTTCATTTTTTCCTCCCACTCCAGGGCTAGCAGGAAAGAAGTCCCTCAGCTGAAGAGGAATGTTTAGCTCAATTAACCTTGGAAGCATCAAAGAACATGGTTTATTATGGAGAGATACAACCACAGATACAGGACAGATTTTGAAGCTGAGGCTCCAGTCCTTTGGCCACCTCATGAGGAGAGAGGACTCCTTGGAAAAGTCCTTGATGTTGGGAAAGCTTGAAGGCAAAAGGAAAAGAGGACGGCAGAGAATGAGATGGTTGGACGTTGTCATTGATGCAACTAATATGGATTTGACAAAACTCTGGGAGGCAGTGGAAGATAGGAAGGCCTGGCGAGCTCTGGTCCATGGAGTCACGAAGAGTCAGACACGACTGAACGACTGAACAACAACACAGCCACCTGTATATGCACCTGGAGCACACTCTCCCCAATTGCAGTAGTAAAGAAAGCTGATAAAAGGGGTCTCTCCATGGAACATGACGGGAGGCAGGCGAAACCCCGCCCTGTGCTTTTTGCATGTCGCTTGGCTGCTCCTGTGGACTACAAAATTGAGAAGTTGGTTGCTGCAAAGGATAGCCGGGGAGCATCTCTTCAGATGTTTCCCATAGTTCTGGATCCAAGGCTTGGCTCGCTGTATTGGGTGTTCTGTGTGCCTTAGGATTGTCACGTTCCATATCCATAGTACTGTACAGTACTTTGGACCCTTTTCACAAGTTGTATCCTCCTGTACTTTGAGAGGGAAGCGTGATTCATCTTTCAGTTTTCCTTTTGGCATGGACAGAGGTCAGCCATGGTTCTACACATGCTCTGCACTGCTGCCTCCTATTTTGCCCGTCGTCCTAGAGGGGGCCTGAGCTGCTCCCCTGGAGTCCACAGCTCCCGCCTCCTCCTTCCTATTCTTGCCAGAAGTGATCCAGAGGGGGCTTCCAGGAAGGAAAGGCAAGCTGGCAGAGTTCTCTTGCTCGCTGTGTGTCTCAAGTCCCTCTCTAAAAACACTCCCTCTCCCCTGCCCCCATCCCATCCACTCTGAAGATTTTTTTGGCAGGGTTCTCAACAGATGAGATGGTTGTCATAGACACAAAGCTTGCCAAACATCATAAGGTTTGTGAGGAACTCTCAAGTGTGTGCAAGGCTTTCATCAGAAAGTTGGCTGTTGGATCGTCAGGAGTCTTAAGATTGCATTCATCATATTTGTCATGTTGACTTAACGATTGTGGAAATATTTCTGCCACGCCTGTAAATGCGAGATATTTTTGTTCTTCAAGGATCAGGAGGAAGGCACCCTTTTTAGCTTCACACACAGTGACTGAAAGTAGGGCAGGGCCCTTTTTTTGCATGCGGCCTCCTGGAATGTGGGCTGATCTCTGGGTGTGAACTTTGCCACTTTCTTGTTCATTGCTTATCCTAATTTACTCCAATGGGCCCATGGCAGCTTATGTGACTGTCCTCTTCCCCATTTGACCACCACACCACCCTTGTGAGGTTGGCCGGAGAGAAGTCCCCCCACTGAGTTTCATGGCGGAATGGCATCAAGGGTAGTGCCTCCCTGACTCACACAGCGAAATACGTCAGGCCAAAGCTGACCGAGGCTTCTCCTTTCAGTGCTTCAGATAATAGTATCAGATCATATAATAGTATCAGATCTGTAGGTGCTGTAGAGGGCAACTCCTCTGTTCCCTCACCATTGGGTATGTTCATTAGAGTTCAAAGTGATCCACAACCTACTTTAACTCTTCAGTTTGATTCAGAGCTCCGGTTTGGTAGCCAGGTGCTGCAATGGTTGTCAAACCGTATTTCTTGCTTGGCCACCTTTCCTTGCCGATTGAGCAGCTTTGTCATTTCTGCTAGTGCACCCCTGCACCCATTTCACAATGTAATGGCATGATGGAATCTGCTAAGACAGTTGTGTCCCTACCCACTGACCTAGCCCCTCCACAACACCACAGTGGGCAGCAGCCTGGAGACGGCTCTCATTCAAATATGGGAGGAGTTTAACTCCGTGTTTATTTTGGGGAGTGGGAGGCTATATAGAGGCAGTGGCATTAGCTGGGATTCGGGAAGAGCAGGCCCTGTGGAAATATGGAAGCCTCCTGGGCCCCATTAGCCCTGAAATTTGGAAGCGCTTGGGAAGCAGTAAAACATTTTGCAGCTTTTGAGTGAATCAAAAGGGCTGAGCATAGAAAGCCCATATTCTGACCCGGCAGTGTGGGTTTTCTTGAAGGTTCTCTGTTTGTTTGAAAGAAGCAAAGTCTGTTTCTCTGAATCAAGGAATGGTTTTGTTTACTGTTTTCATGACTTATGATTTATAAACAGTAGAAACATGTTTGGTTAATATTATGTGCTGTAGATATAAAATGGGAACAGTTTTGTCCCTGGTACATTTGGGAGGCAAGCCCGGCTAGCATGGGTTAAATGCATGCATTATCTCTGCATTCCTTATTCTTAAGATGTGGATAAAAGTGGGGAATATCTGATCCTGCCAAAGCTTTGTCATTCAGATTGCCCCTAGCTCTGCATGAAAGAAACACTGAAGAACAGGTGAGGAAATCAGCCTTGGGAATAAATACAGGAAGGTGTATTTATTCCCCACAGGTTGTCCTTTTTGTACGCTGAGAAGGAACCCACAGGTACTGTTTTCCTCTGTGTGGCAACTTGTGAGGTAATTTGTCAGAGGAAACCCCAAGGAGTATGAGATTGGCGGACTTTTCCTAGCAGAAATGGTGCATGGTTAGGGAGGGTTACTTGTTTAAACTTGGCCCTAAGCACACCCGATCTTGCCTGATTTGGGAAGCTAAGCAGGGTCGGCCCTGGTTAGTACTTGGTTGGGAGACCACCAGGGAATACCAGGTGCTGTAGGCACCTGGAGTAGGAACTGGCAAACCACTCCAGTATTCCTGCCAAGAAAAACTCCATGGATATGGAGTCACGAAGAGTCAGTCACGACTGTAACGACACAACACATACACAACACATCCTTCCCTTTTTGTTGAAATGTTTTATGGCAGGTGCATCGTCTGCAGGAGAAATGCTTTCTGGCATTGGATAAGGCTGCAAAAGTTTGCAGGGTTTTTCCCCCAAAACATTTTCTTTTTCAAACATTGCAAACCTTTGTGCCTCGTCAGTGATCTGCAGCAGACTCCTCCTGGTTTGAAATTGGGCACTAGGTGCCGAAATGTAAATCCTTTGGGAATGTAAAGTGGGAAAGGAAGGCTGTGGCTGAAGAAGCTGACCACGTAGAACTCGATAAAGGCAGGAGTAGAGATGTAAAATTTTCATGAACATTTTTTGGAGGTGGAAATGGGGAGGAATCCCTCCCCACACACGATTTCCATTTTTTCTCCATAGTCTCTCCCCCCCCCCACATGGCTGAAAATTTCTGGAAAGGTTGCATTTCTAGTCAAGGATAGGGAAGATCTCAATATGCATATGCATACAGAATTGTGGAGTTGGTTGGGGTTCCCAGCGGTCATCTAGTCAAGCCCTTATCTATGCAATAAGCCAAAGCACCCCGGCAAGTGATAATCTACTTTCAGTTGAAAGCCCACCCATGCATTGTCTCTAGACCTTCCACCCCCTCTGCTTCTGGACATACTCTATTCCACTTTAATAATATCCCTCTGCAACGGTCAGGAGCTGGGGCAGAACTGGGCATCTCTTCCTGCCTTTCTCAATCTCCAGAAGTTTTTTTTTATTCTTATAACTCGGTGGCTTAGTGTGTCTCTGGGAACAGATATGTTGAGCAGCCAGAAGTACATACATCTAGGACAAGTTCAGGGCAGGTAGAGGAGAGTGAGAAGTTTAATGTTATAGACTGATCCCCAGTTTTTAAAAATCGCCTTGCAACAATGGAATGAATCTGCATGGATGACCCAAAGGACATGCTGGTGAGGATGAGTAGCATGGGGTAAGGAGCGCCTTTCAAGAGAAATTCAGGGTTTGCTGTAGTGCTTTCTCTCCAAGGGGCCCTTCTTACAAGGACCTGTTGAGAACTGTTGAGGGCACCACCTGCGTTCTTGTGATGGGCAATCAAGCCTTCCTGGATTCACAAAGAAATTGAACTTCAGAGCTGTGGTGGCGAAGTGTCTAAACCGCTGGGAGAAATTTAGGTCAATCCAGCTGCCAAACCACGCTTTGTACAAGTGCTGCACAATTTGCATCTGTTGTTTCTTAGGGAGGCAAGGAGGCAAGCTTCCACCCCGGTTGCCTAGAGGCAGTCTGATCCGCCTTTGGGCAATGCTTACTGGAGCAGCTCAGCCCTGGCTTTTATCCACCTTACTCCAACAAAAGTCAGGCTTTTTTGCCTGTCCCAGTGCCTGCCATTCTGCAGCCCTTGACCTGGACCTGCCAGATAGGGAACCTGGCCCCCTTTGCACCCTAACTCAGTTGCCACGAGTTGTAGGTTGCACTCTTACTTTCAGGATAGCTGGAAGCATGTGGGTTCACCAGCTGCGTGTTGCATGATATAATTGTTTTGATCTGAGCTGCTAGGACAGCAAGAGTGACTATTTGAAGCCTCTGTGTACTATTTGAAGCCTTCATGTTGGTTATGGGCTGTCTTAGTGCTGTTTATCCTTATTTTTTGGTTTAGAACTGCATAAATAAGGTCTGATCAAAGCAGAAGAGAGTGGCACCTTTACTTCCCTTGATCCAGGCTGTATATTTCTATTGATGTAGCTTACTGTTGTGCTGACTTTTCTTTTCTGCCTCATTATAGTGTAGACTCAAGTCCCCTGTGTCGTGGGTTCAGATTTACTTGTAGTCTTTCACAAGTCGTAAGGAAAACAACACAGCGACATACAAAAGCGGCCACGTTAGGTCATAAGAACATAAGAAGAGCCCTGCTGGATCAGGCCAACGGCCCATCTAGTATCTCACAGTGGCCCCACCAGATGTGTTTGAGCACATGAGATAGATATCGGTCTCCTGATCCCACTCCCCTGCATCTGGCCCTTGAAGTACCCCGTTTTTAAGCCTGGAGATGACACATCTCCCTCATGGTGTAAGTGTTTTAAGTGTTAGGCACTTGTGGCAAGCTGGGAGTGTTGACTGGAAATCCTTGGGGCCATGGTGGGTGGGTGGGGGACAGAGCCATCTGGTTGGAGCAGTTGCTCTTTAAAAGCCCCCACTGGTGTTTCCCCCTGAGTCTTGTGTGTTGTCCCAGACACACTCTTGAGTCACTTCTGAGACATACCAATTGTGTTTGCTGAGAGGAGCCGTCTTGAATGGGCGAGCTTCCGGGTTCGGGGGGGGGCGGTTGTTAAATTCTGGCATGTTCAAACCATCTTCTTGTCCAAGAGGCTTTTCTTGTGTCACTCCCTGCGCTGGAAAGCAGAACCTGGGTGGGTCTCACTTAAAAGCGGAATTACCTGTGCCGCTTGGGAGCAGAGCCTGGGCTCTTAATCCAGAAGTGTGCACTTATCAAGCGGTTGAATGGTCCCTGGGCTCAGGAGAAATCGTTATCCCTCTTGTTGCTTTTCAACAACCGGCTGCGACTGTCTGCTGATTCAAGCCCCGGTTTAGTTGTGCGCTGCTAACAATGCCGTCTTTTCCATCTGTCAACAGCCTTCCCAAGATTTTGCAGTGAATATCTCCATTTACACAGCAGGCTGGGTGCAGCTCACCGAGGTCAGAGTGGAAAGGAAGAGGAAGGCTTTTGTAATCTGGCATCCTGGGAGGTTTTGACCTGACGGATCCAAGGACTAAATTATTTATTTATTTATTTGATTTGATTTATATACCGCACCATCTGGTAGCAATGCCACTCTGGGCAGTGAACAAAAGTTTTCACATATGTAGTACCATAAACAAACATAATAAAACATAATTAATTCTGAACCTGGGGCCCTCTGTATGGAAAGCAGATTATGCCCTACACCTAAGCTATGGCTATCCAAGGAGAAAGGTGGGGTAAAAATACTCTAAAATAAAACAAAACAAAATAAAATAAAATAAATGCTGCCCGGGATGCTCCTTTTCAGCAGAAAACACCCGAGTTCCTAAAGCAAACAAGAAATCCCAAGCCATATTTGTAACATCTCCTGATCTGGCTGGCAGGTTTCTAGGAATCAGAGCACGGGATGGGGAGTATGGTTGCTATTTTTGGCTGACAGTTCCCAGAACCTTCCGGCCAGCATGGCTAGGGAAGCTCTCATCCACAAGGCACCTTTGGCCAGCTCGGCTTCCAAGCAAGCTGGTGTTGCAAGCCGAGGGCCCCTTCTGTTGTCCTCAGAGGGTTCAATCAATTCCTGGCTTGCACTGCTGGCCGTTGTAGGGAGAGGGCCCTCGGCCAACTGCAGGAAGGCCGGTTGTGGGGTTTTGCAGGGCGCCTTAATGCCTTCATTTGCTTTGGTGAGGTTAAAACATGGTGGAAATCCAGACTAGAAGCCCCTGGCCATGAGGGCGCCATCCCTGGGCGCAGCTGGACCAGGTAGAGATGGTAGGAGACAGCCTCCGGCATGTTGAACTGACATACCCCCTTTGGGCGTCCCATTGCATTGCCTCGGCCATGTTAAGAGGAGCCCCGTTGTGGCTAGCATGTCCAGAGATGGGGCTACCTCCAATATTGTTGTTTTTAACTTGTAAACCGCCCAGAGTTCCGCCGGAAGATGGGAGGTATAGAAATAAAACAAACAAACAAACAAACAAACAAATAAAACCGGCCAACTGTTGCAGGCAGGCAGTTGCTGTGTCATGTTGCCCACATGCAATAGGGCCATTACTTGCCAAGCACTCCAGTGGCATTGTGACTCAGATCTCCCTTTTTGTGTGTGTGGTTGAGGGTAGGGCCGGATGCCTGCTGCTGAGTCACGCAGGGTGTTAGCTGCAGGGATTTTTCCAGCTTAGCTCCATTTAGGAAGCCTTTAACACAGAACTGTGAAACACACCCTCTTGGCAACCCAAGCTGCTTTGCTTAGAAATGCCTTATCAGCCACAGGCACCTCCTGGAATGAGGACAGGAGGAGGCCTCACCCCTAAATTTCAGGATGGCATCCCCCATCCGTGGCAGCAGCATGTTTGCATGGGAGTGTGTGTGTGTGTGTGTGTGGGAGCGCATTGTGGAGATTATCCAGAGACTTGACCACGTAGCTGTGTTATCCCTAAACACCTGCCCTTCCTAGATCGAGAAGAGGGTGACAAAGGTGGTAAATTTGGGTCTGGAAGGCAAGCCCCATGAGCAACAGCAGTGGAGGCAGTTGGCTGTGTTTAGGCTGCTAGTGTGAAGACCTGAGAGGTGGTAGGACAAGCAGGTGGAGTCAGCTTGCCTTCTACTGTTCGGGAGGTTTTTGGGAGCCCAATCATTGGATCCAGGTTCCCAGAAAGGAAATCTGAACAGAGCACTGGGACGAGCGGCTGACGACCGCAGCTTCTCGACCATAGAATGGATTGCTTTAGACTCTCCTTCGCTTGAGGTTTTAAACGTAGGATGGATCCCTGCTTACCAGAGAGGTTCTGCTGTGGATTTGCTGCATTGCCATATGGCAGTGTTGGCGAACCTATGGCACGGGTGCCAAAGGTGGTACTCAGAGCCCTTTCTGTGGGCACTGACATCACCCCTTCACAGCCACCTGGATTCAGGTTAAATTGCTGTATTGGCACTTTGCGAATAATTAGTGGGTTTTGAATCGCAGTTTGGGCACTCGATCTCTAAAAGGTTCGCCATCACTGCCATATGGGATGGCTGAACCCTTGGCTTCCCCTTCAAGCCCCACAAGTCTCTCTCTGATCCTGTTTCTGAGGTGCATGTGAATGACATGTTTGTCATTTGTGTTACCGAGCGGTGTGCATGAGAGTTCTTTTCACCTTTTCTCCACTGCATACCAGACCTCCTGAAGCAGGAGGCGGATGAAACCACTTTGTACCACTGAAACGTTTTGGTCCGCTGTCTTGCAGATGGGGTCGAGGGTTCGGCCTGCTGGGCTCCATTTTTGGAAAAGACAGTGCAATAAACCAACCGAACAGCCTCTTCGGCCTGGTGTTTTATATACTACAAATGTTACTTGGTGAGTATCAAACTCGGGCCGCTGTGAAAGTTGCCCTCCTCTCTGGGTGTTTGGGGTCAGGCAGCCTCTGGGTACCTCCATATCTCAAGTATCCATATCAGGGGAGATCCATTCCCCATTTGTGACCATTCATCCTAGAGAAGGATGAGGTTGGAGTTGTGTGTGTGTGTCCCCCCCACACTTGCCTCACTGGTTGTGACACTTAAAAACCTGGATCCTGAAGAAGGCTGCTCATGACCAGGCAGAGCTCCCCATTTCAACCTGTTTTTACCCGTTTTAACCCCGGGGTTTTGGGGGGTTGGTACTTGTGGTCATGAGAGTTCTTAGAGCCCTTTTGCCTTAATGCAGTGGTTCTCAAACTTCCTAATGCTGTGACCCTTTAATTCAGTTCCTCATGTTGTGGTGACCCCTTGCCCTGCTTGGCCACAAGCCCCCTTTTGCAGGCCACTGCCATAGGTGCCATAGAGAACTTCCCTCTACAGGCACCCTCAGCCAATCTCGGCCTCTGGTGCTGTTGACTGACATCCCCTCCAACCTATCAAGCTGTAACTCACTCTTCATCCCCTTCTTCCTCCAGACCCAAGCCGTTTGTGCCTTTTTCTTCACTGGCTCATGACGACCCCTGTGAAATGGTCGCTCGACCCCCAAAGGGGTCCCGACCCCCAGGTTGGGAACCACTGCCTTAACAGATAGGATCCAGTTAAGTACGTTCTTTCGTGACCAGTTGTGCTTTGGAAGCTGCCGTGTGGTTTGATGAGTCCCGTTTTGGCTTCGGGAAGAGGGTCCCTAAATGGCCAAATGTGATAGGAAGTGGGTTGGTTGGACGGCAGTAGCCCCTTCCCCAACCCCTGGCAGACTCCCCCCCCCCTCGTGGCAACGGTACATTCTGCTTCTGATGCCCCTTAAACCTGGCATGGCTTGCCCGATCCCTTACTTGGCTCTCTGCTTTCCTTAGCCTCCCTGCAAAAGGCCGCTTTCTTCCAGACCCTCATTCCTGGCTTAAAAGTGGATATACATTTGCCATCCCACCCACCCCTATTATTAATAATGCTTTCCCCAGGGGGATGCCCCCCCCCACCACCATGATGCAGCTTGCCCAGGGCTTTGCAAGTAGCAGGGTGTGTAGCCCCATCAACCACACACATTCCCTCTGGGTGGATCTCAGGGCAGAGCCCAGTGGAGATCTGAAGGCTCTGCCCTGATGCAGCCAGGTGCTCCAACCCACTGAGCTGTGCTAACAAGGAAGGCTCCTCCACGAGCAAGACACTTCTAGAATTTGAGCCGCAGAAGCTAGCTGGTCCTCCTTCGACTTTCTCCAGGGCGTTAAGTTATTTAAGGGTTTCTAACCCTTGTGGGCTTGCTTTTTTTTTACATGTGCCTAACAGTGTGTGCTCATCTTCATCCCCTCTGCCCCCTGCGTCCATCCCTGCCTCCCCACGAGCCCTGGCGTTTCCCCACCCTCGCTGTCCCTGCCACTTCTGCTTTTCCTTTTGCCTGCCTCCTGCGGGTCAGCGCCCACCTGGAGCCAGAGACCCGTCTCTTGTTTGCTTGGGCTGCCCAAAGGTTGCTCATCTCCTCTGTGGAGAGAAACCGTTTGTGGCACGGCAGCCACGAAGAGCTCACTTGTGTGCCTTTGTCTGCAGGAGTCCCAGAGCTTCTGTGGCTGACTTGCGGCCGAGGCCAGAGGTCTGAGAGTTCCACGTGCCTCTCAGCCACATGCGGGAGTGCCTTCAGGGGGCTCGGGGGGAACTGGGTTTGCTTGTTAACACGAGCCTTGGGAAGGAGGCTGACGGAAGCAGGGTCTTGAGCCTGTGGCAGACCGATGTTTCTTGCTGGGGGGGGTGGCGGGGGCGGGACGGGACAGCAGCAGAGGCCAAAGCTGCCGTCACTGCTCCTCTTCCTCTTCCAGGTATGACCGCGAGCGCAGTGGCGGCGCTAGTCCTCATGATGTCCTCCATCGCCTCCGTCATAGGGTCCTTGTACCTGGCCTACATCCTGTATTTCGTGCTGAAGGAATTTTGCCTCGTCTGCGTCCTCATGTACTTGCTGAACTTCATTCTCTTTATCATCAACTACAAACGACTGGTTTACTTGAACGAAGCCTGGAAGCGGCAGCTTCCCCCTAAACAGGATTAATCCCCCTCCCCCCCCCTAATCCCGGACGAACTTTTTTTCCCCCCACTGACAGTCTCTGAAGACCTGGCTTCCGTTTTAAGATTTATTTCTCAGTCAAAAGCAAGCAAGAAAGATATATGATTTTTTTTTAAAATGTATTTTAAAATTCTTCATATCAGATGCTTTCCCCGGGAACATCGTTAATGGGTGTCTTTACCGTTCATGAAAAGGAGAGGGCCCCCTTGGGTCAAGTTTCTGATGATGAGCTCAGCCCTTTGAGGAATTGTCCAAGGAAGCCCCATCCCCCCAACCCACATGAGCTTTAACTCGTCTTCAGAGGAATCCCGTTTCTGGCCGCACCTCATCCTGTTTGAAGTATGATAACACTTGCCGAGAGCCTCTCCAGTCTATCTGCGAATCCAGCTTTTGGGAGACTTACTGGGAGATGACGGTAAATTTGTTCCAAGGTACCATTAGGGAATGGCTGCCGTGTCTACGCGATTCGTACGTTTAGCTGAAGGGGTTTGACCCACAAGGGGCGTGACAAGAACACTGCTCTCCTCCCCCCCCCCCAAAAAAAGAACCCTTGTATCTAAAGTTCGGGAAAGTGGTGTGTGGAATGGCAAGCTCACCACTCCTCTCTCAGCCAGGTTGGCCGGGGGAGCGCAAGTGCCCTGAAGAACATTTTTTTGTCTTCTCAGCGGGAGATTTTATTTTTCTTTCTAAAGCCGGAGGAGGGGTTGGAGGGAGGGAGGATGACATGGGGCCATCTTCTCAGCAAAAGACTGACACAGCGAGAGATGATTCGCTCAAGATCTCGTGAAATGCAGCTAAAGGAAACGGAGCTTGATGCGGTGAGGTGCGTGCATTCCGAAAGAACAGTTCCTGTGCAGCGCTGGCTGTCCTCTCCCCCCCCCCCGGGTGACCTTCCTTGAGGACACAAATCCAAGCATTTGGGCCTGGGGAGAACCAGGGGAGGAGTGGCGTCTTGAATTTGGAGGGCCTCTTTTGGAATCGAGACCACACTCCAAAGGGCAGAACCGGCCCTGTGACAGGAAACAACACCCTCCTCTAAACCCAGTCAGAACAGCCAATGATAGTATTACTGGTTTGAGAGATCTATCTCTGTTAGGCTGCTCTGTAGAGTCATGGCCATACACTGGATCTTGGTGATGTAACAGGCGGACTGATGGACTGGCGAGGTGGAGCCGAGCCCCAGCTTGTGGTATTTGGAATGAAGGAAAGTGGTGGTGTTGGTGGGCTACTCAAGAGTCACTTCCCTGCTCTCTGGACAGCCCCCCCCCCAACTTCGTGCCAAGAGAGGCTTCTGCAAGAAGGCTTTGTTACAGATCGTGTTCGTGCAGGCAGAGGGATGGCGAGACAAGGGTTGACCCAGCAGAGGCCGGGCGGTTGGTTCTTCTGGCGGGCAGGGCCAAGTGTGGATAGTTTGACCGGAAGCGTGGGGAGGCTGGGTGCCTGGGTTTGAAGCAGTGTCCCCTGGCAAAAGGCAGATCACTGTGGTCTCTCTCTCTCTCTCCCCACCCCCGATACCCGTCCTCCCTCCTTCCGTGTGGTTCCAAAATGCAGTGTTCATTAAAAGTGCCTTCTGTCGTACAAACCAAATATTAGGGGTGCCGAGGATTGGCAGGCAGAAGTCTTCTTGCGTAGTAGGGAATATTTGGAATGAAACAGGCCATGGGGAAAAAGGGTCCCGCCCCTGTCCACCCAGCAGCTCCTTTGGCACGTTGGTCCACGGAGATGTGCCGTGGCTGGTTGGGGTCTTTCTCAAGAGGGCTGCTTGGGCCTCATTGTCCGAGCCGAGTCCACCTTGTCGGCCCGTGACTGCCCTGTGTCTCCTGCCTCCAGCTCCTGCCCTCTGTCCTCCACCACTTGCCCTCTGCTTTCGAAGGGCTCCCCCAAATTCCAGACTCCTCCACCTGAGGCCTCTCCAGCCCTCGGCCGTGCGAGTGTGCCTTCCCCAGGGCACTGGGCCTCCGAAGGCGGTGCGAGCCACCAGCATCGGCAGCTGCTTGAGCCGTGCCTGGCGAGCGTGCGGCCACAACACAACAAGGCCTGCCCCTTTCAGGATCGGCAGTGAGAAAGAGACTGAGCGCCTCCGGATGGGGAGCAGAGAGAGGATTGGCCGGGCTGAGAGGCAGTGAGCTAGGCGGCTGGGGGGGGGGGCTTCCTCTGAGCAGCCGCCAGAAGGCTCTCTGGGCATGGGCAGGTAGGTGGGGAGCGGGCCAGAGGTTGCTGTCCGATGCCATCTCTTCAGGAACAGTTCTTATGCCCTAATATCTGTAACACTTGTATGGGGGGCGGGGGGGGGTCAGAGGCGCTGTTGGGACCACAGTTTGCACAAGGCGTACGGCTCCGTTCTCAGACCATACGAGACAACTACACTTCTCGGTCAGCTCTGAATGTATTTATCAAAGTTGTGATTATTTTAAATCTCTTGTCCCAAGCGTGTCGATGCCAAAATCTGAATCTCCACCCCACCCCACCCCACCCCGCAGGCCCTCTTGGTTGTGGGGCTTCCTTCTGACCCAACCCCCTGACAAGACCTTCCTTCCTGCAAACGTTGTCCTCAAGGTTGTGTCCTGTCTGTGTCTAGAGAACCTTTTCCTCTTTGTGACTCGTGTGTAAGCGACCCCCCCTCCCCTCATTGTTGGTGTGCTGTTTTGGGAAAAGAAAAACCAACATCGAAGTATTAATGGTATTCTCTTGTGTTTTGTAACAGTGCAGTGTGCTCTCAGCAGACAAATTGACTTCTTCCAGTATTTCATTGCCCGCCCAAATGATCAGTTATTTCATGCCTGGTGGGGGTTCGAGCACAAGAGAGGTAGAGGAGGAGGCCTACGTATCAGTCCTCTTTTCTTTCTCTATATACTGTATAAATGTATACACATCCTTAAAAGCTGCTTGTTGTCCATGTGAAAAAGAGGTTCTCAAAACATATCCCGTGTCAGCTGCTGGAGTGCAGTTAAAACTTACTTTGACTTTAGAAGTATTTGGGAGGGGGGATATGGGGGGCATGTAGACCCTTAGTAATGGGAGGATTTCCAGATTTTGCCCTGTCTCGGATAGATTTTTTTTTTATTATTAAAAAGTTTACGGTTAAACAAGGATTTATTTATTTTTGGAAGTATTTTGAAGGCAAGACGAGACTTTGTTGCTCTTGAACTTGAATCTCTTAATGTCTTTGCACCCTCGTCATCACCTGGAGGGGGAGGAGAGGAAAGGGCTTTTTCCTCAACCTTGAACTTTTCTTGCTTGGTTCTGATTTTGGGGTGGAGTGAGGTGGGGTGGAATTGGTCCCCTCCCCTTGGTTGGAACTCCCCTCCCTGACCCTATTTGTCTTGAACAGCAGACCAGCAGAATAGAGAGGCTTCCATTTCCATCCCTGTTCAAGCCCGGAATAGATCGGACAGGCAAATTCCAGTCATTTGGAGTATTCCCCCCCCCCCAACCCCAACCTCTCTACCCAAAAGAGAAACTTCTTGCTGCTTGGGTTTGATTTAGCGCCTCACCCCCCCCCACCCCCAACACATTACCTGGGATTCAGTGTTCTACCGACTAGGCCGTTGAGACGAAGCACTCAGCCTTCTGCCCAGTAGCTGCCTGCCTGCCTGGGTGGGGACATGGGGCTCCCCCTCTAGGGATCAGACCAGGGCCTCCCATCATTCCTGTCCCAACACAGCCCTAGGGAGAGATCGAGGGCGCTGCGAAGGGCCCCTGGCCTCTTGCCTCTGCCTTCCCCAAGGGGGGGGGGGGCGGCTGTGCCTAAAAAAGAACCCACTCTTTCTGCTTCCCTCCCTGCTGAGAGGGGCGAGACCTGTCTGCTTGTTCCACCCGGCTCATTTATCCCTCCCCCCTGAGGTCTAGCATCAGGAGGAAGCAGCTGAAGGTGCAGCACGTGGAGGAATCGCCCTCGATCCCAGCCCCATGCAGTGGGATGTTGGGTGCTGCTTGCAAGGCCCACCCCACCCCCCACTCCCTCTCTGTCCACTCTTCCTTTCCTCTCACTTGGGACCAATTTTTTTCTTGCATAGTTTCCCCATAGGGCTGCTGGATCTCTCTTTAACAGCCAAGAGCGGATGCCTGCCTATGTGTCCCATCCCCCCCCCCCCCCACAACCACCACCCTGCTTAGATCTCCTCTTCTGCTTGGCCGTTAAAGTGGCAGAGCCTCGGATCCAGTGTTGCTTCTTTCCAAGCTGCCTCTCCTCTTGTGCCAGGGAAGATCAGCTTAATGCCAGCTTTGTGTCTGGAGCCATCCCCCCACCCCACCCCACCCCCAAGTCCTCTCCTCCCACCCTTTCTTTGCCTCTTTGGCCTTGCTAATTGTTTTGAGCAGGTCCCCCAAAGCCAGTGGGGACGTATGTTCCCGACTAGGTCGTCCCGATCCAGCATCATCCGTCACCATTTGCCAGGAGAGGGGCCTGGCGTGGGTGTTGGTGAGATGGCAGGCAGAGAGCTCCACTCCCTCTTACTTCCCCAGAACACGGTTAAGGAATCCGATTTGTATTTCTCCCTTGGGAAGGGAGGGACGTGTTTATCCCTGGATAGAGGCCGGGGGGGGGGGGGGAACTTGGCAGGAAGCCAGAGGAACCATTAAAAACAAAATACTGTCATTCTTTTGCTGCTGGACTTGCCCCTTCAATTTCAGCCCACCTAAAAATGAGGCTGCGTTTTCTGCAGGTGAGTGGTTTCTGGTCTGTATGGACGGCACTGAGAGTTGAAACCAGACTAAAACCGTTGCTTCGGGGGTGGGGTGGGGGTTGTCTCCCTGTACACTTTAAGCCCGGCAAAGCCAACCCGAAGCAAGTGAAGTATTCCGTTACCATTTTAAAAAAATCTGTATTAAGCATGGCCTAAATATATTTGGTGTGTGTTCTGTCTCGTATGTTCGACCTGGCGAGTTTTTTTGATGTGCTTCGAATCCCCAGACCCAACTGGATCTCCCGACAGGAGTCATTCCATTCTTACGTTTTGACCACGAGACTGCGACATTCAGAGGTGTAGAATCCCAATTTTTTTTCTCTGCTAATGGGGGAGGGGAAGGGCATTCAAAAACAAGACCCTGTAAATAATGTAAGAATGTTTATTTGTTGCACATAAAAAAAACACTTTTTGGTATAAAAATAAATGTAGAAATTACCTGTGGATGCCTTTGCAGCATGCTTTGTAAAACCAGCTTGGTGGGTTTGCATCCCGACACCACCGAGAGACCCTTGAACAGCCTGGTCTTTCGGCCACCAAATCCTTGTTGGATGGAAGTGAGTATCGTTCATACTTCTTGGGAAAGAACTCGAAACACAGACAGAGAGCCTGTGGCGGTCGAAGCCAATTTCCAGGCCATGAAGGTAAACATGATGGGGTCATGATGCAGTACAGGACGTTGATCTCCTATTCTCCCTTTTGGCGTAGCACTGCAGGACTGCAGCTCCCGTCCAGAACGCAGGCAAGCGTGGCCTTGGCTAGTCCTGACTGAGGCTGGGGATATACCCGGGTTCAAATCCCGAGGACTTCAAACCAGCCTCTGCGTGTCAGCATCGCCCCACCTCTTATAATCCTTTTCTTGCTCTGGAGAATACCAAAAATTCTGTGCTGTTGGCTGGCCAAAGAAACTTTCATCTGCAATTTGCTTTGACTGTGAATCAAACCCGTTTTAAAGGGTGAGGGGAATGCCTTGGCTGTTTATTGAGGTCAGTGGAAATGCAGAGCCCATCTCAGGAAAGGCACTTCTCCCTTAGCAACGGAGGTTAGAGGTTTCTTCCCAAAAGGCAGCTGTTCCAAATCGGTTTTCAGCCCCCCCTTCTTTTAGACCCATCTTTCTGCCATGGCAGCCCTTCTCTGTCATGCTTGTGTTCTGCCAGCAGGCCAGAAGGGCCCTGCTGTGGCTCCTAAGTCCCCCCCTGCAGGGAGGGAGGGAAGAATCCAAAGAGGTCCGATGCCCCCCCCCCAATATGGAGCCATTGGCCAGCCCACTATGTGCTTGGGGAGAGAGCAAGGGGGTATCCTCGCTCACAGGGGTGGCAGGCAGGAGTCGCTACAGACCCTCCCTGCACACTTTGAACCCGGGTCCTCCTCCCTGAGTGGCTCTTTCTGTGTCCAATTGGGAGGGAGGGGCAAGAGCTACCCGGATCTGGGGGTTATATATCTGCCAGTTCCTTTTCAAAAACTTGGGCAAAGTTGGTGACACAGGTGTCATTTGCCGATGAAGGAAATGCTCTGGGGAACTGGCCGCTCGTTTCTGAGGCTTGTGAAATGTTTCTTTGGTTTTGGGAACAAAACTGGGCTGTTAGAAACATGCCAGCGAATAGTGGGAGCCTTTGGAAGCCAAAAATAGCTTCAGAGAGGATCTCGGGGGCCATGTTCTGTGGTGGGGCGGCTTCAGTGGCCAAAGGGCAGGCCCGGCACCTTTGGCTTAAAGCAGGGGTGTCTCTTTGCAAGGAGGGCCAGATTTGGTGAGGTGAAAATGTGTGTGGGGGGGCGACCATTCAGCTGCATTTGGCCCCCGGGCCGGACTTTGCACAAGCCTCTAGGACATGCAAGGAGGTGGGGAGGACGCTGCAGCCACATAGCCAGGGGCTGGTAGGCTGGGCAGGTGGCTGTGGGGGGAGTGGACAGAGGCAGGGAGGGCAGGCAAACCGTAAAAGTGCAAGCTGATGCCTCCATCCGGTATGGGGAAGGGCCAGCTGATGGAGATGCATGACAAGCTGAGCTGGTGGGGAGAAGAGGTTGCGGGCCACTCAAAATTTGAAAATGGGCCGCATTTGGCCCCCTGGGCCTGACTTTGGACATGCCTGGCTTAAAGGCTTTCGTGCTGCTCATTGAACTCGTTGGGGAAGTGTTAGCACTGGGGAGGAATGGATTTCCATGCTAAAAAATTAAAGGGGAAGGACATGAAACAACAGTGTCCTGGGTGAGACAGCATGGCAGTTTGGGGAAATGAGAAAGGGCTGGGTTGAGCCATGGGGCATCTAGTTGCTGACCCCTGGCCCAAATGAATGCGCTGGTAAATGTTTTATCAAAATCAACAGATAAATGCGTTTCTAGAACACCCATCTCTTTGGAAGCCACGAGTGTGATCGGGTTGCCAGATCCTGGCTCACATCCCGCTTGGCAGTTGCTTGGTGTTTGGTGCAAATATATACGAAACATCTTTATGTCCTTGTGCGTCTCAGCTTGGGAAACGATTCCACTCCTGGGTGCAATCTCAGCAGTCTTTCTGGGTTTCAAGGCTCTTTGGCCCATGGGTGGGGTGGGGTGGGGAGGGGCGGGTGGTGGTGATGAACACTCTGCACTGTTTCAGAGAAGACCAGCCCGTCAGTCACATCCCCCTGAAGGCCTCAGCCGCGGGCGGGCAGGCAGACGTCGCTGTACTTGGGGGAGGCCAGGCAGCTGGATTCGTTGGCCAGCTTCCAGTATCTCTCCCTCAGAAGGAAGGCGGCCGACTTGGGTTGCCGTTGGCGGGTGAAAATCCCTTTCTTGTTCCCCAAAACGCGCATGACAGCTGGAAAGGAGAAGCGAGATGGCTAAGCATCCGGCACCAACCACTTTCCCGGCAGGACTTGGAGCAGGTCCCAACCAGCCACGATGGGTGCCGTTTGGGGTAAGGAGAAACCTGTTGTATTACCCCAGGGTTACCCGGGTATTGTAACGGAGGCCCCCCTGATTCCAGAGTATTGATTTCCCTTCCAAAATGTGTTCCCTTGCGCCCTGAATACTGTGCCCTGGACATCGGTGTGTGTGTGTGTGTGTGTGTGTGTGTGTGTGTGTAATCCACAAGGGCTCACACCAAATATTTGTTTGTCTCGAAGGTGTCACAATTCCCTTTGTTAATGAATTGGCATTTTTGCCTTTGATTTCAAAAGACTGGGGCGGGGGGGGTCAGCGATATGATCGCCCAAATATTTCGTGAAGATTACAAAAACGGTATGGCCTTTTGAATGAGTCAGCCCAGGGCAACCCCTCCGATGATGTGGGGAAAATGTTCCGTTCTGCTTTGTTTCTTAACTCAGAATTGAGAGTGCCAATCCAGTTGCGTTTACATTTCATTAGAGAGAACCAAGTGTGTGTATTTAGCTTTCTCTCTAAGATTAGAAGGGGTTTATGGCATTCTCGGTTTCACTGAATCCTTTCAAAAAAAGGCTACACAGGATAAAGAGTTGGAACCTTACCTTCCTCTGTCATAAAATCCGCAAAATTCCAGATCAGCTCTCCGATCACATATTCTGTCCTCTTTTGGTCTAAAGCGGCGTGATATTGCTTCAGCATTGCCGATTGGTATTCCTCCGAGAACATGAGAGGGGGATCCTATGGATATTGGGGGAGGGAGAGAGAAAGCATCGTGGATACTGGAAAAGGTGGATCCACAGGCCAAGGCTATCCACAGCGTGGCCTCTGGCTCTCTCTACTGGTCCGTTCTGATTACTTTACTATTAAGAGTATTTCTGGGATGTTTCTTTTAACATTTTCAGTGAATCAGCGGGTGCTGATATCGCGGATACAGGGGTCGTATTGTATGCGAGTAGAGCAGTGGTTCTCAACCTGTGGGGTCCCCAGATGTTCCTGGACTGCAACTCCCAGAAATCCTGGCCAGCTCAGCTAGTGATGAAGACTTCTGGGAGTTGCAGTCCAGGAACTTCTGGGGAGCCACCGGTGGAGAACCACTGCTCTAGAGGAATGAATGTAAAGAGGGGCCAAAGAAACAAGGACGAATACATAGCTATGTAAGGAAAAGGCACAAAGAGTCCTTGCTGAGTAATTTAACTGGGTTTCCCTTTGACACTCTTTTCTCAGCATAGGCCCTAACCAGTGGTTCGCAGCCTGTGGGTCCCCCAGACGTTCTTGGACTGCAACTCCCAGAAACCCCTTCCAGCACAGCGAGTGGCGGAGGCTTCTGGGAGTTGCAGTCCAGGAACATCCGGGGACCCACCGGTGGAGAACCACTGCTAAAGCATGATTCCTTTAGCTATCTGGTTGTCTAAGGGATTGTTTTGTTGTCTTTCCTCAGGAAAAGGTATGGGGGTTTATGATGACCCTGTTTGCACGAGGTAGGGCTGTATGTATCTTGATACTTCTGAAACAGGTCACATGGCGCAAGACACTGGGGAAACAGTGGTACGGACTCACAGAATCACGAAGTGGGAAGGGGCCTCTCAGGACATTGAGCGCAACCCCCCTGCTCAAGTCATAGGGCTCGAGAGCAGCCCTTCTTGGTAGGGGGTCTATGCCCCCCCCGTGGCCCCTGGTCCCTTTGAAGGGGGACACAGATGGGGAACAGTTCCGGACACCACCACCTTTTAAGGTTCGTTATGCGACCTATACAATCCTGGTACGGCCTCTTTTTCTTTCCTCTTGTGTCTTATGACCCTGACCTTTAAAAGTTTCATAGGAGGGTTGCTGTAGAGTGTGAGGAAGTACACAGGTTATGCATTTACATGCAACCGAACAAGTGTGGTTATGTCTCATGTTGCAATGAGGAGGATCGGAATGGTCTTGTGGGATATGCGGGAACTGTGGAAGAGGCCGGCCGAAGAATCCAGTGTAGGCTCGTCAACTCTTTTGAGTTGGAAGGGACCCTGAGGGGATCTTTTCATCCTCACTTTCACTAAACATCGTCACAAAAGAGGTTCAGGGCCTGACGACAGAGAAAGCTCCCTTTCGGGTGACCGGCCGTTTATCTTTGGACTCCTTGGACCGTCTCACCCCCCCTCCCCTGCCACAGTGGGGCTCACCGTGTGAAAGCCCGCGATGGTGTCGGCTCCGTATTCGCTCTGGATGATGGGTTTCTGGTAAGCGTTGTGCCAGTTTTCGAACTGGGAGTTGAGCTGCAGCTGGATCACTTCCAGGTGCCCGGGGTCGTGGTACCAGGAGAAATAGCTGTTCACACAGATGACGTCCACGTAAGGGGCCTAAAGAACCGCAAGGTTAGTTTGGGTGACCGGGGAATGGAGCAAAGCCGGCGTTGGCCGTGCTGAATTGTCTTTTGTGACGACCTGCACAAAAACACAGCGAATAAATACCTGTCTCACCGCCGCCACTACCCCGAACTGAGGAAAGGAGAAGAGAGACAGAGCTGGGAATTCTTAATAGACAGAAGATTCATCTACCCCAGGCATGTCCAAACTTCGGCCCTCCGAAGTTTTGGACCACAACTCCCACAGTCCTTTGCCATTGGGAATACAGGCTTGGAATTCTGGGAGCTGCGGTCCAAAACATCAGGAGGGCCAAACTTTGGTTATGCCTGATCTACCCCCAAACTCTCAAGGGTGCCAACAGAGAGGTCACGGCAACTGGTGGAGTTCAGCTTCCTTTCCAAAGCCTGCTGCCGGTTGCAGACACTGCTGTGCCAGAAACGTCTTCGCAGCCTTAAGGACAACGGAGGCCTTTTCCCCACCAGGACCAGAAACCATTCCACCTTGTTGGTTGCTATTCCCAGGACAGCAAGATGCCTCGAGCGGGTCCTGCGTCTTCCACGAAATCGTCATTACACACGCAGCCCCCTTATGGGCAGCCCAGGGTGGAGCCGTGCGTTGCTGAGCTCGACCGGCCATATCGGCAAACATTCCTGCAGGCAGGCAGGCCGGCCGGCCGGTGGAGCGCAACTGCAGGCTAACCTGTCGCGTTTCAGGAGGGGACAAGAGGGGCGGCAGGCTTACCCCTCGATCGCGGTCGTACTTGGCGTTGGAGACAAATGTGACGGGCCGCGTGGGGTCCAGGGATTTGGTGTGAGCGATCACAGTCCTGCATGTTTTAAAAAAAGGAAAACACACTGTGATTTCCCGCAGGAGGAACGCATCGAAACACACAGTTTCCTACCGCTCGCAAGCTCTGTTTGAAACGCCCATGGTGGAATCCTGTGTACATGGAGTATCCCACATTCCCACCGAAAATAGCACATAAGGAGACTTATTAAGTTACATCCAGTTTTGGGCCCATGCCGCCTGCTCGGGGCCTAACAAGGATGCCTGGAGCCCCCCTGCACTGAGTCTGTGTGCTAGGGAAGGACGTTCTGGCAGTCTCCTCACTCTGTCGCTGCCGACTCTCCGGTGACAAATCAAACCATGCCTGCCACGTTTCCGCGGCGTGATCCACCGGTTGGCAAGTTTCAGGGCGATTCAAGGAGTCCACTGACTGCTTCCTGTCTAACACCCTCCTGTTCAGTTCAGGTGGCCGCCCCCTCCTACACCCCCAGCGCCTCTCCCGCACATCAGGCGGGCCCTCACTTGAAGTAGTAGCCGGCTGGGGCCAGCTCCGAGGCTGGCTCGTTGGCCACCGACCACATGACGACTGAGGGGTGGTTTTTGTCCCGGTGGATCAGCTCCTCCATGACGGCGAGGTGGTGCTGGAGAGATTTGTTCCCAAAGTTGATGCTTGAAAAGAAAAAAAAGAATCACAGTGAGAGAAGTGCTCCCGTCTTCCTCTTCTCTTTGTAGAAGAATAAGCCATGCCTCTCTTTCTAATCATTCTGGCTTTCCCCATTTTATTTCCCTGCATGGAGTTGTCACCTGCCAAAAAAAAACCCCTCTCATCTCCCCTTTTCTCTGTTGAGACCTCAGCTGCCCCGCAAGCGTGGCTCCCATCTGGCCCAGAGTAGAGGCAACGCCCCCTTTGTCTTTGGGTCTAGATCAGTGGTTCTCCACCGGTGGGTCCCCAGATGTTCCTGGACTGCAACTCCCAGAAGTCTTCATCACTAGCTGAGCTGGTGCCCTAACGCGGTGGGTCCCCAGATGTTCCTGGACTGCAACTCCCAGAAACCCTTTCCAGCACAGCGAGTGGTGGAGGCTTCTGGGAGCTGCAGTCCAGGAACATCTGGGGACCCACCGGAGGAGAACCACTGCTATTGATCCTGGAGCTTCAACCCTTTACAACCAACGCCCCCTTGACAAGTCCGACTCGAATCAAACGAGAGCCGATGATTTTATTTTCCTAGCATTCCACTTCCTTGCCCTTCTTGTCCCTTCTTTGCTGTTCCAAGGTGGATTTGGAGAATCAGCCGCCCCAGTGCTGCTTCCAACAATGAGGACCCCCTGCTCTCGGAGTGCCCTCTGGGTTCAGTGCCACCGTCCCCAGCTACATCACAGGGCTGCTGAATCCGCTCTGGGGAGATCTACCCACAACTTGATATCCAACACGCTGCCCCTGAGGAGATACCCCTCATTGAATCTTTGAAATATAACCACGTGTGCATCGAAATCTGGAAATTATAGATATGAGTCAATGTATCTTCGTATGCCCTGTGTACCATGTTCCTCAACAAAGAAGGTTCATCAGCTCATAAAGGCACAAACCTTCCTTACCTTTGGCAAAGGAGCCCTAAAACAATAAAACATAACCCAGACGTCTTCCTGAAAGAATTTCAAAGGACCATTTCAAAGGAACACGGAGTTAAATTACTCATTTGATGGCCTTTGGTGGGTTGCCTATACAGTGCTACCCCGACTTAAGAGCAATTTGACTTAAGAGTGCGAAACTGTTGGCATTTTAACTGTCGCCTTAAAAATTTTAGATATGGTCTACTCGACTTACAATTTTTTTTCATTTTTTTATTTTTCAACTTTTCTCCCCAATTTTTTAGATAGATACCCCAACTTAAGAGTAGTTCGACTAAAGAACACTCATTCAGAACAGATTAAATTCATAAATGGAGGTACCACTGTATTGCCACTGTCCTCTGTGGTTCTGCAGACACTCTTTACACACATTGCTCTCATCTGTGCGTGTACATATGGCTGTCTCACCATGAATATGCATTTCCCTCCATCTGCCTCACTACAGATTCTTAAGTGAAAAACTCTCCTCAGCCTCCGCCACCCTCACCCCCCAAAAATAGGCTCAGCAGACTGGCAAATTAAACCATGCCTGCCACGTTTCCACAGCGTGGTCCACCGGTTGGCGAGTTTCAGGGCAATTCAAGGAGTCCGCTGACTGCTTCCAGTCTAACACCCTCAATTGGTACCTCAATTTATGAATTTAATCTGTTCTGAATGCATGCTCTTTACAGTTTGTACTTAAACCCAGAGCAATATCATCATCTGTGTTGACCTTGGGGAGGCTGGCACAGCCTTTTCTCTGAAGTTCCATCCCTGGTTACTAACCCCTGTCGTGCCTCTTTTCAGGGCAAGCTCCCTGCTTCTCTCTGGTTTATGGGCCTGAATAACCCAAGAGGTTTGGCCCTTTCCCAGTCGGTAACCAGCAGATCCGTCTGTATGAGTCCCACCTCCGAAGGCTAGGCCGGCACGCCGAGGCCCTCACCTGTCTCTCATGCCCACCGCGGGGCTTTCGCCGATCACCACGATGCCGTAGGCGTCGCAGAGCTCCAAGATCTCCTCCGCGTAGGGGTAGTGGCTGGTCCGGAAAGAATTGGCCCCCAGCCAGCGTAAAAGATTGAAGTCCTTCACAATCAGGGGCCAGTCCAGCCCTTTGCCACGAATCTGGTCGAGAGGAGAGAGCAGTGAACTCAGAGTCCCAGCAGGGAACAAAGGCTCAGGGTTTATTTGTGGGTTGTTGTTGTTTTCAGCTGAATCCCTTCCCCAAAGAAACTGCCCCCGGAGGCAGGCACCCTAAACAGATGTCCTGCTTGGGGTTTTTTCCTTCTTCTTTCTCTTAGACACAGCCTAGCAGATGTCTGTCTTTCCCTCCCCCTGCCTTTGTGCAACTGAAACTGCCCCCGGAGGCAGGCACCATCCAGAGCTGCTCCCTGCCCGTTCCTGGGATGTAGAAAGCTAGCCCTTCAGTGGGGGTCCCTGCCTTCTCTGACCGGCTGTATTTCTACTATGTACAAGTCAGTCTGAGCAAACTTAACAGGGCTGACCCCCAGGTAAGGAGGACTGAAATTTTTTGGGATGGCGGTGCAGAAGGACTGGAACAGTTAAGGCTTTGGGAGGAAGCTGGTGAAGGGATCAGCGATACTCTACTTCAGAAAGGAAAAACTGGAAGGAGGAGGAGAAGTAGCAGATCCTGCACAAAGCTCAGCAGGGCTCAAGATTCCTCCCTGAAGAGCCCCTTGTTTTGTAGGGAAGAAGAAGGGCAACTAAATAATATATCAGAAATCTCTGGTTTGAAATGGCATCCACCCAACAACAACTGCAGTTATTGTCGCCATCTGTTACTTCACGTTTCAAGTTGTTTCTTTTAATACTGTAAGCAAGCTGCCTTGGATCCCGTCTAAGACAAAAGGAAGCCTATAAAGGTTTTAGATAAAATGAACATGAATAAATCAAACAGGCAGCCTAGCCTTGGTATTGCCACAAGGTGGAGCTTGAGTTTGCCTTCTTTACAGGCAATGCAGCTTCTCCTGTGATCTGCTAAATCTGTTGTTGCCATCCATAATTTATCCCGGAGGAAAGACAGTGCCTCCTTTTAGAAGGGGGAAATGAAAAGTTATGACATTTCTAAGGCATCACCGAAATGGGAGGAGGGATGGCCTTTGGAGGAATTTTGGATGGCCAAAAACACGCCCTGGAGGGCTGGAGTCGCCCTCCAAGGAGGACGTTGCCTGACTTAAAATAGAGCAAAAAGCGACAGGGAGGTTTTGCTCCAAACAAAGGCCACGTGGAGAGGGCTGCCCCATTGCCATTGTCTCTGTGCCTTCCCTATTTTTAGTTATCCAAGACGAATGTTCTCAGGACAAGGGAGAGAATTACTTCCGCTGCGGCACAAGCGCCGGGGACACAAGTTGTCAAGCCCAAAAGGCTGGCTCCACTCACGTCGGCGTCTTCGTGTTTGTTGACCCCGTGGAAGTAGAACGGCTTCCCGTTGATGAGGAACTGGTTGCGGGTGACGGCCACGGTGCGGAATCCCACCGGCTGCGTGTAGTTGTCTCGAAGGACCTCGCCGTCCACCTCGGCCGCGAGAGCCACCTGCGTTCACCCCCCCCCACCCAAAAAAAAAGAACCGACCTCCAGGTCAGGCTACCAAAAACCTTTCTGCTGGGCCCAGAGCCTCCTTCTGAAAGCTTCCCTTCTCCGGGATCAGCCCACGCAACCCAGGCAACTGCTTTGCAAGCTGGAGTCACATTCCAAGATGATCTCCCACCTGATCTGTATTAAGGTACAGTAAACCCAGAGTGTGTTGAAATCGGACTCTGCAGCCACCATCTCTGGACCCACAGATCCCCCTCCGGGCTACCAGCTTTCTTAATTGCTGAAAATCATAGGCCAAATATTGTGCGTTCCCCCCTGAACAAGCCCAGGCTTGCAATACTACCTGGCCCTAAGGACTAGTGGCTGGAATGGCCTTTAAAACACACACATACAGGCAGGGATTTGCAGGTTTTTGAGCCCAGAAACAGCCTGGCAACTAGTGTGTCCTCTTAGAGCAGTGGTTTCTCAACCTGTGGGGTCCCCAGAGGTTCCTGGACTGCAACTCCCATAAATCCTGGCCAGCTCAGCTAGTGATGAAGACTTCTGGGAGTTGCAGTCCAGGAACATCTGGGGACCCACCGGTTAAGAAACCACTGCCTTAGTGGGTGGATTTTTATTGTATTTTATTTTATCACTCAGTGGTTTTTTTTCTCCTCTTGGTTTCTTCTCATCTTGAGAGTTGGCTGAAATCTGATCAGAACTAGATAAAGAAAAGCCCAACAGAAAACGTGACACAGAGGAAAATAAACTAGAAATCCTGTTAGATTCAAAATGTGCATATTGAGGATTGAGGCATTGCTAGTCTCCCTCTTGGCTAGAAGTCTTCAAAGACATGAACGAGATGTGCTAAAACAAAATATACACCTTGTATAAAGGAATTAATTCATTCCAAATGAAATTATGTTAAGCAATTTTTCCTTTATACATATTTCCCATAGGAATGCATTGAAACCAGAGTGATCCCATTTTTATGTTGTACAGATTCACCCCATAGGCAGTTCTATTAAGCAAATTTCCCCTGTCTCAGGAATTGTTTATGTTGTATAAATTTTATGTTATACAAACCATTTGTTATACAAGAGTCCACTGTATATATACAGCACAGTAATTTGTTTTAGCACATCTCGGTCATGTCTTTGGAGACATCTAGCCAAAAGGGAAGCTAGAAAGACCTCAATCTTTTTAAAAATGCTTGTAGTTTTTCATTTAATCTGAAGCTGGTTATGAGTGGAAAACAATTGAGGCCAGTTATAAGAAGTCTGCAAAAAAGAGGAGATTAACCCACACCCTCCTCCTTTTAGATCCTGCCTTTTCCCTCTGCTTGCAGTGGAAAAAAAACACCCTCCCTTTGGAAAGCTGCCTAGGTTTCCAGAAGGAGAACCAGAAGGAGAGGAGTCCTTGACAATGCCCATCATCCACAGTGAGTGCCCGTTGACCCAGCAGGAGGTACATAGGCCAGCCAGTTTTCCACTCAGGCAAAATGCCACTGGGATTCCCATTTAGATTTTGAAAAATCATGCTTACCCCTTGGCATTCGGAGCTGTATGAAAAATGCCAGTTTTGGAAGCTCAGCAAACCGCTCCTTTACTGCCTCCCTTTTACTGCCTTTAAAGTGAAGGCAGACAAACTGGGGCCTCGGGGGGGGGGGGGAGAGACTCACCGTTTTGTGGGAAGAAGGGTGAGACAGAAATACCCGGATATACTCGAGTATAAGTCGACCCGAGGGTAAGCCGGGGCCCTTAATTTTTTGCCTTTAAAAAGTGGGGACATTGATTGACTCGAGTATAAGCCGAGTCAGTATTTCCCTCCGCTGCCTTCCCCGAGTCGATGCTGGTGGTGGCAGCGGTGGCTGCTGCTGCAGTGCTTCCCCATCCCTTCCTCCTCCTCCTCTTCCTCCTCTTCTTCCGATGGAGGAGGGAGAAGCAGCTGGTTTTTAAAACTTTTTCTCTCCCGAAACAAGCACGGATGGTGGACATTGGTGCTTGCTTCTGGAGACATTTCTGGGCTGGGGCACCTCCCTTATGAGAAAGGCTAAAACATTTGGGGCTCTTTAGTCTGGAAAAAAGGTGCCTGAGGGGGATAGGATTGAGACGTACAAAATAATGCAGGCCATGAGTAAAGTGGATAGAGGGAAGCTCTTCTCCCTCACAAAATACCAGAACTAGGGGACATACACTCAAATTGACGGCTGGGAGAGGAAGAACAGACAAAAGAAAATTTTTCACCCAGCGCATGGTTAGTCTGTGGAACTCCCTGCCACAGGATGTGGTGATGGCATCTGGCCTGTATGGCTTCAAAGGGGGATTGGACAGATTCCTGGAGGAAAAGTCCATCAAAGGAGGTTACAAGCCATGATGGAGATGTGTCATCTCCAGGCTTAAAACCGGGGTCCTTCAAGGGCCAGATGCAGGGGAGTGGTATCAGGAGACAGATACCTAGTCTCATGCGCTCCCAAACGTATCTGGTGGGGCCACTGTGAGATACAGGAAGCTGAACTAGATGGGCTTTTGGCCTGATCCAGCATGGCTCTTCTTATGTTCTTATGAAAAAGAAAAAAGTTTTTAAAACCTGCCGTTTCTCCTTCACCTGAATATAAGTCGAGCCCAAAATAAGGGCTGAAAAAATTGACTTGTATTCGAGTATATACGGTAATTTAAAAAAAAAAACTTCTCTCTGCCTTTTCTTTTTCCCCTTGCTTTCTTTTGATCAAGTCCACTGGGACTGGCCCCAAATGGATCCACATTACCTTCAACGAGTAAAGGTACCCTGGACGTTCGTGGGTGAGATATGGCCACCAAAGAACGGGATTTGGCACTTTGAGGACACCGGCCGCTCCATCTCCAGTTGCAACCACCACGCCGTCTCCGTCACACAAAGTCAGGGTCACGGTGTAGTGAGCGCTCCCTCGGATCGACACCAAGTACTGCAGCAAGCCTGTTCAAATGAAGAGCAAGCACCAGAGCAAAAACCCAAGCTTGGGGCAAAGCAGCCTTTTGGGTGGGGTGGACAGGAAGAGGAGGGCAATATCCCCCGTGCAGAGAAACAGGCCGGTGCCCAAAGCCCCCCCCTCCCCCAAGAGATAGCTTTTATCACATCGGCCAAACCAGCCATGGATCCGTTTTCAGGAATCCCTATAGCCATGGTGCACAGGAGAGATGGAGAATCCAGGATGCTCTGTGGATCCTGATCAGCGGACTAGTGGGAGATTCTGTCTCTTCTGGGAGCAGGTCTTCTATCAAGCTAATGGCTCTTAATACTAAATAAATAGCTGCGCCTTGGACATCTTTCATTCGGCTTCTCCCATCCATAACTCTCTGAGTGTCCTAAAGCATAAAGCCCTCATCTCAATCACCTGTCATACTGCACTGCCTTACAGGTTGGTTAGTGAAGACGGTGAGATCAGTTACGACTTTTTAATAACCTGGAACCTGTGTCTTAATAATACTTCCAATCAGAACAACAACTATCTGTGGCTGAAATCCTTCGATTCCTTCCAGGACTGTTAGCATCCAAAGGATGTCTAATTCAACTGATCAGATGGTGATTAATTAAATCCACACTTTTTTAAAAAAAAAACTAGACAACTGATTCAGGGGGAATTAACTAGATCGGCATAACTCTGTGCATCTTGCGCATGGCTAAGCTAACAGCCTTGAAGAAAAAGCATGTTTTATTTCTTTTTTGATAGCCTGCTATCTGCCGTTCAAGTTTTGATGAAATTATACGGTGCTGAAAGGATGCCATTTGATCTATCAGAGATAGATCAAGTCTTCATTCACTTAAAAGGGCTTTTAATCAAGGGGATTGAGCGCTTGTGTGTCAATAGTATCTCTGAAGGCTAAGAAAAGCGGTCAGGGTCTCCAAAGAAGGCCCCACTTCCCTACTTACCAATATTTCCTGTCAACTCTGTGGTCACCGTGATGTCATCAATGTAGGCGGCGGGGGTCGTGTAGAGCAGAACAGGGCGGTGGAGGCCGGCGTAGTTGAAGAAATCAAACCGTGTGTTTTGGACAAAGTACCCTTTAGGATACCTGTGGAAATTGGGGAGGAGGGAAGAAAGAGCCCTTGAAAGCGTGGCAGCGCCCCAAACTGAAGACCACAGAGAGAAAGAGAGAGAGAGAGAGAGAAACGGCCAGAGCTGATGCTCAGCCCTCTGCAGGAAGCCTTTTGCTACACCATCCTGGTGATCTCGACAGCCACGCACCAAAGGAGGCAAACCACTCTTCCAATCCAGTTCTAGCTATTTCCCACTGTCAATAGAAGGAGGGTCTTTTGCAAGGCAAACGGCTCTTAATTGCCCATTCAAATCCCAAACGCCGCCAAGTCAGTTTCTTTGGAAGGATCGCTCCTAACATACTAGCTGCTGAAGGCGTTCTCCCACCATTCCTCGCCACTGCGCCCACCGTGAGGATCGTACCGAACCACGGAAGAAGGAAAAGAGAAAGCTGTGGGGAAGTGACGGGTAGTTAAAGGGGTGGTGGTTCCCACTGCTCAAAGCGTTCTGAGGAAGTAGCCCAGAAGCCAAATTGGGGGATTGCTCAAGAATGTAACTGATGTCTTGCTGCCCAGGAAGAAGATCTCTTATGCAAGCAGAAACTGCCAACAGGACTGTGGCCGATACACGCCAAAAGGAGAAGGGAGAACCACAACCGGGGGACTGGAGTGAAAACAAACAAACCGGGAACATAACTGTCCTAGCAAAATCCTTTCCCTCTTCAAGGAAAGGCGTTCCAGGCTCTTTGGCTTGAGATGGCTGGCTCGCCCAGTGGTGAGAGCACCCACCAGGGGCCTCGCATGGGGGTGCGCTCTGGCACTCACATGGACTCGTTGTTCAAATACTCAATGGTTCCCGGAGGCAGTGTGTAGGGTGTCAGCGTGTTGTTGATGGCGACGGTGATGCGACAGGGTTCGCCTGGGGTGCCGAGGAGGAAGCGGCCGATTTCTGCTTCGAAGGGAAGGTGCCCACCCTCGTGCTCGGTCACTTGCACCCCGTTGACCCACTGGAAGAGAAGACGCCAGAAGGAGAAAGGGTAAGTAAGCAGTGGGAGGGATGGATGGATAGATAGATAGATAGATAGATAGATAGATAGATAGATTTAGATCACTCCAGTTCCGTGGGGTTGGTGATTCTGGTCCAGAATTTAGCCTGAAAGAGGTGTCCGTGGTGCTGAAGCTATTTGGGAGGCCAGGCTTAGCACCTCAAGAGAGCCCCTGGGAAGCTGGGATGTTCAAGGCCGAAGGGAGGTTCATTTCCCAGGCAAAACTGGAACTGTGAGTCTCCAGGGGATGGGAAGAACAGGACGGCCACGGTGAGGACGATGGGAGTTGAAGGTGAAGTTGTCCGGGGGGGTCAGATGTTTCCCACCCCACTCTTACAGGCCCAGAGCCGTAGACCAGAGCCCAGCACCCCCAGCTCTGTGGAGGTTAGGAGAGAGAGAGGTACAGGATTGGGGCCTCCTTACTCACCACCACAGCGTAGTAGTGGGCGCTGCCAATCCGAAGCACCACGCGGGTCTGTGCTTCTGGCTGCAGCCACCGGGCAGGCAGCAGCACCTCCTTCTCGTACCAAACCCAGCCAATGTACCTCCGCAGGTCGGGATCCTGCGTGATCTCGTTGAAGCTGGAGGGGACCGGCATGTCGATCACGGGCCCAGACTGGAAAGGTGAAGGAGACAGGTTTGCCAGGCCACGCTTTCCCATCTCTGACCCATTTCTTAGTGCCCACAGTTTCCCTTATCCACTGCCTGTATATACAGTAGGACGCCAGTATCCACTGTGGATTGGTTACAAGCCTTCCTGTGGATAATGAAAACTGTGGATAAGAGAGAATGCCAAAATGTCCCAAAAACTGCTGTTTTGTGATAGTAACTTGCTTTACAGCTGCTGTTTTGCAACAGTAGCTTGCTTTACAGCTGCTGTTTGTGACAATAGGTTGCTTTATGGCTGCTGAATTATTTATTTATTTATTCCTCTGCCAACCGTGGATAACGAATAAGTGGATACAGGGGTCCTACTGTATTAAATAACATTCTACCCCTGGAAATACGCATTTCCCAGGTGTATTTCCCGAACTTCCCACTAGAGGGAACCAGAGACTTATGTTGTCTATTGCCTCTCTATATCCGCATTTTCTCTATATCCACTGGTGGGCACCTTGTAATGTAAATGAATCCACCCCTGGATATGCCGGTCCTCTTCTGATAATCATGTGGTGTCCAATTAAATCTGACTTCAGGGTTTTCTGGGAGAGAATATACGGAAGTGGTTTCCCGTTCCCTTCTTCGAGGGTGCCCTGGGATTGTCCCACTTGCCCCCAAGGCCACTGGCTCCTTCTCCCAGGAGGCTCAGTTTGGGGGTGGGTGGGAATCAACCCCCCCCCCCCAACCTCTGGTTCCTCAGCCAGAGAGCTAAAACACCAAGCTCTTCAGCCAGCTTTGAGATACTCTTTCGCTGCCTCACCTCCCTGACAAGTCTCAAGGCCAACTACAGTACGTCGCTCACCTGCAGCTTAAGAGAGGAAATCAGACAGGAAACTTGACAAATAAATAAACAACAGCTCAGGCCCCTTGCCCCTGGTTTTTATCCGCCCCACAGCCCTGCAAGGGTAGGCTTAAGCTAGAGGGGGGAAATGACTTTTATCAGACTAGTGTCTTTTTCTAACTTTATGAATGCACGTCTGGTTGATGTAAAAGACGGGCTTTGAGAATTCTCCCCTCAAGAGGGCAAAACACTGACCCGCTTCCCGGATAATTTCCCAGAAACAATTTTCCTTCATAGATTCCGAGACCCATTTTCCCCTGGCTGCATCTCTTGCCTGACTCACCCCAAGCCTGTGAGGGGCTCTTTCCACCTTAATAGGGAAGTAATATAATCCCAATTGCACTCTTGAGAGAAAAGGAAAAATTAAGCCACTTTCTGGCACACTTAACTTCCCCTTTCCATGGGAGCCCAAAGCGGAACCAGGCAGAAGCTGTTCCATTTTATTATATTCTTAATATTTATTTGCTGAATTGCAATTTTAAACCCTGCCTTTTCTCTGCAAAGACAGACAGTAAAGAAGATAAACAGATATAACACAGCGAGAGGATAGTAAAATCCTAGAGACCACCCCTTTAAAATTGACCCCCACCCCCCAAAAAAACCCTAAAGCCCGGTTTGCAACTGCGAGAGGCACATGCTTTTCTCAATGCCAGCAGACCAAGGCAGATGAATGGAACATCTGGGCTTATTTATTAACTAGGGCAGCTTGCAAGGTTATTTATTTCAGCCAGGACCCTGGAAATGGCCCCCTTTGCTCCATGCACATGAAAAAACAGAGATAACCCCCCACCCCCCGCAAGGTGTGGAGCACCAAAGAAGGCGTAATTCTCTGAGTGAGGGCTTGCAAAGACACACAGCAGCTTTCTCCGGCCCTTTTGTTATTATTATAACTGATTTGTTTTGTTTGTTTGGTGGTTTACAGGGGGGGGGGCATGCAACAACCTGGATCAGTTGCAGGCTGATGCAAAGCGAACCGGCTTCAACCATAAAACAGAACCCAGCTCAGCCCAGCTTACCGGGCCACCTGGCGCATTCTGGGCGCTGAGCTTTCCAAAGGGTCCCACTCCCAGAGGGGATGATGGGCATTGTAGTCCCCCAAAGGTTTTTCTCAGGGATTCTAGACACTGTGCCCCTGCCCCCCCCCACACCCCCCCAATCTTTCTGTTGTAGACTGAGGATCGTGGATATTGCAGTTCTCCCAAAATTTCTGGGCACTGCAATGGTTTTTTTTTCCGGCGAGATGCTGGCTGGGCTGTGTAGTCCCTCCAAATTTCACACACTCGGGCTTGATACTGAGCACTGTAATCCCCCCCAACATCCTAGCCCTGGGGAGCGGGGGTGGATCCTGGGCATGGTAGTCCCCCGAGCTTCCTTCCACCGTGCTGGGGGAACCGGTGGGCGTCTCGGGCAGCAGCCCACCCACCCACCCACCCACCCACCCGTCCCGTCCTTTCCCCCCTCACCTGCCGGAGGGGCCGGGCGAACCAGCGCTCCTGGAAGCCGGCCTGCCTCCCCGGGGACCGGTCGGCCCGGAAGCGCCAGAGGCCGCCCAGCTCCTGCCGCTCGCGGGTGGGCGAAGCCCGCGGGAAGAGCAGACCTCCGGCCGGCCGCCCCACCAGCACCGCCGCCAGAAGCAGCAGCAGCAGCAGCAGCGTCCGCGCCATCCCGATCGATCGCCTGGGGGGGGGGCGGTCAGCTGACAGCTAGCCAGGCTCTCTGGGGGGGGCGGGGCTGCCGCGAGGCATCCTGGGAGTGGTAGTCCCCTCCCCAAAATTAACTTTTTTTTTCTTGAAGGCGGGCTTCACTCCTTGCAAATAAACGTCACCTCCTTTGCTTCGATCTTTCCAGACTTTTTGCCTTTCCGTTACTACGTTCCCCCTGGAACCGTTCCTCTTTCGTCCTCTGGGTCCTCCTCGCGCGCTCCGTTGCTTTTTTATTGCAACGGGAGGAAACCCCAAGGGTGTGTGTGATGGGTGCACTCAGTGAAGGAAACCCCGGGTTTTGAATTTTGCGAGGCATTGGCGGGGGCTGGGGATGGGAGGCGTAGGACGGCCCCCTTAAGGGAGCAATGGCTGGAAAGCACGGGGGTAACAACAACACAACCTAACTGTTTTAATCTCTTGCTCGCCGTTTAACCCCTAAACGCTGTTTATTAGGGGACGTACCGTAGTAACGGAGGCAGCGCCAGAAGCAAGGCAGAGGTCAGGGAAGATCCAAGCAAAGGAGGTGATGTTTATTTGCAAGCAGTGAAGCCCGCCTTCGCAAAAAAAAAATCCCATTTTTATGTTGTATGAATTCTCCCATGCATAGGCGATTATGTTAAGCAAATTTCCCCTGTCTCCGGAATTTTTTATGTTGTACAGATTTTATGTTATACGAGGTGTTTGTTATACAATGTTCCACTGTATACTGTATTGGAATACTGACATACCGCTTCCCTTGATGTATTTATATGTAGTTTTATTCATATTTGGTTTTATAATATTAGTTTTGTATCTTTACTAAATGCATCACTATAAGGCCTTGAAACAATGTTTTTAATATCATGTAGGATTGGGTTAGCGAGCATAAATAGAGGATTCATTCATTCAACAACACAACTGATCTATCCGATGAATGATGTCCCTGTGAGCACCAACTGTGTGTGTGTGTGTGTGTGTGTTCACTTATGAGAACTCCATTTCGCCGTGTGCAGGGCTTGCCCATCTACTTCCAGATCTGGATCCCAGGCCCGGTTTTACCTTTTGGGGCTAGAACGTGTTTAAGACCAGGGCACCAGAAACAGTGTCTGCTTCTGGGTGGCTCTGGAGTCTTCATCTGTGCAAGGGGAGCCTTGCAAAGCATCTTTTTTTATTAGGTCCACACACCCACACCCATATGAACCAAACTCTTGCTTCAAAATTTGCCCCCAGGGAACGGCCCCCATTCGTCCCTGTCATCAAACCAGAGGTCCCTGGGTGAGCACACCCACACAACCCACACCCACACCCATGGGATGCCTATGGAAATCATTGTGGTGCCTCCGGTTTTCTGCGCTGTCAGTTCGGAACCAACTCGTAGGGACCCCCCCAAGGCAGCTCTCCAGGCAAGGGCGATCTAGAAGGATCCATTTCACCACCACCACCACCCCACCTTCCCCGGACAGCTTCCTTGGCTGGGTGGACATTCGAACCTGGGTCCCCTGGATCCTACTCCATCGCCCTGCCTGTTGCACCCATACCAGACACCCTCTTAGGTGGCTGCGGCGACCCCCAATAAACATATTGAAGGGCCACCACCCGCCGTGAGTCATCTTAATCCGCTCCTGCACGAGACACCCGTTTCCGTGGCCTCGACGGGAGATGGAAGCCACAGAAGGCAATGGGGGTGAGGCATTCCATTACAAGCGTTCCCATGGGGGGGTGGGGGCATACAACAGACACCTTTTCCCCTCCTGCGGGGGGGGGGGGCTTTGTCAGACCCGACACAGGACAACACCAAGGCGGTGAAGTGGATCCTGGATGTGTTAAACCAGGCATGTCCAAAGTCAGGCCCCGGGGGCCAAATGTGGCCTGTTTACACATTTTGAGTGGCCCACAGCCTCTTCTCCCCACTGGCTCAGCCTCTCAGTTGTCCCCGCCAGCTGCCCTTTCTCCATATCAGATGAAGGCATCAGCTTGCAGTTTTATGGTTTGCCTGCCCTCCCTGCCTCTCTCCATCCTGCCAGCCACCTGTCTTGCCTACACAACCCCAGTTCCGTTGCTGCAGCATCCTCCCCACCTCCTTGCATGTCCTGGAGGCTTGTCCAAAGTCCGGCCCGGGGGCCAAATGCGGCTGAATGGTGGGCCTGCGCACATTTTCACCTCGCCAAATCTGGCCCTCCTTGCAAAAAGTTTGGACGCCCCTGTGTTAAACCGTGCCCCCCCCAACCCTGTGCATGTGAAAGGAACACACACACCCCTGAATATGAATCCATGCATGGGAGGTTTAGCTCTCTCTCTTCCCATCTTTCAAGGCAGAGATATCTTTGGACGGAAGAGGGGGGGGAAGGTGGGGAGGAATAACCACACTACCAGAGGTGTTTTTTCTCTCTCATTGACACCCAATACACCCATGTCTTTATTAACTCAGGATTACATGTGACAAGCAGACACCCGCCGCAACAGGATCGGGTTGTTGTTGTTTCCCCCCCACACACACACACACACTCGAAAACTTATTCCTTCTGCTTCTTCAGCAGCTCCTTCAGCTGCTCAATCTGGGCAGTCACACTGCTCTTGGCCGTCCCTCCTGGGGAGGTGTACTGCTCCACGCTCGTCTGGACGTTGAAAACCTGGGCCACGTCGCTCCCCAGCAGGGGGCTGGAGGGACCCCGCAGGATGGAGGTGGCGGCGGAGGCAGAGCGAAGGGAAGGAAAGAAGAAATTTTTAAGTTTCTCCAACGGAAGAGCCAGCCTGCGTCTGTCGGCTACATCTGAGAAATGACCGAACCCACCCACCGAGGAAAGGCATGCAGTCTAGGTAAGAGCGGGATGGGTGGGTGTCTGGCATTCAGGGGAGGGTGGGAGACTACGGCAGCCAGTGTGTGTGTGGGGGGGGGGGATGTCACTTCATTTCCCCTGAAACCAGGGGGTGTTGGTGCCCTGGCACTCCTGATGCTCTGGAGCTCAGCTCCCAGAAACATCAGGCCGTGTGGCCGACGGCCAAGGAATATCCTTCCCAACATCTGAAAGGCAAACGGTTCCTCTCCTCCTCCTCCCCCACCTCTGAGAGTACACGACTCCACTCAACACCCCTGAGAGGTAGGGCGGGCCGAGAGTAAGGGGCTCGCCCATGGCCGCTCGGTGGGTTTCTTAGCTGAGCCCGCGTCACTCTTAACTCTCTTCCACTAGCAAAGATGGGCCCACCTTCTCAGGCTAAAAGGACAATTCATGGAAATGTCCGATTTATCTGAAGCCTTTCTCTCTGGCTGCCTGTTTTGGAAGCTGGCCACCTCCCGTTTTACCCTAATGGGGCCTGAAGAGAAATTGTGCTGATGATGCAGAGATTCCAGGTGAGATGACCGCCCTCCCGTAAAGGACCAGAGGAAGCTGAGCCTGTTGTTTTAAGAGGCTTAAGCCCCAAGGCTGAGCGTGCTTATTAAAAGTGACAGGAGATGCCTCAGGGCAGGGCAGGAAGGAAGGGCACACACCTGATGGTCTTCAGGTCTTCTGCGGTGAGCTGGTTCAGAGCTATCCCTTTGGTCTCAGCCAGGAGGACCGCCTTCCCGACAGTGGCGTGGGCTTGTCTGAAGGGCATCTGAGATCCAGAGGGCACAGGATCAGAATCTCTCTCTCTCTCTCCCCCCCCTCTCTCTTTATTAGATCCAATTAGCTATACTCAGTGGACTTTTCCAAATTTTATTCCAATCTTCAAATGAAATGCATGGGCCCTCTACACCAACCTCCCTCCCATCGCTGACAAATCAGGGACTTTTGGTCTCGGCAAGTCACATTGGGGAGAGGTGAGAATGTGTGTACGTGTGAGATCCGGGACATGTCTTTGGAATGACTGGGACAATAAAGGCATCTCCCTCCCTCCCTTCCTCCCCTCACTTTGGAGGCAGCCCAGAGAACATCAAAGCTCCAAGCCTGAAGAAAACTGCCTGGCTTTTTTCCATCTTGCCATGGACTTGACACCTAAGAAATAATTCCTGGCAAATCCATCTTTTGCCGTGTTGTTACCTATTGGTACTGCTCTTGAGGAAGGGGGCTTGCCCTCGAAATATTAGCAATGTTTTGTTATTTTTATAGTAGCCTAAAGGTATCACCTGTTCCACTTTTGTATTTGTCTTTTGTGATGGCTACCCGGCTCCTTGAATTGTTTTTCTCTCTTTCTCTCTCTCTCTCTGCCAACTCTTGCCCTCAAGCATCCAAAGTCTTGCATTCCAAAGTTGTTTTCTAGGCCAGTTTTTGGGGAGGTGACATGTCCCCCAGGGGCCAGCTCCAGGCAAACACCAGATGCCACTGGAGAGGGTGGGGGGTGATCAGCCCAGCTCCTGCTGCGTTAGCCTGCACCCACATTGAGACAGGTGATGGCCTCTCCCTCTCCCAGGTGAGGCATCCCTGGTTGTTCCCAGGGGGCCGCCCTCCTTCCTCGAACTAAGTTTGTTCCCTCTCAGCCGAGGAGCTGCTTCCTATGCCTCTAAGTGCCTTCAAGGATGCAGCCGAGCGGCTCTTTCTCCCCTCCTCCTCCTCCTCCTCCTCCTCCTGGACCTTTGTATACTCCAGGCCTGCCCAACAGGTAGACCAGGGGCTACCAGTAGCCCACGAAGGGTTCAAAAGTAGCCCGCTGGCCATCAATAAAAGTGAGGGGATAAGTTCTCCACCCCTCCCTCCCCCATCCCAGGGGCCACCACTGCCCCAGCAAAGTCCTGGGTCTGCCAGCCCACTGTCTCAGCCGAGTGAGGCAGTTCAAGGGCCATGGTGCAGTCCCCTGCTCAAGCCGGCTACAAGGGAGGCATGTGCAAGCTCATGTGGGTTGCCCCTCGGAAGTGGTGATCTATGCAAGCATGCATGAGCCCCACTTGCACCCACCCGCATCAGTTCGAGCGGGTGCAAGGGAAGCGTGTGCATGGTCAGCCTTCCCATAGGGATGCATTGAAATCTGTTCCCTCCAGAATGGATTAATTGGTTCTCAATGCATTCCTATGGGAAACCGCTGCTCTACTTACAATTTTTTTTTTAGTTATGAGCATGTGCTAGGAACGGATAAAAGAGGTTTTAGTGTAGTAGCCCTCAGGCAGTTTGCGCCAGAAAATGTAGACCTCGGCCTGTTCAAAGTTGGGCAGCCCTGGTATACTCACCCCCTTGCGGACCAGGAGGAGGGCAATGTCTGTAGCCAGCAACTCCGGGGTCAGGGCCTTCTCCATGGCCTCCTTGTTGATCTACAAGAGAAGCAGCAAGCTCTCAACAGAGGCGGGGGGGAACCTCCAAGCGGAGCAAAAAAAACCCAAACAACAGTCCCGATCAAGGTGTTATCCCATTAAAAACTAGGCTTGAGAAAGAGTAGCACTCAAGGGGAGTCCTTTATCTGGAGGACAGGTCCCAGAATCCACCAGCCCCCAAGGGTCCTTGGGTGTTCTCAAAGTTGGGAGTTTTTTTTTAAATAAAGAGCAGTGGTCCAGCTCTTAAATGAGGAAGAGGCGTGGAAGAAGATCAGGTTTTAATAGAAGGAATCAAAGGGGTGGGAAAGAGAATGCTGCTACTCCAGAGAGGAGATGGCGAAAGAGTGAGGAGAGAGAGAGAGAGAGAGAGAGAGAGAGAGAGAAGACCCTTTTGCAGCCTTAGAGGAGAGGGGCTTCCCTTCCAAAATCCTCACCTGAAGAGTGGAGACCACCCCATTGGCTACCTGAAGGACGGCACTCAGGGTGTCGATCACATCCAGCACAGCCTCCTTATCTTCCTGTTGGGGGGTGGGGGCCAGGGAGGGGGAGAGAGAAAAAGCCATGTGAAGCTCAAGAGGGGGAACAGGGGTCCAGCTTGCCAGATCAGCCTGTGGGGCGGGGGGGGGGGGAGATCCGGGAAGGGGGTGTTGGGAGGGGACCCAGTGGAAAGCTGCTTGCGATTCCTCTGCCTCCTCCAAAGCAGAGAGGCCCTCCGTCCTGATGGTCTTTACCTGCAGATCCTTGTTGTAGGCACTGGGAAGCGCTTTCAGAACCACCAGAAGTCCAGTAGTCTGCAAGAAAAGAAAGGAAGGAAGGGTTGCATGAAAGTTGCCTAGTGTGAAAAATATATCAGTGGGGCTCCACAGAACATGCTACCCAAGGATCCTCTGTGTTTTGAATCCTGGAAGCGCTGGTCTCCGTAGGATGTGCCCCCACTGCCATGCTGCTATCGGCTTCCTCCAGTCCCTTGGCAAACCTCCCTTCCCTCTTCCCTTTTAAGTTGAATTTCGCTCCAGAGCGCCAGTCCCTACAAGAAAGGGCTGGCGTCTTCGTCCATCTCCTGGCTGCCAGGTGGCACCAACCCACCCCTGGGGCCTTGGCTCACCTTGCCAATCACGCTGCCCGTCTTGCTGCGGATCAGCTCCAGGCTGTCCGGGTTCTTCTTCTGAGGCATCAGGCTGCTCCCGGTGCTGGAGGGGTGGGGGTGGGGAAGGGGGATAAAAGAGCATCAGCAAAGATCCAGCAAGCAGGGAGCTCTCGATCACGTGAGATATGTGTCATCTTCAGGCTTAAAACTGGGGGATTTCAAGGGCCAGATGCAGGGGAGTGCTATCAGGAGACAGAGATCGAGTCTCATGCGCTCCCAAATGCATCTGGTGGGGCCACTGTGAGATACAGGAAGCTGGACTAGATGGGCCTTTTGGCTGTTCTTAGTTATATTGGGCTGCCTCTGTTTGCCCCCCCATGCATAGCGTGATGTCTTTGCTTCATCATTACCCCTTGTCTACTAAGACTAAGAGCGGTTTGGAGCATGCATCTTGCTGTACTCTCCTATCTGTCAATGCCAGGGGGAACCCCCCTGGGTGAGTGAGGAGGAAGATTTCCAGGTAATCTTTTCCTCCGTTCAAAGCTTGAAAGGAAAGCCAGGTGCCGAATCCCCGGGCATGCGGATGATGAAAAGCTGCCAGGGAAAGCGTTGAGAAGCGGCAGAGAATTACCAGAAAGCATCGGAGAGGGTGATGAATCCAAACTCCTTGGTGGAGAAAATCAGCAGGTCTTCGGCTAATTTGCTCAAGTGGATCATGATGAGGGAAGCGGTAGAGAGGAATTCCACTGGGGAAGGAGAGAAAAGAAACAGGGAGAGGGAAAGAAAAGGGGGGGGGGAGAACCAGTCATAGAATAATAGAATCCTACAGTCGGAAGAGACCTCAAGGGCCATCTAGTCCAACCCCCAGCCATGCAGGAACCAACGGCAGCCACAGAAACCAGCCCACGGAGGGTTGCTCCAGAAGCTCTCTGCGCTTGGATCTCTGCCCCCCCGGCCCCCTCCCCAAGCAAGGGACAAAGACTTACCCACAAAGTCACGGTCACTGACAGCATCGATGCTGTTGAGGCTGATAGTAAGGAAGTCCAACTCTGCAGTGGAAAAGCCAGTGGAGAAAGAGGTGAAGGACACCCAAAAACTTCCCTCCCAATAGGGACAACCCTTTCCCCCCCCCCAGCACACACCCTACTTAAACAAACAAACAAACAAAAGCAGCCTTCATTGCTGGGGAGTCCCTGCTACAGAAAGAACGTTTGGTGCCATGAGCCCAAGTTTGGCCTGCAATGAGGAACCCAAGGGCGACGTGGTTAATTCCCAGACATTGGCCGCTGCCGTTTACACTGACCCGGCGGGTGTAAAACCCAGAAGAGGATTCTGGCCAACAAATCAGGAAGATTAATCCATTTCCCGGGCACACATTTTGGGGGAACTCAGCCCCTGACTGGGTTGTTGCATATGAGATGCAAACTTAGTCATTCCGACTCTGGTTTCTGGTTCCGCTGGACTTGCTGTTGTTTCTCCCGAAGGCAAGATTTTGCTTTGGATTTTTTAAAAAGCCGAGGCTCCGACCGTACCTTTGCGGAGAAGCTCCCGGTCCAAGCCAAGGGCGTTGCCTGCCAGGGCTCCACTGCAGTCGAGAGAAGGGGAAAAAACAAAGAAGGGGGGGAGAAAACACACACCCCAAATTAGCAGCTGCTTCCACCCTCCTGCCTTGGAGAGCAGATCTGGTGGAGTGACAGCTGTGTCAGCCTAATGAGGGTCTCTGGCAACAATCCAGGCAGATTGGAAGTCCAACTCCAAACACACACACACAAGGCAGGCCAGGGCCCCTTTGTGTAAACCTGGCAGGAGCTCTCTATGGTGCTGAACCACAAGGGGTTGGCGGTGGCCATGGTGGAGGTGGTTTAGAAACAGCGACTGAAGCGGCTGCCATTTGGGAAGGCTGCGACCTGTTTCTGGGGCTGGCCCTCCCATCAGGGAGAATGAGGCAGCTGGTGAGGCCGTGCCTTCAGATGGCGAGCCGAAAAGAGGCTGTGCCTTCGGATAAGCTCCCTCGAACAGAAAGATCATTCCCAATTGGGAAAGTTTCGCCTCTGTATTCATTTCTGTGTCCACAGACACACCCACACATGCACACCCGTGCCTGCTGCGTTACTTTCTCACATCCCAACCACAGTTAGGAGCCATTCTCTTTCAGCAGTTAAACCTAGAGTGGGCAATTTCAAAGGCTGAAGCCGGCCTTGGCCAACAATCCAAGTTTTGTCCGTTTTGGGCAGAATAAATATTTTCGAGTCTTAAAGCTGAACTTGATGCTACATCTTTAGGGTTATGGTGAGATACCACATTATGAAGGTGAACCTTTGGCTTTTAAAAGGGGGGAAATCTATTCTTTTTCTCTCTCTTTTTGGCGCCAGGCACTTGAAAAAGTCTTTGTTGGCGTCGTGTTCCACCCTTGGGTCTTGGCTGGCCCGGCCGCGACGCTCAGAAGGAACGTGAGGGGTTCTTACCTTCCCAGCGGCAGGACACTCACTCTCTTCTTCACCTCCGAGAGGCGCTCAAGATCCCTGGTCAAAGCCACGGCGTGGCTGCGGGAAGACAAGAGAGAGAGAGAGAGAGAGAGAGAGAGAGGATGAGATGGAGCCTGGAAAGAAGGTCAAGTCTCTGCCCAACTCCCAGGAAAGCTGGAGGGGCGGCGTATTAGATGCAAACATCCCTCGGAAGTGAGGGCGGAAGATGGCTGGAGGATGGTGGGTAGTTACCTGAGCAAGAGGTGGCTCCATCTGATGGGCTGGGCCCGTTGGAGGTGGGTGTACCCAGGGAGAATCACCTCAATTTCACTGCAAGAGAAGAGATTTTCAAGTTTGAGAATCACATGTTGCAGTCAGATTTCACAAAGGAAAATGGAATTTGCTGGGCCAAGTTTATTCAGGGAATAACCAAGGGTTAATTTCGGCAACCAGGCCAAGCCTCCAGGTTCTGGGACAGCAAACCCCCAGGATATGGGGAGAGGAAGCCACTCTGCCAGCTGGTACGCAGAACCGATCACTGGCTGGCTTATTCACTCCACGAGGATGGTTTACAGGATTTTGAAGCTGAGGCTCCAGTCCTTTGGCCACCTCATGAGGAGACAGGAGTCCTTGGGAAAGTCCCTGATGTTGGGAAAGGTGGAAGGCAAAAGGAAAAGGGGACGGCAGAGAATGAGATGGTTGGACGGTGTCATCGATGCAACCAATATGGATTTGACCAAACTCCGGGAGGCAGTGGAAGATAGGAAGGCCTGGCGAGCTCTGGTCCACGGCGTCATGAAGAGTCGGACACGACTGAACGACTGAACAACAACAACAAACAACCTGGGTGTGGGTGAGCGAGGAAAGAGGGATGTCTTCAAAGAAATGATAAATTATAGGAAATAAACATATTAACAGGTTTTGCTTGGTAGATTGAGCCTCCATGGGATGAAGGAATATACCAGATGTGTTAGCTCAGCCGGCGAACAGACTCAGCCTGCAGGCATCCCAAAAGATGATGATTCAGGTGGATGGCTCTCTGATCCGACAAGGCAGGTTTTAGGCCTGCTAATAACAGGCAAAGCCTCTTCATCCAGAGGCAGTCTACCCTAATCTGTGCCATTAACGCCCACAGGAGCAGTGGCAGCAGGGCAGAGAATGGCACCTGTTTCCCCTCCATCCACCTTCTTCCTCGCACACTTTATGCCATCGCGGTAGACCTCAGCAATGGCCTCTGGGGGAGCCTCCAGGTTAAGGGGCAGTCTACCCCCCGGAGTGCCTGTTCCATGAAGTGAGAAGCAAGGCAATGGATTTGGCTGTCAATGCATAGCATAGGTTTATTATCATGGCATCAAGCCAGACATAAGATAAAATAGAAGAGAGCAGAGTAAAATAAGATATGAAAAACATTAGCTAGAAAGTTTAAAAAGTGGCAAACATTACAGTGATCAATATATAAAACAAAAAAGTTATTTTTTAAAAAAGCCTTTAAGACAACAAATATAACAATATAAAAACAAGGTTTAAGAGCTCAGCTATCTCTCTGTTGCTGAGACATGCCGCCCAGAATTTTGCCACCAGTTCATTAGTAGTCCCACTTTGGTCAATTAGCAATTGATTACAATAGTCCGAGTCCGATTGGCCTGCCATATCTTTTAAGAGTGGTGTGATGTATTTTGCCCCAGTCTTTTTATGCCTACTGCATCACGGGCAAAGCAGCCATGTGACATTTTCTCTGGGGTCCTCGGGGGGGGGGGTTTTGAGCAGGATTAGGCCAATAATTCAAGGGATTTCTTTTCCCCAGGGGAGAGAGAAGGAGATGAGGGGGTCTAAAGAGGCGCCCTCGCAGGGCACGACCAGCAACGGAGAGATGGCACGCAGAAGGGGAGGAAGAGCGAGGGGGCTTACGTGGAGGCACGTTCCACCAGGGTCCGGATGAGCTGCTGCAGGTGAGTCGACACCAGCGTGATGGCGTTCTTCAGCAGCATGCGCAGGTCGGTCACCACCTGGGAGAAAACCAGGCAGGGATTCACTGCCCAGGCCCCTCCTCCCTCCTGAAAGAGGAGCTCCCGTTCCCTCCGGGGGAAGCCCTGGGACCACTGGACAGCTTGCCCAAGGCTACCCAGGCTGGTGGTGTTTCTGCCGGAGCCACGGCCATGAACTGAGCTCGCAGCCTTGGGAGCCTCGAGGAATGCCATATGACAGCCGCAGCATCGCTAGTCCCTGCAGGACGCCGCGGGCCACTCTGTTCAGAGGACGAGAATAGCGGTGGCTGGGTGTTCGTTCCTAGGCAAAATTAACTTGGAAACGTGGATTGGGACCGTTCTCAGAGTGCAAAGCAGGCCAGGAGGAAAATTTGGTGGGCTGAATGCTGCAGAAAATTATTATTATTAATAATTTGGCCTTACAGTAACCATTTTTAGTAGGTCCCCCGCCCAAAGGGCCTCCGGATTAAGAGTGAGAGGCTACAACCCACTTACCTGGGAGTAAACCCCCTTCAGAGCACCCAGTGTCCCAGCAGTTTGGAAGCTGACAGCTCTGATTTTTTTGTTTGGGTGTTGATGGTGGTGTTGATGAATTCTCTCCATGTTCCACTCTGGCTGTTGCTCTCCAAGGTACTGAGCCTACTTTCCTCAGCACCTCAAAGAGGTATTTTAAGGTTCTGCCTAAACCCTGGAGCGGATCCCCCACACGCACACACACATACGGTGGCCCCCTGCTGTTTCTTAACCAACATATAGAGGGGTCATCACAACTGCTTCCTAAAAACCTGGACGGGCGGTGGGGCAGGGTCGGGCGGGGTCACACGAGAGAGACAAAAGTGGCACAGATTAGGTACCCCTTGGTTGCGGAGGGAACTGGCGGCAGCTGTCCAGTGTGAGTACAAGCAGGACTTGAACCCAGGACCGTCGGAGATGCAGACATGTTCCTTAGCCACCAAGCCACTGTGCCTTTCAGCCGCAGCTAGGAGCTACAGGAGGGAAAGAGGGCTATAGCCGTCAGCGGCAGAGGCGGCCTTGGAAAAGAGCATCTAACCTCCTAGTGAGACTGAGAGAAAGGCAGACCCAAGCCAGGGAAAGACTCAAGCCATGGCGAGAGAAAGGAACGCCTCGGTGATACGCTATGCTGCTCACGGCCGTTGCTGCCAGAGCTGGGAGAATGGAATGTGGATCTGGACAAAGTCCAGGGGAGGAGTGGGGGGGTTGTGGGATGAGTGAATGGATCCTTCTCAGAAAGAAAGAAAGAAAGAAAGAAAGAAAGAAAGAAAGAAAGAAAGAAAGAAAGAAAGAAAGAAAGAAAGAAAGAAAGAAAGAAAGAAAGAAAGAAAGAAAGAAAGAAAGACTATTTCTTACCTGATCATTTCTGCTTCTTCCAGTGTGAAGCTTTCCAGCCAGATCACCAATCAATTCCTGAAAAGGAAGAGTCGCAAAAGAGATATTTTGTGAGTCTTCACGGATTTCTAACCTCAAAAACTGTTACAAGTTGGTGGGTTCATCTTCCAGGCAAAGTTTGTTTAACTGCTCTATTTTTTTTTAAAACCACTGCCTTTTAAGACGTTGGCTATGAACGTTGACAAGTATCAGGAATATAGATGCCTTTGCTGGCCCTTCTAAACATACTACAATATAGGTTTGCATATTTTCACAGAATAACTACAAATTTATTTATTATTTATTTATTTTGAATATTTTTTTACCCCACCTTTCTCCTTGGAAAAGGACCCGAGGTGGCTTACAATAACGAGGGACAATATACAGCCCAGAATATTTAAGACACATTCAAATTCAGAACGGGCAGATTCTCTGAATGTACTGTACTGGGAAATACTCAGTTCACCAACATTACATTGGTCCTGCAAACCAGAGTTAGGATGTTGTTTTTGCTGCTGGGATGGGGAGGGAAGGGATTAAAACTCCCAGAATCTTATATACTGTCTGTGGAAGTCTTCTTGGTTTTTTAATCCAAATATTACAGCTACCAAGTGATGCCTTGGCTTCCCCTACTTCCAGCCTCTTTTCTCCTCTGTAGACAAATACGATGCCCTGTTCCCCAATGAAGCCCCACCGCTGATCAGAAAGCGACCCCAGCGGGAGCAGTTAGAACGCCTGTGAACATCCCATGATGCCCAGGTCGCCCAGAGGCTCAGCCATGGCTAAAGCCAAAGCCGAATCATGCCCAAGAGCTTTCTGTGGAGCCGTAAAAAGAAACTTAAGGAACAAAAATTTGGGGGTCTGTTTGGAATCTGTGAACCACCTGCAGTCAAGGTGGGTACAAGATCATCTTTGGAACCCAAGTCAACCCAGACGGTTCTATGGTGTCCAACACGGACCTCGCCAACAACCAGCTCTTGAGAGTTGACCATCCCTGGGGGAAACGGGGAGCCCTCCCCTATTGGTGCTGCCGTCCCCCCCACCCCCGACCTTGAGTCTGCGTTCAATGGCAGTGTGGATGTCTTCGTCCGTCTTGGTGATCACCAGCTCGCCTTTCGAACTCTCCTCGGCAATCTGCAAGAAGAAGGCAGGTGAGCGGTGAGCTTTTTCAGCCCAGACCAGAAAATCCGGGTGGTGTTAGAGCTGTACCGTGTTTCCCCGAACATAAGACAGTGTCTTATATTAATTTTTGCTACCAAAGATGCGCAAGGTCTTATTTTCAGGGGATGTCTTATTTTTCCATGAAGAAGAATATGGTACACATTTATTGTTATCTTATTATCGGATAGGCCTTCTTTTCAGGGGGATGCCTTATATTTCAGTGAGAGGCAAAACTGTATGTAGGTCTTATTTTGGGGAGATGTCTTATTTTCAGGGAAACAGGGTAGATCCAACCTTGCCCCCCCCCCAACAAGGTGTCCTTGGACTACAACTCCCAGAAATCCTGGCCAGCACAGCTGGGGGGGCAAAGGCTTCTGGGAGCTGAAGTCCAAGAGCCCCTGGGAGCCATGGCGCTCGAGGGTCACCCGTGTGTTTTAGCAGCCGGGTCTTGGCTCGGGGAAGCTGGGCCTCGTAGTCCACCCCAGGAACTTCCCCAGCCTCTGCTCCTCACCTTCTCTAGCCCGCTGAGGATCTTCTCCAGCTCCGCTTTGGTCAAGATCCCAGCCTTCTCGAGCGCCTTGCTGTAGGCGATGCTGGCCTGGATGTCCACCTCGGAGAGGCGCTGGTCGATCTCGATGGACGAGTTGAGCTGCTCCAGGATGGGATCGATGGGGCCCACCAGCCTCCCGCTGTAAAGCTTGTCTCCCTGCAGGATGAGGGAACATTCCTTTTGGGTTAAAAAGAATGTAAACATACTCTGTCCCCCCGCTTTCCGGGGCCGCCATCTTGAAGAGGGCCTGTTCAAGATGGCGGCCCACAAGAAGAAACCAAGGGTGGCAGCATTTGTGTGCGTGCGTGCGTGTGTGCGTGCAGAGGGAATAATCCTTCCGTGGGGCTCCGTCATCCCTCGCTCACCTTCCCATCTTAGAGGACAACCTTAGGACCCAACCTGAGAATGGTAGGCTGGCAAAGTACCAAGCTCCAAAATGTCTCGTTACAGACTCCGGGTGCAACTGCTAAGTTCATTCCAATCAATTGGAAAAGGGGCATCTGCCTAATTAAGCCACATTAGGGGGAATTAGGCTTCCGGTGCCTTAGAAAGCACTCTTCCTTTCAAATGGCATCCACGAAGCCCTAAATCCCATTTTAGAAACTCCGTCCCTCCTCCGTTTTCCCTCCTGTCGTTTTGAGCAGCAGCCCTCGGCTGACAGCTTTCGGACTCAGAGAAAGAGAACGTGAATGCAGGCTGCAGAGGTTTATAGCCCGTACAAGGGATCCACCCAGGGAGGCAGCGTGGTGCAGTGGTGGTGACCTCTGGGTTCCTGGCTCCACGGAGCCCTGAAATCTGCAGTTTGATCCCATTTTAAGGCTCCCTCTGGGGACGCCCTGCCTGGCAAATGTCATTTGGCAGGATCTTTCCTATAGTGGAGAGCAGCCCGAGAGCCACCCTTGAGACCAACAGAGGCACGGGGTGTTCATGCAAGCCGAGGGAAGGAAGAAATTTAGCTCTCTGCTGAGCTTTATCTCTGCTCAGTCCAGGGTTCACTTGTCCCAGGAGACATGGGGAGAGGGGTTTGGAAGCTCCTCATTCTGAGAAGGCACACCATGCCACTCCTGGGAGTTCGTCTCTGGGGCCTCCCGTCTCTGATCCCCTTTTACAGCTGATCCCGGCACCCTTTTTTTAAGAGGCGCCTGATGTTTTTGCCTGCAAAGGATCGCCAAGGGGTTCCAAAGGTCCCTTTGGGAGCGCATGACGGTGCCGCTCATCAGGGCCCCGATTCCCCACAAAGCAAACAGGAGGAGGCCATGTGATTCCGCTGGCGTCTTTGGAGGCCAGTCAAAGGTCGCTGGACGGGAGGGTGCAAGGCCAGTCAGCTTCTCAGGGCTCAACCAAGAGGCTTAACTTGGAGGCCATGCCGTGTAGGGGCTTATTCTCCACTCCAGGGGGTGGGGGGGGAAGCCCCACTTTAGCCTTGAGATAACCCACCTGAAAGTCCTTCCCCTTATGGGGCCAGTGCTGGGCAGAGTGAAGAAATACCAAGGAAGGGAGAAGCAAAAGCGATTGTCCTTTGGGTCTCCGATGGAAAGACAATTCATCTCTCTCCTGGATATTAGGGTGCCTACCTAAGCCACATGCTGGCTATCCATTATTTGGGGAGAAAGGGGGAGCTCTCGAGGTCTCCGAGGTAGGGGTGCTCCTGATCCAAGCCTCACCGATTGCATGAACCTCAGTGGTTAACCTTCGGTGAATCCCTCCCTCCGTCCTTCCCTCGCTGAGGCTCGCCTGCCTCGCAGGGCTGTCGTGAGCAGGGATACGGCCGATATAGTCCGTGTTCGCAAGGCGGGGGGGGGGGGCTCTGGGGCCTGCGCAGAGTTTTCTTGTGGTTGGGCCCAGCCCTTTGCTGATTTCTCCTCCGGGTGCCCAGCGGCCTTGGGGATTCTCAACTCTGCCTCTTCCCAAAAAGGGGTGGACTACAAGCCCCATCATCCCCAGCCTGCAAGGAGCAGCAAGCTGGGGAGGAGAGGAGCGGTAGTGGAGGGTGTCCGTAAGGGATCTGCGTCAGGGAGAGCCAGGTTCTCATATAGTGACTGCCTCTTAAATAGGAGATGCTTCTCTGGACATACGTTCTGCCCTTGCGGTGCCTTCTGCACCTGATCTGGAATCTCAGCCCGCCCAGGGCTTTGCTGGCCTCTGCCGCCCTGCCTTTTTTTTTGCCCTGGCTTCCCCAAATGTTTGCCCAGCTGGTCCTGACTGCTTCCCTTGCCTCTCTTAAAGGGCGTTGCCTGTCTGCTGCTCACTCCCTCTTAAGTCTGCGATGCCCGCCTGGTATTTCGGGGAGCCAGTTGCTGGTTTCCCCCAAATCTCTCCCCAAAGACCCACATTTGGGGAAAATGTCTTTATCCTAGATCTCCTGGCCCCAGTTCTTAGCCCCACTGGCATCCAGCGCTGCCAGTTTTCAATTATTTCTCTCTCTCCCCCCCCCCCAGCCGCTGCTTTGTAAGCTCCTTGCAGGCAGAGACCTCTGCCTGGAACCAGGCCAAGCTGAGTCCGGCGCTGGTTCCCACCAGCAAGCAAAATACAGGACTTCTCCAACGCCTCTAACGGGGTCCAAGCCACCCAATCAATACCAGACATGAGATCACCTTAAAGTTTTTTTTTTTTTAAACTAATTGTAGGATCAGACCAGCGGACCTGATAGATAGCCAGAGATGCCAAAGCTGAACCTTTTGCACATGCCAGGGGTAGACTGCCCCTAACCATGGAGGTTCCCTTCATCCTATCAGCACCAACAGGATAATGGGGCAGGGAGGAATCCACATAGCTGCAGTATCCCAATATGTTTTTTTTCCTAGCTCCTCTCCTGCCTGTTAACTCTATGGAACCTCATAAACCGTTGGGTGAAGCCCAGAGCCGGCCCTTCCTCCTCGCCCTCTCTGGACCTCTTCATGCAAGCCAGCAGGCCGCCTGGGGCAGAGAGAGCTCAGCGGCCCATCCGTCCCCCTTTCCTGGGAATCTAGAGCAGAAAGATCGCTGGCCAGGGTGCAGGGAGTGAGGGCCAAGGGGAGCCAAGGGGCCCAGAATCCCATCTCACCTCAGAGGCCATGCCTGGCGGTCTTCTCTGCAGCTTTTTCTCCTCTCTGGATCGGGAAGAACAGTTTGCAAAACCTGCAGAGAAAGGGGAAAGGGCGGGGGGGGGGGCGGAATCTATCATATAGATATCGACAGAGAGAGTTGCAAATCCGCTTTTCAAGTCCACCTCCAGGAAGGCTTCCATGCACACCCCAGGAGACCCCCACAGGCCCCTTTTAGCCGCCGGGTTGTTGCAACTGGGTTGCAATTTCTCCTCCCCCGGGAGGGGGCCCGATCCACCGGCCGGCGCTCCTGCAGCTCCGCTCACCTGCTGCACCCCAGCCGGTCTGTGTGTCGCTCCGGCTGGCCGGGGGTCCCCCTTTTTCAGGCTGTCAAGCCCCAGAAACCACGCCCCCTGGGGGGCCGGCCTCGCTCGGGGTTTGAATGGGTGACCACGCCCCCTACCCCCCCAATGTCCCCCCACCCCCACCCCCCGCTTTAAAAGAAAAAAATCCCGGCCACGGGCCCCTCCAGGGTAAGCATTTCCCATACAAACGATCCCGGGAAGGCGATGCAAGTGTTTTTCCCTATGCAAACTTTAAAGGGGGAGGGGGAGGAACTTTAGCAGTTAATTAATTGCTAAGGATCTGAAAAAGATACTTTGATTTAGTTTTTGTGCATCAGAATTCACCAGGCAGGAGCAAAGGTTGCAGAGAGCCCGTGTTGGCCCGCATCCTGTTACTCGCTTGTGTGTGGGGGGGTTCCCCTTGTTCCCTTAAAAGTGTCTGTATTGTGTGTGCGTTTTGGGTGGTGGTAGTGGGGTGAGCGTGCTGGGGATCGGGGCCTCAGCTCTCCCCACCTCCCCCACAGCCCGTCAAAGCTTTGCAAAGCAGCCCTTGCTGAAATCGGAGCCAAGCGGGGTTGCCAACAGGACCGCGGAAAGCGATTCCAAAACCGGAGCGCCTAAAAAAAACCCAACCCGATATTTCCCCCTTTTTATTCGGACTTTCAGCCCTTCCGAAATATTTAGGAAAGGCGTAAACAATAGCATCGCTTAAAACACAAACAAACGGACACTTGGAAGGCTTCCTGATGCATTGCTTAGGCACGGTCCTGTTCTGCTTTTTACACAAACGGTACGCATCGGATCTCGCCCGATTTGGGAAGCTAAGCAGGGTCGGCCCTGGTTAATATTTGGATGGGAGACCACCAGGGAATACCAGGTGCTGGAGGGGCCTGGAGTAGGAACTGGCAAGCCACTCCAGTCTTCCTGCCAAGAAAACTCCATGGACTTGGAGTCATGAACGGTTGGTCACGACTGTAATGGTACAACACACACACACACAGCGATTGCAGCTGTTGTCCTGTGGAACTGGAGGGGACTTGGTTATCTTGCCTTTTGATTAGTTCTTTATGATGACCCGTCTAAGTGGCACCAGGCGCTCTGGTCGGTTTCCAAGCTGGCCATACATAATAACAAGAGAAAGGTGTTAAGAATAAGGAAGGAGAAATAAACATTATAACTAAGGCCTTGCTTGCCTCCTGGAGCGGGCTATTACCGGTAGGGATGGGCCACTGTCCAGGGAGCCCTGCCCCCCCCAATGGTTTGGGGGCATCTCTTGGGGTTGGCCCCCACAGTAATAGGGCCTGGGAAGACCCAGTAGGATGGGGCAGTGGCACAGCCTGGATGGGGGACATCCTTCCCCCCCCCCCCACATGAACCCACACGTGGCCTCCAAATGAGAGCCGGAAGAATCAAGGAGGTTCTGTTTGAAGGATGAGCCCCAGAGTTGCAGGCTGGGCCTCCTCTCTGGGAACCCTTGGTGGGGGGGGGTGATGGGCGGCGGGGGGGGTGGAAGCTTGGGGATTCTGGTTGTTGTAGTCGCTTTCCCAAGTCATGGGTGTGGTGAGGAGACAGTGGAGAGAAAGGAGGCCACAGGGGTGGGGGTGAGGAGTGGGGATCCTTTGAGATGAAAATAAAAGGTGGGATAATTGTGTAAGTAACAGGAGACAGAACCATTCCATTAACAGTCTTTAAAGGTTAGAACTGGAAGGGGATGTCAAGATGAAGGCTTCCAATTAAACCCTTTTTGTTGTTCCTCACCTGGTATATTTTTAAAGCAGGTGTTTCCCAAGCATGGTGTTGCTTTTTCTGATTTTTTTTTGGGGGGGGATAACGAAACCGGCCTCTCTTTGCCATCGTCCACTCCCCCTTAAAAAAAAATCTAATGCGATGCTTAAACATTAACACAAAATAAGCAGAGTCCTCCTACATTATAGTCATAATAGCTGCCATCAAAATGCATCTACACATTGATTAAGGAAATATCTTTATGAAGATCACTCAGAGGAGGAGCATGAGAGGGAATTCATTAATCAGCAGTAAATTCCCACCATGATCTTTATGCTGGTGTAAACCTACAACAAAATCCCATGACTGTATATGCATTTCTCCATGCCCCCCCCCCTCGCCCTAGTTTGGGGACCCAAGTTTTAAAGGGAATGCAATTCTAATATGATGCATTTTGAATTTCAAGAGCCATTTAATACCCACTGGGAGAGAAAGTTGCCATACTAATGTTAAATTAATCCATATTTATATTAGGCAGCGCCATCAGCATCCAGGAGGAGACAACGAAAAGAAAAAAGTCTCTGCCCCAAAGGTCTTGCAGTCACCAAGTGCCTTGGTTCTGTAACTAGATCAGGACTGTGTACGTCCCACCGGTGGCATTTAACTAGACTCTAGGTAAATTTAAAGATTGCTGGGAATTAGTGTCTCTCCCGTTTCTTGTTTTCTAATGGATGCATAAAAACACAATCAAGTTGATTTAAACTTTTTTTAAAATT
>JAHTLZ010000038.1:4190210-4210530 GCA_023846285.1 Phrynocephalus versicolor | reverse complement strand
CACACACACACACACACACACACACACACACACACACACACACACACCAGCCTTGGGGTGGGGTGGATGGGAAGACCTTGGGGGTCTTGGTTTTGTTGTTGTTTGTTTTGTTTTACTACCACTCCCCTCGCCTGTGCTCGTTGTGGGGGGGATGCTGGGAGTTGTAATGCCCCCCCCCAAAAAAAAGATAAGGGTTTTGAGTGATGCTCCAGGTTTCTTCTATACGTTGACAGGCTAGCTAGGGGATTCTGGGACCTGTAGTGCACATGGGCGGTGGGGGAGAGGCTCTTCCACAAGTAATTCCCAGTTTCTTTAGTTGGAGGATTTTGGGAATCGTAGTAGTGCCGGAAGACAAAAACAAAACCCAACAGCCACCAGGGGACTTCCATCAAGAAATACTGTAACTCCCATGTTTTCTCCTTCCTAATATCTCCTGTGCTAGCTGGGGCGGATACTGGGTGTTGTAGTGCCCCCCAAAAGAGAGGAAGAATTCCGAAACGTATTCTGTGTTTTCTTCTATACCTCCACATTGCTGGCAAGGGGATTCTGGGACCTGTAGTACAAATAGAGGTGGGGAAGGAAGGAACTTCCCCAAGCCGTTTCCATTTTCCTCATATCCTTGATAGCTAGAGGATTTGGGGGACTATAGTGCAAAACAAACCAAAACCAAAACCCAGGGAATGTCCCCCAAGCAATTTTCAATGATTTATCAAAGCTTCCTATGCTAACTAGAGGATACTGGGTGTTGTAGTACAAAGAAAGGAAATCCCCTAAGCCATGGTTGGCGAACATGTCACGGGTGCCAAAATTGGCCCTCGGAGCCCTTTCTATGGCCACCCGAAATCGTCCCTTCACAGCCACCTGGATTCAGGTTAAATTGCTGTATTGGCACTTTGTGAAAAATTAGTTGGTTTTGAATTGCAGTTTGGGCACTCGGTCTCTAAAAGGGTCACCATCACTGCATCTTTCTTCCCACACTGTCTTGGGTTGCAGCTTCCCCTAACCGTTTTAGCAATGGTTACTTATTAACTAAACTAAGCATAGTTTGTGTGCTGTTGTTTTGACCTTAATTCTGTGATGTTTGGGGTTTGTTATATATATATATCTTATTACTTTGTTTCTGAATTGATTGTTGATCTGAGAGAGGAGGGTGTCAATGTTGCCAATAAATGCAAACAGTGGAGCAGCCTCATCTTTTTGCACCAGGCAGAGGAAGGGGGTTTTCTCTCTCATTTGGAGCTCAGGAATAGGATCATTAAAAAAACAACAGCCCCAAAACTGTCATGTGTTGCCTCCAGTGGTTGATCTCTTGGGTGAGTTAAAATCTTGTGTAGGCAAGCAGCCAGGAAAACAGTGAAAAAAAGTTGTTTCTTTTCCTTTTTAGGTTGTAGAGGATTAAATGCAGTGTAGTGAACCAGTAAAAACATTTATAGGCTAATTTGGGAGACTTATTTACAAGTTCGGTATATATAGTATAAAGAGAATAACAGGTAGCAACAGAGAATGATATAAGATGCCACCATTCATTTTTTTTTTTTAGTTGGTTCACAAACACCCACAAAAATCTGTGCAATATCCAGTCAATTCAATAGCAGGTGTAGAGAACACATGTTTGCCAGTAAGGTGAATATTTGGATTTACCCCTAAGGGTGACCTTGACTTTCCAAAGAGACGAAGACTGGAAAGCAGTGCCATCTCCTTGAATATTCTAATATAACTGGAAAAAATACATGTTTCCCCCCATTCTGTCCCTGCCTCCCCCCATGAGCCATTTTTTATTGCATGTGAGATTTCAGTTGTCTTGTGTACATTCTGGATCTTTCATGCACTGTTTCTCTTAGGCAGACCTTTTTCCCCAATTAGGGTGTGTTCGTCAGGGGATTTTGCTAGATACTTGGCAGACCAGCACCACGCTGCAAGGAATTAAATATATCTATTAAAAAAAAACCCAGCAACCCCTTCCCCCCTACAGACGCCCCTGTGCCTCGCGGTTGTTTCTCCAGGGTCAGCAAAATGCGGCTGAGAACTCGACCTCAGCGTATTTTGGGAAGGGGCTCCCCCCCTCGTTCCCCTCCCCCTCCGGCCATGTCCCAGAGCAATTTAGAAACAATGCTAGAACCTGTGGAAGTTTGTGGAAGAGACGTTGAACTTGTTGGAAAGTGATGATCGCGAGGATTCTATTCAGCCCCCGCTGGGCTGGGCTGGACACAATACATTGTGCTTTTAAATATATGGCAACTCTGGAGGGGGTGTGTGTTTCGAGTATTGCCTGGTGCCCCCTCCTCCTTTTGTATAGCTGTGGCAACTTTTCTGTTGTTCCGGCTGTCTTGTTTGTTCAGCAGAACCTTTTGTTCCTCCCCCCCCCCCATGGATAGTGCTTGCGGTCCTGGGGTGTTTATCTTCTTTTTCGTTTCAAGTACCGTACCTTTATTTTGTTATTATTTAAAGAAATAAAATTAATCGGGGCGCACTGAGCTCGCTGGAGAGCCAGAGGCAAACCCTTTTAAATACCAAACGGCAGGATTCTGCCCATGTCGCTCCAGTTCTACGATTAGACGCAAATCAAGGTTTCCCCTGAGCCTTCCTTGATGAGATTATGTCTCCCTCTCTTCTTGAGCGAACAGGCCGGCTTTCAGGGTGCTGGACACACCTCTGCCTGCCCATCACCTTGCCCCCTTCTCCTCATAGCTTTTGCTCAAGGTTAGGGACGCCGTGGCCAGCGTGGACCAGTGCATAGAAGCAAGGCCCATAGCTAGGTCAGTAGTAGCAGCACTGGTTCTATAACAGCTCAGGTCACCAGAGCCATAAAAAAGGTGGGTTGTAATGAAGGAGAAGTGGAGTCCCCCCCCCCCCCGGGTGGAAACAAGGCAGAAAGAGACTTTTTATCCCTTACGGTAGGATGAAGCTCAGGCCCTCCCCAAGGGTGATCTTGCTGGGAAATGCAACCCCCTCAGGAAGAAACGGCAGTGGACGCACATCCCACCCACCAACATGTCCGCTGCACCAGTTCTGGGGTTTTGGCAAGAATCCCCGTAATCCGCAACGGCTTTTGTATCTGAAGCTGATCCGAATGTGCCGGTGTCCCTTGAGGAGACACACAGAAGGGCCACGAGAAGAGTCCAGCCACCTGGGACGAGGACACGGGTGGAGCGGCTCCTGCATTTAATCAGGAACACAAGCGGAAGTGTGCTGGGTCGAGCCAGCGGTTTAGGTTTCAAAGCCGCCGGCATTTCTCTTTGAGCACGGCCAGGGGAGGGTGGGCTTTCCAAGGGGCTCCGTCTTCTCCTCCTCCACCACCGATGGTGACCCTCGGGCTTTATGTTTGTTTGCTTCCTAGGAAAGACGGGAACGCAGCTCTCCTCAGCAATTACGAGGTAAATTATGTGCCACGCGAAGTCAACGCGGAGTGGATTTTCTGGTCTCGTCCCAAAGGCCAGGTTCTGCCGTGGGAATCCCTAGAACCGTTTCGGGGCTGGAGAGCGGAAGGGTTGGCGCCACCTCTCCAAGTGGCAGTGTGTGCGTCTGTCTTTCCAGGAGGAAGATACAAAGGACAGCCACTGGGGTACCTCTCCTGGCCCTCCCTGGCACCTTACCCCTGGGTTTCCCCCACCCAGAGGGAGGGGCAGCAATTTCAATTTATCTCTAGAAACCATTGAGGCACAATTCCTGCCAAAGCAACCTTCCAACCCCTGCTTTAAGCCTTGAAAGGAACGGAGTCCAGGTTTCAAATAAAAGTAGCGTGGGGAGATAAATGGTAGATAGGGCCACCCTTTCTCTGAGTCACGTGACAATGGTACCGGTGGGTGCAGATGGTCCCGGGGAAGGGGAGAAATGGCCCCCAGTTTGGCAGACTTGGCCCACCCCTCTTCTCGACCAAGCTCTGCTCTCTGCTTTTGTGCCACTCTCTGAGGTTGTGTCCAACAGGCTGAAGTCCTTGCCGTGGGACTCCAGGCTAACTCACCCTCTTCACACACTAAACACCGATTTGAAAATCCCCTTCACCCCCCCTGAGCAGTGCAGTAGTAGACAATTTACTTCATAAAACTGCCAGTTGCTGCCTTGCTTCATTGTCCTTACAGTAGACTGTCACGGTGATAATCATAATTTAACTCTGATGGGCGGAAGGGAAGATTTGATTTCCTTAGTAGTTCAATTTACAGTCAGTTTGCAAGGTTACTGGTCTCCCAGTGGTCAAATGACCTGGGGGGGGGGGCTTCTTTTACCTCCTGAATTAGCAGGTGTCGGAGAAACCAGGAGTCGGCTGTTGTATGGAAAAATCCCGTGTGAGTTTTGATTCTGGGCTTCCTTTGCTCTCTAAATCTTTTCCCACCTCCCTGGGCCTCGTATTTGCCCCTGCTTCCCAGTGGATAGAACTCCTCCAGCCGGCTAGTCCTAGCCGAGATGATTGGGAACCCAGCCAGCAGAACGGAAGGAACTGGCCACAAACTGCTCGTTCTGGTGGAATAAACATGGTGGGCTCTTAGCTTCTGAGCGTGTCGCCTTAAAAGCCTCGTCACAGCCAAGCTGGTTCTTGCAGGTCTACCAGCTGCTGACCGAGCTTAAGCAGCAGCGCCGAGAGACGGGGAGAAGCAAGCAGACCGCCGGCCAGCAGAACCTGAACACCATCATGTACGAAGTGAGTAAAAAAGAAGCCACTAGGAACGTGCCCAGCCTTGCCGTGCGTTCCTCCCTGACCTGCCCACTGCTCCCTTTTCATAAACCCGCTTACAAGAGGGAGGGTTTTCCAGTGAGAAGGAATCACTTGCTTCTCTCGATGCTAAAGTTGATCCACAAGCGCTCACACTGACATATATCCGTTCCCCAAAGCACAGAGAGAACTCCTAGTTCCCTGAGCGCCTTACCCTCTGAAGATGCTGGCCAAAGAGTCTGGCGAAACATCAGGAAGGAAAGCTTCCAGAACACGGCCCAACATCCCCAAAAACTCGTTTTCAAAAGGGCCAAATTATTTTGCTGCTTTTCTCCCCCTCCTCCCCCTTTGGCTCTTCGGTTTTGCTCACATAATAATTTTAGGTGGCTCAATGTCATCTCTGAGGCACAAAGCCTCCATCCTTAAGCGTTATGCTTATTTTTTTTTTTTAAAGAAAAGCTTACCTTTTACTCCCTGCCTTTGCCTGTACTTGCACCAGCTCTAGTGATGCTCATGGTTAGGTATGAAAAAAAGAAAAGAAAATATATTATACACTACTCCTTTGAGACACTTGACCTTTGGATTTCTTACTGGGAGACACACACACACCGCGCTTCTACAAAGGTAATAAACTCCAGTGTTTCTTTCTGATGAATTTTGACTAATTTTTAAATAGATCAGTCGGCTCAAAGCCCACACAAATGTCCAAGAGCAACCTGTGCCTTCTTTGTTTTCCGTTTCTTCCAGACACTGAAATACTTATCCAAGACGCCGTGCCGATTCCAGGACCCTGAGGTGGTCCAAGACTTCCTTGTAGCCCTGAAAAGCCACAAGCTAACAAAGTGAGTGGGCCTTGATGTGTCAAAACAGATCCAGGAGGGTCTTCTGTCCAGCCATGGATCTGGTGCCCGGACCACTGAAATGCACCCATCCATGTATTTTAATGCATTTTGCTGAATGATCTGGGAGCCTTAAAAAATAGCCACTAGGAAGACTCAGAGGAAGGCTCCCATCGCCGCCGGGCCCCCTTGCATCACGAGGGGAAAGGATGTTCTCCTTTGCAAATTGAGCTTTCGTGCCCTGATGTTGGCCTTTCCGGTGGTGCAGCCAGGCAGCCGTGTGAACGGGGCTCATCCCCCCCCCCCCGTGCCTTTTCTCCTGCAAGGCGCCAACGCAACCTTTTTACCTCCTGTTAGGGTTAGTTATCTGAGGCAGGCTCGGCCTGACCCTGCATTCCAGGTCCGTCTTTTGTTTTCAGAAGAGCATTGACATTGTCAAGAGCCATCAGTCACGAAAGACGGATGGCCAATTTGGCCGTTCTGCCACTTTGCCGATCTATTATCTTTGGACTTCCCTTCCCTTTCAAAAGGCATTATTTTTTTCTGCTCGGCTTCATAGACCCTTCAGTGCATTTTCTTTTACCAGGACAACTCTCACTGGCACCAAGTAATCCAAGAAAGCTGTCGCTCATCACCAGAGGGCGGATATAAATTAAACAAAACACAAGTCACTAATGAGATGAATATTTTAACTACAAAATAGGGCTATTGTACTTCCAGAGAGAAACAGAAGACCTCGTATTCACTCTTAAAGCATCTTTCTTCTTCTGCACAATGTGCAGAAAAACCGAAAGAAAAAAACTAAGGGGAAATAAAACGTGGCAAAAACAAAAGAAAAAATATATAAAGAAGTCAGATAAACGTCATGGCGCCTCTAAGGCTAACTGCTAAGCAGGGCCAGCCCTGGTGAGTCCTTGGATGGGAGACCATCAGGGAATAACAGGTGCTGTAGGCGCCTGGAGTAGGAACTGGCAAGCCACTCCAGTATTCCTGCCAAGAACACTCCCTGGACATGGGGTCATGAAGGGTCGGTCACGACTGTAACGACACAACATACGCTGTATAATAATGTGAGATTTTGTGGACACTGCTTGCTTCCTCAGACACATGAATGGGACTACAAGACGTGACCATGTTTTATGGGTTTTTTTTTTCAAAAAACCTGTTTACTTGTTTTTTCTTTTTCTTTTTCCTTTTGTTTTTGCCGAATATGCTCGCACAGATGAAGGCAGCGGCCACTGCTCAATAAATCTTGTGCCTTTGGATATGCTGTATTTCAGAGAGGGGGAAACAAGTGCAAAGGTTTGTAGCAGAAATACACAGTTTGGAAATAAGAACATGGTGCTTTGGTATGTCAGATGCTCATTCATTCTGGCAGGTTTACTGTTGGTATTCCTTACATAATTATTTGTGTGTGCGTGCGTGTCTGTCTGTCTGTCTGTCAGAGAGAGAGGAAGAGAGAGCGAGCGACTGAGACCCAACTGCAATTTATCAGTTTTCAAAGTAGATTTGGCCGCTGTAGCACCGAGTTTTCCCTGCTTATCCCGTAGCAGTCTTGCCAAGTGTGTGTGTTGTGTCGTTACAGTCGTGACCGACTCTTCGTGACCCCATGTCCATGGAGTGTTCTTGGCAGGAATACTGGAGTGGCTTGCCAGTTCCTACTCCAGGCGCCTACAGCACCTGGTATTCCCTGGTGGTCTCCCATCCAAGTCCTAACCAGGGCCGACCCTGCTTAGCTTCCGAAATCAGGCGAGATTGGAGATGCTTAGGGCATTTAGGCAGCTTTCTTGTATAGATGGAGACAAAGTGAGCCACTGGAAGTCATCTAAATGTGTCCGCGCGGCACTGCAGCTTGTACGGATGTTGACAACGTCTGACAGCTCACTTGGTGCCCGTCTCCAACCCTGACTCCCACTCTGGCTTTGCTGATCGGAGGTTTCCCATTCCTAACTCCACCCTCCCCCCCCCGTGTTCCCCCCAAGGCCAGATCCAGGCTTTTACCTGCGGAGGGTCAGACATGGGAAGGGTGTGTGTGTTTCTCCCCTCTCCCCGGTGTAGTCGGGCAAATTCTAAAAAGACAGGAAGGATGCTGTGCAGGGATGGAAAGCAACAGCAGAGGGTGCTGCCGGGCTTGGCTGCCTTAATCCCACAACCGGCTGCTCCTGTTCCCCAAATGCCTTTTTCGAGTTAAGATAGTTTTAACTGTTTACTGGTGTTTAATTAATTTTTTAAATGCGTCACTTACTATCTTTTAATTCCGTGCTTTATAATATTGTGATCTGCCTTGGGTCCCTTTATCAGGAGAAAGGCAGCCTCTAAATCAGTGCTGTCTAAACTTTGGCCCTCCAGATGTTTTGGACCACAACTCCCAGAATTCCAAGCCTGTATTGTCACTGACAAAGGACTGTGGGAGTTGTGGTCCATAAGATCTGGAGGGCCGAATGGTGGACACCACTACTCTAGATGAAACCAAACCAGTAAATGAACACTTTAACATGTGTCTCCCTCTCGAGAGAAAGAAGAAGCAAGAGGGAGTGTAACGGAGAGGACCTGGCTGGCTCCTGAGAACCCTGGTCCTTTCTGCAGTGTTTGGTTGCAGCTGCCTTTCACGGTCCCTGGTAGCCATGACTGTCTTGTCCTGCAAGAACCTCGTAAGGTTGGCGAGCCATCTCTGCATTGTGGGTGGGGAGGGGTGACAGAGGGGTTGGAGCAGGCCTAAAGGGACCTCGCCACCCCTTCTCAAAGGACCTCCCTTTTTTTTTTTTGAGACCCTCCTTTCTGCACCTCGGAGGTCCCATGGGAATCCCTTGGCCATATGGCTGAGCACCATGGCTCAAATCTTCCCCATGTCATGGTGGTTCCACCCAGAAGCTAGAAGAAGGAGGAGGTCATTTTTGCATGGGATATCCTTCTCACTTGGTTCTATGAGCAAATGATGAACAAGAATTTGGGCAGAGACCAAGGAAGAAGTGGAAAGTGGATTGCAGTGGCGTGGCCTAATACCCGGTGGGACTCTTCACCATTTGTTCGGCACTTTTAGAAGTTTGAGAGAATGACATGAGTGACCACAAAAGAATGGGCGTCTTTGAAAAAAAAGGAACTGCCGGGTTTGGCCAGTCACAAAACACCCCTTGGGATCCAGCGGCCTCCTCGGAAGTAAAGATGGTGAAAACGGCAGGGAGGCCACTCGGCTCCTTTCCAGGACTTTCTGTTAATTTTATTATTATTTTTCGGTTAGTGAAGAGACAAATAAGTCAGTTAGGACAGCCGTTGCATACGATGGCGAGGTTGTCATAAATTCAGCCAAGATGAGCTGCTTTCATTGAAATCAGGTTGTGTTCCAAATAAGAATAATTAAAAAAACAGAGATTAAAAATAAAATGTTAGCAATCCAAATTCTTTAAAAAAAAATCTCCCCCTAAACACATGGATCCCCCCCACCGGCCACCTCTGTCCATATTTGAGAGCTTGGGCATATGAAGCTGACTCCACAGATTTAATTCTAGCACCGAGGAACTTAAAATGTTTCCTCTAGACCTCTGGACTTGCTTTAAGGATGCAAACCTCTCATGAATCCAGAGTTCAGGAAGAGGTGGATGTTTCTGAAAAATCACGGGTTAGGAACTGAAAATTGGAGGGGGGGGAAGAAGGTTTACAGATGCAAGGGTAGCAGCTTCTTTTGCCTCCCTGTCTGCAAATTAGTTCCCTTTTGAGGGCTGCTTCTCTCTCTCTCTCTCTCTCATATCTGAGGCCCTGGCTGCAGACTTGGCTGCTCCTGAACTGGTCGGAGGTGGTGTGGGCAGGGAAGTGTGAGCCTGGGGAGCTTCCCAGGCCACCAGAACCCTCAAATTATACTATGTCATGTTTTCTGCTTTTGCCCAGGGCTGAAAAATTGCAGCTCCTCAACCACAGGCCTGGGACGGCTGTCGAGATCCAGCTGGTAAGTGACGAGGCTCGCAGGCTTCCACAGCCCGCCTGAAAAATCCATCCCGGAATGCCTGCCTTTCTTTTCCTATCCTGGAATGTTCCCGTTGCTTTTAGTGGTTTTTAACATCTTTTGTTCTCCTCCTCTGTTGGCCTCCTCTTCCTCCTCCTCCTCCTCCTCCTGCTTCTGCTTCTTCTGCTTCTTCTGGGCACTACACCTTGTGGTTTGGTTTGATCTTTTGTTGGTTTGTTTGGTGAGCCTCATCCCAGCCTTACATCTGGGGTGATAAAATCCTGGAGACCAGCGGGCGGCGTAATGGGGGTGGCCCTGGCCTTTCAGATTGAAGCACCACAAGTTGGCGAGCTGCGTAGCCCTCACAAAAACCAAAACACAAAAACGAGACCCGGTGATAACTTTTAGGCTACTAGTAAAATAACAAAGAAGTTGCTAATATTTCGAGGGCAACACCCTGTTCCTCTGAGCTGTACCAAAAGTTCAAGCATGGCAAAAGATGGAGTTGCCAGGAGTTAGTTCTTAGATGTAAAGTTCGTGGGAAGATGAAAAAAAATAATGCCAGGTTGTTTCTTAGTTCTTCGGCTTGAGTGGCTGGTGAGGGATCGTGAGGCCAAGGGAAGTGAGAACAAACGAGGTAGCTGGAAGAAGTAGCAGCCCAGAAAGCAGGAGGGGATGGTGTGCTTTTTTAATACTTGGGTTTCTATAATATTGCGCTGAGATAGCAAGGAAACCATTGAATCGTGCTTCAGGTGGAGGACGAGGGAAGAGGACACAGGGAATGGGGAAAATGGAGTGCAGCCGGAGGAGGAGCTGGGAAGGCCAGAGAGGAGCCATGGCTACTCTTGCCTGCCTCATTGGGTGAACTCCCTAGACCTCTGGTTTTTGGGGGAGGGGGGAGACCTTGCCCCACCACACAATCCCTCAGCTTCCCCTGCCCCCAAAGGAATTCTCATGCTGAATTAATTCATTGCAGCCTTTGTCCAGGGCAGAAAACACTTCCCAATATCTCCCAGAGATTTCAGGTGCTTCGTTTCCAAATTTCATTCCGTAGCTGCCGAAACCGCTGTAAGTGCGTGGCGTTCTTGCTTGGCGCTGAAGCCAAGACTCTGCTCGTGACTTGAGTTCGACCCCGACAGGGTCAGGAAGCCTCCTCAAGGTTGACACAGCCTTCAATCCTTTGGAGGACAGTAAATTGAGTACCCAGCTCCCTGGGATGGGCAGGGGCAGGCGACGTGTAGCCTGCATCATTAAATTGCAAACCACCCAGAGAATGCTTTTAGTGCTATGGAATGGCATGTAAGGAACACACTTGGCTTTATTACACCCATGAAGACCAGGAGATAATGAATTGGTCAGCCTAAATGTGCGGGAGGGGGGCTTGTTTGGCAAATATCCTCCATTCCCACCTACCTCTGCTTTTAATCATCTCCGCATTTGGCCTCTCATTCGGACTGAGACCAGCCTGGTCCCTGAGCAGCCTTGGGCCCCTTGGCCCTTATGGGCTTTGTTGTCTGTTTGTTGTCAGCCCTCCTCCCCCTCCCCCCCATCATCAGGCTTAAGCCTTCCATCCTGCCCTGCCCTGTCCCTCCCCTAAGGCCCACCGCCAACACACACTCTATAAGCAGCATCGCAAATGGATATTGACTGATGCGCTGTAGATAGCCACAGCATCCCTGAACAAATAAAATCTCTTCATTTAGAGGGAAGCAGAGAGCAAAAGCAAACATGGCATTTGCCCCCACAGAAGCCCTGGGAGTTGTCAGGTCATTGATTTCGCAGGGGTGGGGTGGGGGGGGAAGCGCTCCCTCCATCTGCTTCCCCCTCGTTTGGCAAGGATGTCCATTAGGTGTATCCATGGAGATAATGCCACACAAGCCCTCAGCTGATTCCCCTCAATAAAAAGACCTTCGGCCCCGAATGTCTGTCTCTGAGTAACATATCTGGGACTGGAACAGCCGGAAATCATCCAGCGTAGCAAAATGGACCAAGCTGCCGGGCTTCCTCTCTGGTTTGTTTATTTAAATGGCTCTCCTATCGCCCTTCCAGTCAATTAAGAGCCAAAGAAAAAGGGAATGTCACTAGATTTATTTACCCAGGAGGAGAACAGCGAGACAGGCAGTCCGTGTGTCCCTCAGAATGTAGAAGTGTTCCTTTTCTGGAGCCAGATTTAGAAGGATTCGGTGGCTTTAAAAAAGGAGTGGAAAATTAGTTTCTCTTGAGTCATAGGGAGCCTCTAACTTCTAAAGCACTCTAGATGCCATTGGCCCAGAATGAGAACAGAAAAGTGGCCTTGTAGCCAGGTGGGCGTTATATAAATGGAATAAAATTAAATCAATTCCTGCTCTGGCTTTTGAGCTCCCCAGAACATCAGGCTGGCTCCTTTGGAAGAAACATTAATTAAGCAGTCTAGGAACCGGACTCACCCTGGTCCGGCAGAAATAGAACGAAACGAAAGTCTGGTCACGCCTTTCAAATTAACCTATCTGTTTCAGCGTGTGCATCTGTAGGATTATCGTCCATTCCTCCGCAACCCTCTGCAGTACACCTGTGCCTGAAGAGGCAAGTGGCAATCCCCCAAAGCTTGCACTGAAAGGAAGGGGTCCGTCATTAAGGCACGCACAGATCTCTAAATTCAGGCAGCCAAATGTGGGAATCGTTACTTTCCCCTCCACCCTGATTAGAGAGAGATTTCTGGAAACATGGAACCATTTAGAAACATTTTAGTATCTGATCAGTGTCACCACAGTGGTGTTTTTTTTTTTTAATCAGGTAATTTCAGGGCATCTTGTAGAAGCAACAGTGGGAGGTATGCACTGGTGAGAATTCCATTTTAATAAATCACACCAGCCTATTTTGCATCCCGAGTACCAGCAGCCAGAGGGCAGCACACACATGTGTAAAACAGCAAAGGGGCAGCGCCATTTATTTGTTCAGCGCTGCGAGCCAAGGCCCGTTGGCTTCATGAAGCAGAGAGGGGACGCCTTCAAACGCACATTGCCACCGCTTCCTTCTGAGCAGACAAGAATAGAATTGATATAGAGCATTTTGAGGGGGCATGGTGGCTCAGTGGACTAAGACTTCTGAAAACTGTCGGCTGCAAAGTTGGCAGCTCAGCGGTTCGAATCCCGGGTGCCACGCAGTGGAGTGAGCTCCCGCTGATAACCCCAGCTCCTACCAACCTAGCAGTTTGAAAGCATGTAAATGCAAGTAGATAAACAGGTAACGCCGTAAAAAGCAGGAAGGTCAAACAGTGTTTCCTTGCGGCCACGCCGGCCACGTGGCCATGGACTTGCACAACACTGGCTCTTCGGCTTGAATATGGAGATGAGCACCACCCCTAGAGTCGGACGCGACTAGCACGCATGTGTGGGGGGAAACCTTTACCTATAGAGCATTTTGGATCCAGAGCTGTTTCATTCCATGGGACATGCTGTGTCGGGGAAGGAAGGTGCATAAACCCATTGCTTCAAATTTTGATTTTCAAAAGGGAGGCGTCTGTGACCCTGTCGGAAGAGCTACAAGTCAAATATTTCCTGTTTCCTGAAGTTTTTCAGTGACTTCGGTGGGTTTGATACACTCCTTACTTGAAAGCTGCTGATTTCCCCCTGGTTTTAAAGGTTAAGAGATCTTAGTCATCATGCTTGTTTCTCCTCTGCTCTTTCCTCTTCGTAACGTCCTTGATGCTGAGCCTCTGCTTTCTTGCCCACTCCAGTGGAGAATCTGTTCCAAGTAATAAAGAAATGAAGGTGAAGGTCTACAGACCTTTGGGGAACAGGGGCTGCTGAGGAGAGAGTGTGGCCCTCAAGATGCTGACGCACTCCGCCTCCCATCAGCCACAGCCAGGCTGGAGCCTTGATGGGAGGAGTCCTTCCTCAGCTTTTTAGAAGGCTTCTAACCCTCCAGCCCTGTTCTTTCAATAATGATCACCGTGTTTCAAAGACCCGGTGAGATCAATTCTGAGTTTGCCCCGAAGAGTCGATCCAGACTGGAGTCGGGCTGCACTGCCTTGAGTTGTTCTTCTCCGAGCTCAGATTCGGTTGCCTTTGGCGTCGGCAGAAAGCACGGCTGTGCAATCCAGGATTCCCCTGCTTTCGGTTTTCAGATCGTGGAGGAGAGCGAGGAGAGGCTGACGGAAGAGCAGATCGAGGTCCTTCTCCAGACGGTCACCAGCATCCTCCCGGGAGATCCGGAGAAAGAGAGGCAGGAGTCAGCCATGGCTGTGGAGGAGGAGGAAGAGGAGGAGGAGGGAGAGGGGGAAGGGGGGGAGGAGGAGGAGGAACAGGCCTAGGAGGGGACAAACCCCCCTCCTTTCCCAGGCCTTCATCCCATCCTCACCCGCGTCCCACCTAGGAGAAAGCCCACCCTCTTGTTTCAGTGGCCCCAGAGCATTCTAGGGACTCCCTCCCCCAACTCACCCCTATTTTAATATACAACGACCTCAGACTGTACAATGTGTTTCATGTTTGATTGTTTACACCGCGCGGGAGCAGCAAGGACGAACAGCGGAATTCTTGTGCTCTTGTTAACCGCTGAGAGGGATCAGAAGCTGGGCTCGCTGTCCGGCAGGCAGATGACGCATTTGGCTCCGCTTCTGTGCTCCTCTGAGTGAGGTTCCTGCGTAGCTCTCCCTAGATGATAATCCGTTTCTCCTGCTTTTCAACCAGCCTTCCGGTTCTGCCTGATATGCCTTGCCTTGGACTGCAACATTTAGAATCTTTCGCGTTGCTAACGGTGGAATCACCGAGGCTGCGGGAGGTATTTCTCGACACAGCCGCTCTTTTCAGTTGGGTCCCATTTTTAAAAAACATATTTTATTGAGTTTTCTAAACACAAGAAGTTAAAACAAGTAAGTTGCTTATGTGTTGTCGTGTTGCATAATTCAAATACAAGTATTTTCCCAATATTTCAGCCCAAGTGCTTGGAATATTCCACATTTACATGTTTCTTTTCCATCATTGTATTTATCATTACTTATCTCCATCTTCATCTAGTACAAAAGGTGAAAATAGCCAAGTACCATGTTAAACTAGCCTATTTGATCGTAATTCATTTTACTAAGCCCTTTAAAGTCTATTTGTCTAACTCAATATATGATAGGTATACATTTATATCTGTTTTCATCTAGTACAAAAGGTAAAGATACTAAGTTTGACTTAATATATCCTATCTATAAAATTTGGGCCGAGTTAGAATCACTTGCTGCTGAATCCCCAGAAGGATGTCTGCATCTCCCACCCTTGGGGGGGAAGATGGGACATTGGACATTGCTTCTCGCGGAGACTGAGAGTAGTTTTCCACCGGTGGGTCCCCAGATGTTCCTGGACTGCATCTCCCAGAAGCCTCTCTGTGCTGGAAGGGGTTTCAGGGAGTTGCAGTCCAGGAACATCTGGGGACCCACTGGTTGAGAACCACTGGACTAGATGTTCCATCCCTCCTCCTCGCCTCTTGTTACACGTGCTTCAGAGGGGGTCATGCATGAATCATGACGAAAACCAGACTGGCCAGAGGTGACGGACACCTCTCCCCCCCCCAACTTCATCACAAAACTGAAACCAAATAGCCTCTGTGTCACGGCTTTGTCTATTTGTCTTAATTAAATTTGGGGAATGGGAGGGAAGTGCCCTGCTGTGATTCATCGCTCTAAGCAAGTCTGCTATCCGGCTATATTTAGGTTTCTTCGAGGCCCAGTGCTTGAATTGCTTTGACCTGCCTGCAGCCACATACACAGACACACACTCGCAAATACACACATACATTCAAACACACACCATTTTTTTTTGCTTTGTGCCAGAAGAATTTGGGATTTCCCCCAATTTTGCATTCCAACTGGGTGTGCTACAGCGCTAATCTTTCAGCCGATAAGCTTTCCTCCGGGTGGGGTTAGGGTGTTTTGGGCGTTTCGGCCGGCCTGGAACACTTCCCTCCCTTTCAGTCCCACAGAAATACCGGTGAGCTTTCTCCCCTGGAAGACGATGCAGATTGAAAGCTGCTGACCGGGAGTTGTAAACTGCAGACGGGAAGCGCCATAACGCTAAACTCTGGTTCTGGAGGAAAACACTGCAAAGATACAAACAAATCAAGGGCTTGGAGAGGGTGAGAAAAACCCTGGAACTGGAAAAAAAAAAGTCAAGACAGAACAAGGTATGACGGACATTGTTTGGATGAGAGGAATTTCCATTACAGCTGGGGCTTAAATGTGCCATTGGGCAGAGCCCTTAAAAAGATTATTTTATTTTATTTTATTTTATTTTATTTTATTTTATTTTATTTTATTTATATAGCTTGTATGCCGCCCACTACCCAAAGGTCTCTGGGCGGCTCAAAATCAAAGTAAACAATTTAGACGATTAAAACATCAAATTGCAATAAAATTAAAACAGTAAAACATTTAATACAATAAATACAATAAATAAATACAATAAAAGAATTGTATAAATACAAGCTGTCCGCCAGCTTTTCTCTGGGATATAACGATCAAAGCAAATAAGCAGCCAAAAGAAAAAAATTGAGGATGCAGTGGCCTCTGACGCCTCTGTCCAGCCTTTCTGCCTGCATGTTTCTGTCACAGATGCTCTGGAAAACCCACCTACTTCAAAGTTTTTTTATAAGGTTCATGTTCCATGTAGAAGAAGCCTTGCTTGTGTTTTATTTTGACTGAGGGTGGGACAGGAGGATCAAAACCCCAGTGCCGTGCGTGATTGAGACGGTGTCCATTGGGCCCTTTTCTAGAAAAGGCAATCTGTCGGCTCTTCTTTGCTTGTCAAATCCCAGACAGTTCCTCGAAAACCACTTGCTTAAAAAAGACTGCCAGACACACACACCCAGAGAGAGAGAGAGAGAGAGTTCTGTAGGTGTGCTGGGCTGGCTTCCATTTTCCATCCCGTGCCCGTCTTTTGGCACCAGTGTTCGCTTTTCCTTGAACGCTGGGAATGTCCTGGCTCCCCTCTCGTCTCGTCTCTCTCGGTTGCCGAAACGGATGTTTCCTCCAGATGTGCTGAGTTGACTTGGAGGCGCGAGAGCTCCAGCCCAGGCCTGTGTCTTTGTGGAAGGCTTTTTTTTTGTTTGTCCTCTTACACCAACCTTGCCAGCCAGCCAGCTGTTCAGGAGACACATCTGTGAAAGTACTCAAGCTAGGCTGACCCAAAACCTTGATATTACAAGGACCCAAGCAGCATTGATGGGGATGGTCCATAGGTTTATTAGATATTTCTGATCCGTTAATGGCCTTTAGATTTCTCCTTTTCCCCAGTGAAGCTAGGACAGCCTGCATGGCTGTTCGCTCTCTCAGGCTCCTCAGACGACCTCCTTCTACCAGTCTACAATAGAAAGTGTCCTTACGTACTGCATTACAGTCTGGTATGCTGGTTTGACAGCCACGGACAGAAAGACTTTACAGAGGGTAGTGAACACAGCACAAAACATCATGGGCTGTCCCCTAAGTCCACTGGATGACATCGCCAGGGACCGCTGTCTTAGGAGAGCAAGGGAAATCATCAGGGATGACTCACACCCCGGTCAGCACTTCTTTACTCTCCTACCCTCGGGTAGGAGATACAGAAGTATAGCAAGCCGTACCAACAGGCTAAAAAACAGTTTTTTTATCCGTGGGCTGTCCGACTGTTAAACGAGACGTGATAACTCGGGATAGACTCGTGGGGCTGGCGAGTTGTGCAGCAAGCGCACAGAGTGAAATCAGATTGAATGGCTTTTTAGTGGGATGGTGTTGGGGGGGGAGGGAGGGAGGCTCAGCCAATTTCACTGTACACTGGTTGTACAATGACAATAAAGATTATTATTGTCCTTAAAAACAACCCCGTGAAGTAGATCAGGCTGGAGAAGAGAGTGCCGGTTGTCAAACCACACTGTGGGTTTCATGACCCAAGTGGAGAAACATCTCCCTCAGCATGGGGTTTGCTAGCTATGGACACTGAGAATTGTAGCAGCAGAAAACAGTTGGAAGTGTTTGTGGATGGCTGGATGTACCTGAGTGTCCGGGGAGAGTTTAAACCCACAAGCAACATAACGGCCAACAAGGAGCAGGTCTTTTGTCAACCCAACGGGTCTTGATGGCTTATTCAGAACCAAGGCACCTCAAACCGTGTTGTGTTACAAAAGAGGCAGCTTGCAATGTTGTATTCTTGCAGGCAACCTCTGGCCCCTTCACCGGCCCCCTTGGTCCCTGTGAGGACCTCAGGAAAGCGAAGAGCGGCCCCCCTCTCTGATCATGCCGTGCCTGTGTCCTGCACAAAAGATCTATGAACACTAAGGAAGCTGAGTCATGGCGACTGGACTTCTTTTTCTTGAGAGATAGAAACGTTTCGCTGCTCAAATTCCCACTTCTTGTCCAGCGTGTCATGATAGCCCTCCCCCTCGTTAACTAGGCTAGTGCCCAGGTGGCGGAGATGGGGCTGAGACCTCCTAGAGCCAATATTTGGGAGGCATTGGTTCTGCCGCCAGATCCCCCTGTGCTGCCAGATTGCTGAATTCAGCCGGCGAAAGAGGGTTCAGGGCATCTTTGATGGCAAAAGTAGATTCCTACCATCCGAGAGGGCTTCATTATTGTTTTCCTAATCCTCCAACCCATGTGCTTTATTTTTGAGTTGCCTTTGCACAGTTTCCCAAGTACCTTTTGCCGTTTTTTTAAAGTGGGAACCAAGCTGTTTTAATTGCTAATACCAGCTGAAAATTCCGGCTGCGCTTATTTTTCGTGCGGTAGCCGCTCTCTCGAAGCCTTCCCCTGCTTCCCCAAATGTGCAGAATTCGGTGGTCTCAAGATATAGTAAATCTATCCACCTCCAGGGTCCACAAACCTAAATCCAGATTTTTTAAATCGCTGGCCATTTTCTAAAGCAGGCAGATTTCGGTGTGTTTTTTACACTTTCTGCCCCTGACCTTTGGGCCATTTTGTAGAGGGTTCCTGCCCATCCCGGCAGATGGACAAAGGTTTGTTGGCTGAGAGAGAGAGAGAGAGAGAGAAAGAGAAAGAGAAGCCTGGTTGGTTTGACCTGTGGCATTTTGGGAGGCAAACTGCCTTTTGGAAGAGAGTCTCAATCATTGGTTCTCCACTGGTGGGTCCCCAGATGTTCCTGGACTGCAACTCCCAGAAGTCTTCATCACTCGCTGAGCTGGCCAGGATTTCTGGGAGTTGCAGTCCAGGAACATTCTGGGGACCCCCAGGTTGAGAACCACTGTTCTAAAGCAATCCTAGTTCTGCACAGGAGATCTGAGATTTTCCAGGGCCACCCTTGCGACAATGCAGAGTTAATGCGAGAGGAAACAGGATACGCCAGCTAGTGCTGTTGTTATTTTGAAGGCCTCATGGGGGAACCGTTGCGGGATCCCCCTTGTGGAACGTCCTTCCCGCGACCAGTGGAAGAAACGACCTCGTAGTAGTCCATTTGCGTGGGGTTGCGGATGGAGGCTTGCGTGCTTTTGCCAAGCCCAAGGGGATTCTGGGTCGAACTTTTAAACCCGTGCAAATAAAAGGCATAAGCTTGGAGAAAAGAAGAGAGCGTGATGGATTAGGACTCGGTTGCCCTGGGTTCGAATCTTTGCATGTCCTTGGACAACTCAGGATGGGCTGGCCGCGGCAGGGCCACCCTTAAATATCTCCCACCTCTTGAAAGCTTGACTAGGGTGTCTATAATTCAGTTCCGACTTGATGGTTCCTAACATAATGACATTGCGTGTTTAAAAGGACTTTGGATGCCTCATGACCTCCCCTTTTGTGGAGTACACTCTGCCCTCTTTTCCTCTTTTATAGAAGCCCACTTGCTCTGTGTTTCGTTTGCAGGTGTTTCTGAGTTCTTGGGTTAGATTCTTATTTCGTGTGACCCATCCATCCAAACCTTGGGGCTTCTTTGCTTTCTTCTCCTCCGTTCCCTTCTTTCTTCCCTTTTTCCGGTCCGCCTCGCCCCCCCCCCCCTCCCAGCAGATCGATCGGGTCTTGCTTCCGAGGCCGCAGGCTTGCGAAGGTCTATTTTCTGCAGATCCTAATTTTAGCAGCGCTTGCTAAATACAACACGGCGCTTATGAGCTGCGGAGGCTGTTTTGCAGTTGACATTTCTGTTTGGCTCCTAATGGACAGGAATAATTAAAAAAAAAAAACCACACGACATGCTGTTTAATGGGCTCCAACCAGTGCTTGTTTACCAGAGAGGAGGTCCAAGGGAAATCCGTGGGATTTACTCTCGGGGAAAGACGCACAAGGGTGCCTGGATGACTGACCAAGCAAGTCGAGGTCCAGGTTAAATAAAACTACACCCCAGGAACAAACATGCCACTGAGATGTGGACACACCTTTAATACATTTCAAAGGATCTCTGAAACCATGTGCGCCCCACGCTCTTCCAACCACCTAGGGGGCCCCTCTTTCTTCAGGTATCTTTCTTCCTGGCATTATTGCTGGAGCCAGCCCCCCCCCCAGCTTTAAAAAACAAGCAAACATACTTTCCCCCAACTTCTGAAAGGTGAAAGCATACCTCCCCACACCAGATGCCCCAGATGTTTCTAGGCTCCCGTACCCAGAAGGTCATCGGGTCCCCAGTGCCAGTGACTGTGGCTTCTGGGCATCGTGGTCTTAAATTTGGGGACCATTCCATGTAATGTCAGACTTTGGAAGGGTGGGTAGGGTATCAGATTTCACCTCCACTGCGGTCAGCGGGCTGTCTATCCCCGAAGCAAAACTCTTGCCCTGTGCTGCATCTTGGCGCAGAGAACCATGCATGGTTATTTTTTTAATGTGACAAGGATGGCTTAAAACATGGTCTATTTAGTTTGCATTATGAGGAGTGGAAGTAACAGGGAACGAAAAATGTAAAATTATAAGAATACTGGCAGTGCTATGAGTAGTAGTAGTAGTAGTAGTAGTAGTAGTAGTAGTAGTAGTAGTAG
>JAHTLZ010000038.1:4164280-4185806 GCA_023846285.1 Phrynocephalus versicolor | reverse complement strand
TTCCCCAACGCCAAGTTCGTCCTGATGGTCCGGGACGGGAGGGCCTCCGTCCATTCCATGATCTCCAGGAAAGTGACGATTGCCGGCTTCGACCTGAGCAGCTACCGGGACTGCCTGACCAAATGGAACCGGGCCATCGAAACCATGTACAACCAGTGCTTGGAGGCCGGCCAGGACCGGTGCCTGATGGTCCACTACGAACAGCTGGTCCTGCACCCCGAGCGGTGGCTGCGCATCCTTCTCAAGTTCCTCCGCATCCCGTGGCACCCCTCCGTCTTGCACCACGAGGAGATGATCGGGAAAGCAGGGGGGGTCTCCCTCTCCAAGTGAGTTCCCCTGGGGCCCGGGTTCTCGCACTCTCATTTTTCTGGCGTCCGTCGGGAGCTTGCTTTGGCTCGAGCTCCCATCAGCCCGCCTGGCCAGTGGCTGGGAATGATGGGTGCTGTAGTTCTGAGGTCCTCGGCCCCTCGAGTGCCGTGTTGTTACTTGGAGCAGCAAAGGGCTGCTCCTTAACATCGCCAGGGGGACACATAGTCACTTGCCGAGGTGTACAGCTGCCGCGGGAACTCCGAATTCAGCCAGGGACTCATTGATTGGCTGTTTTTCAGCACTCTGTTCCATTAGGGTGGCGTGGCTATTCAGTTGGACTCCACCTGTGATTTGCAGATATTATTGTTCTGACCTGGCAGGAGGAACTGCCAGGCCGTATTTCACATTGCCTTCGGTGGCACCTTTGCACAGCCGTTTGTGACTGGAACTTGATCGGTTGCAAAAGGAACAGTGTCCTTTCTGCACGCGAGGGCTGGGGATACTTTTTATTTGTTTTGGAATCAGGTGTGAAAACCACGGTAGCTTAGTCTAAAGAATATGAGACAGTGGGCAGCCCTAAAGACAAATAAAAAGGGTTCCGGGCCATTTCACTGCGGGAGTCCCATTAGAACAGGCATGTCCAAACTTCGGCCCTCCTGATGTTTTGGACCATAACTCCCAGAATTCTAAGCTTAGACTCCCAATGACAAAGGACTGTGGGAGTGGTGGTCCAAAACATCTGGAAGGCCGGAGTTTGGACATGCCTGCATTAGAAGCTAGTTAAGGCTGCCTTACTTGGGGTGTAAGATGAGAAGACAGACCTTACTGGAAGCGTCAAGAAGGCTAGGAAAAGGGGAAGCCAGCAGGGAAGGAGGAAGACTGGGTATGAGATGGACGGCCTCAAGGAAGAAGCCACAGGCTGGAGCTTGCAAGAGCTGAGCAAGGCTGGGGAGGCCAGGAGGTTCTGGAGATCTCTCCTACGCACGCACGCACGCACGCACGCGCACACACAAACACACCACAGGGGTTTGTGTATGCGGGAAACCCTTAGGAGGCAGATAATTCTGGCTTTCCCCTGCGGTGCTCTGGAACCAGAACTCTCGGAGTGCACGAGGTACAGGCCTGGCCCTTCCACGAGGCCTGAGGAGGCATGGACCTCAGGCGGCAGACATTGTTGGGTGGCAGCAACCCCTCCCCTCCTGAACCTCCCTGCCTGTTCCCTTCTGTCTCTGAAGCGAAGTGCTCCAGCCACCCCCACCCCCAGCCTGCCTTGCACCCCTTCAATGAGCTGACAAGGCCGGTCTTGGCAACAGGGGAGAACGGTCTGTCCAGTCGGCTTTTGGATGAGGAACGCGTCGGGGGGGAGGTGTTTCTCTCTTCCTTTGCCTCGTGTGGAAAAAGGTCCCGGGATGGCACGGAGGCCAGAGAAATGTTTTTCCCCTTTTTTTTCTTTTGGAGAGAGGGGCTGGCGAGGAAGTGCAGTAGCTACTCCCCCCAAATAATAATTATGGAGAAAAATTTGATGATGATACCAATGCCAGGCTTGCAGCTCTGCGAAAAATCCTTGAAGGAGCTGACTGGCCTGCAAGGGGCCCGTGGGCTGGAAACCCACCCTTGTGCTCTGGATGGGGGTGTCGTCGTGTCCGGATGGAGATGCCTCCGAATCGGGGGGGGGGGGAGCAAGAAAAGGCACACCGTTCAGTCTTTCTCTCGTTGGCTCCCTTCCTCTCCTCCTTATGCAACCATATTTACTTTGAGCTTAACATTGGCCTCAGTTCCAGTTTGGGGTTTTATTTCATTTTATTTGTTGGCTTCGGCTTTGGCCTCGTGCAAACCAGCTTCTCTTGACCGCCTGGTTTTTGGGCCAACCGCTCTGGCCTTTAGCAGTTTTTGGTGGCCTCCCCCCCCCGCCCCCGTACCTCCTCAGACTCTTCCCGTTTGTGCAAAAGCGTTGGATGAGTCCCTGGCAGACAAAGGGAACTGGCAGCCTTGTGGTAGAGCACAAGATCTCCTCCGTGGTTTCGAGGTCCTGCCAGCGTGGCCATTGGCACCGGCCACCTCGCCATAACTAGCATTTGACTCTCCGCCGCTCTTTAATAGAGAACAGCTGCAGCCGCTTGAATTTGGCAGAGAGGAAAAAAAATATCATCCCTTCATTCCCCCCCCCCCCATCCCAAGTGGAGCTGGGCCAGTTTGCTTCCCTTGTTACTGTTAAGTGGGTGGAAATTGTTCAAGGAAGAACCTACAGTGTGGTTTGTGTATGTGTGTGTTTCTATTTTGTTGACTGTTTCTCCCCCGTTACACCATGTAGACTGCAAGGGCTATTCACAACCTGAGCGCCTCTTTCCGTTATTTCACGACCAAGCTGTTTCCAATTTTACGATGATCCCGTAAAGGGGTCCCCCTTGAAACTCTCCAGTCATTAACAGCTTTGCTCTGCTCTTGTAAACTTAACACTGGGGTTTCCTTTCATGAGTGAGTCCATCTGTCTTCTACTTGGTCTCCCTCCTTCCCTTCAACTTGTGGCCTCCCCCCCCCCATGACTCGCACCTTCACAGGTCAGGCCCAAAGGGCTGCCGGTGGGTCTGGTCAGGGACCAGGGGCCATCCTGGCTGGCACGAGTGAATTTGGCTCCCTGGGAAAGAGTTGTCAAAGCCACGGGGCAGCTCTGCTCACGAAGGGGAGAGAGAGAGAAGGTTCCACCTGCAGCAGGGATGCTTTTTCTGCCTCACCGATGGAGAGCCATCTTGACAATCCATTACTGGCCACGCTTCCAAGCAGTGTGGAATATTTTTCTGTTTTTATCTGCCTTGGAGGCCAAGGACCAGTGCGGGTCGCCAGAGGCTCCTTCTGGGACCTGGCCACCATCCCGAAATATCACTGGCTGGCTTGGTGCAGCGGCATGCCCCCCCTTTTGGTGTGGGGGTGGCCGCTTAACCCTTTTCATTTCCACCCATCCTGTCCTACACACGCCCCCTCTTCAGGCTCCGCTCACCCTCTCCATTCTCTTCGGACTACGCATCCCACCAACCCCATCTGGTGGCCTTCCATGCTGGCTAGCGTAGTCCAAGAAGATCTGGACTGCCTTTGGTTTTATCCCTCGACCCCTTAACCTGCATCGCTGAATCCGCAGCCTCAGTTGGTCTCCTTTTAGGGTCCTTCCCTAACCCAGCAAAGTTGGAAAATGTTCCAGTCCCCCTGGTCCAGGGCGACCAGGAAGCAGCCAGAAACGATAACACGTGATAGATAAGGAAAAACTCTTTTCCTTATCGCACAACACTAGAACTGGAGGGCACTCCCATGAAACTTTGGGCTGCTAGATCTCAAACCAATAAGAGGAAGTACTTTTATCACCCAGAGGATCCCTGGTCTGTGGAACCCCCTGCCAGAGGAAGTGGTGACAGCTGTCAGCCTTGAGAGCTTTAAGAAAGGATTGGACAAGTTCATGGAGAACAAGGGTCTCCATGGCTATCATGATGGATGCCTAAGGACAGCCTCCAGGTAGGAGAGAGAGGCAGGAGATCTCTTGATGCCATTTGCAAGGAATTGTGAGCAGGTGAAGACATCTGCTTGGGAATCCCCTGAAGCAAATGGTGAGCCACTGTGTGAGACAGAATGCTGGACTGGAGGGGCTGTGGCCTGTTCCAGCAAGGCTGTTCTTATGACCCCCCCCCCAATAAAACACTCTTCTCAATAAATCCTTATGGATGCCTGAGGACAACCTCCAGGTTGGAGAGAGAGGCAGGAGATCTCTCAGTGCCATTTTGCAGGGCCAGGTGAAGACATCTGCTTGGGAATCCCCTGATGCCAATGGTGAGCCTCTGTGTGAGGCAGAACGCTGGACCGGAGGGGCTGTGGCCTCTTGCGTCAAGGCTGCTCTTTGGTTCTTATGGTATGGCTTTGTTTTGTTGTTCTCCCCTCGCAGAGTGGAGCGGTCGACGGACCAGGTGATCAAGCCGGTCAACCTGGAGGCCTTGTCCAAGTGGGTGGGCCAAATCCCCGCCGACGTGCTCCGGGACATGCCCGTGATCGCCCCGATGCTGGGGAAACTCGGCTACGACCCTTACGCCAACCCGCCCAACTACGGGAAGCCGGACCAGAAAGTGCTGGAGAACACCAAAAGGGTACAAACCAAACCAAAACCCGACTCCTCTGTTCAGGAGAATAAACCTGAGCTTCCATGATCGCCACCTACGGCTGCCCTCTTCCTCATTATTGTTGTTATCACCGTTGTTATTGTTGTCATTATTATTATTATTTGTTTAATGATGGCCCGTGGTGCAAGCAGACCAGATCAAGCTAAAGTTTGGCCTTATATTAGCACAATAAACAGGACCTGTACTAGCCACCTGCACAGTCTGTCTGATTTTTGTGGGAAAACAGACAGAGGTTGGTCTAAAAATGAAGCAAGCAGGCAGAAACCATTTCTCTTCTGGTGTCTTTTCTGTAGTGAGCGTCAGTCTGAGAGCCCTTTTTTGGATTGGATTGCTATGCTCCATTGCTTTTGAATGGGTGTTCTTATTGATTTAATGGACCCTTTTAATATGATTCTTCTACAATTGTTTTTTCAATATTGGTGTATTTACTGTTTTCAGCTTTTAAATAGGGATCCCTTTAATGCTGTTAAGCCGCCTTGGGTCCTTTGAAGGACCAAAAACAAAAAATAAAATCAACATTAAAATATTTTAAATAAGTAAATAAGAAGATGGCAGTAAAGGGGGTTGGTCTGATTGTCCCATGTTGTTTTCTCTAGGTCTACAAAGGGGAATTTCAGCTTCCTGAGTTCCTTAAAGGAGCACCACAGGTAAGTAGTGTTTACACGTTCAATTTAAGAATATTCCAGTAGGTTTCCTTGTTGCCAGTGGGTAGTTCCACAGCACAGAGGCCGTGCTGAGACATACAAAGAAGCCAGTTTGAGCAGCCCTCGCTTGAATCGACCGTGGGTATTTTGTAAACCCAATGGCACTTAATTGTCCATTCAGGAGCAGGTCACTCTGTCCTAAAGAAAAACTTTGCAATAGAACAAGTGATGATATAACATTCTTTCTTGTCAAATCTGTGGCCCTCCTTCCCATTGCTGGTCGGAACGGCACAGCCACCTTTTAGGCCTGGACCTTACAGAGGTGTTCATAGTCTGTCAGGGCTATACCACTTCATTTACCAGGTGGAATTGAATGCTGCAGACAAATAAGCTGATTTTTGCATACAGATATAATGGTGGAAGGGGAGGGGGAATCTTAGCCAGCCAAGTCCTTGAATCCTGGTTTTCTGTAGGCAGGGGTGGTTTTGATGAAAAGTCAGTCCAAAGTCACCATATATGAAGAAGCTTCCTGCCTCATGTTTAATTTTAAGTGGTTAAACGTTTTTGGGGGGAAGACTGTTTCCACATCTCCAGGCAATTGGCTTCTGACCAGATGGTGATAAACGCTTTCAAGATGGCAGCTTGAATTTGGAAAGATTCCACCTGGAAAACAACAGAACTGTCCTTGAGCATGTTGGAATCTCAATTTCCGCAATACAGTGTTCATATACACGAATATTTATTTATTTATTTTTAAGGTTATAATCCGCACCGATTTTCCCATAGGGAACATAAATATTTTCCGAGGGCAAGTTTCTTCTGCCCCGCTTCTGTGTCATTTTTTTTAACTGAAACAACACCCAATGAAACTGGGGAGTGGGGGGGAGAGGCACACAATATATCAAAACAAAACAGAAACAAAGCACAGGGGTGAAATCAGAAAACCTTTACAGCCAATTTCTCCTCATGTGTCCCTTTTTTTATCTGCCAAAGCGGCCCTTTTTTCCATCGGAAAAAATCCAAGGATAAACGCCTATTAATTTGGGAAGGCACCAACCAGGTAAATTCAAATTAAAAGGCAACTCGGGGGGTGGGGGAATCACAGAATCCTGTCTTCCACTCCTTGGCCTTTTTACTGGACAGCAGAGGAGCTGGATGCTTATTATATGAATTGAATTGAATTGAATTAGATTCTAATTTACTTGCAAGTCACGTCTGGGCGCCTTTTGAGTGCCTGGAGCAACGTGGGAAGGTGGCAGACATGGGGGGGGCTACTGATTTTTGAGTTGCGATACTCCCCGGGCCATTCCTGTGGGGTTTGTTTTACATTTTATTTTTCACCGCCCAGCGCTCTGAGCGAGAGGGGTGCTTTTTGTTCCGGAATGAACAAGCCCTTTCTTCTCCTTTCAGCGGAGGAAGGCGTTAGAAAAGACCTCCCGCTTCAAGATAAAAAACGAACCCCGAGCTGATCAAGTAGAGTCGCCTGCTGTGCCTGTCTTGCGTTTCCACTGCACAACCCCCTGCAGCTTGAATTGATCAATTATTATTATTATTTTTTGCTTCAGGCACCCCACCTTCCTCCTGAGAAGCTCCCCTCTTACGTGTCGGTGTGTGCATGTGTGCGCAATTGCCCCCAGAGGGGCAGCAGCTGGTTCTTTTTTGCCCCCCCCTCCCCACGCCTTTTTGAGCTCCCCATGCTTTCCTCCAATGCCTCTTGCATCTCGGCTGGCCATCCTCAGCTCTCCCGTGGCTGTGCCCGCCTGCCTCCTTTTGGACTTGGTGTGCCGCTCCATCTCTTGGTGCTGCTGAGCCCTTCGAGCCGTGCTGCCCACAACCACCTCACGCCCCCCCCAAAAAAGTTGTCCTGGTTGCTCCATGGCGTCTGCAGAGTTGCCATCCAAGAGCACAGGCCCTGGATGGTGCTGGCAAGCCGGCCAAGACATCCTGCGCTTGGCTTGTCACCCCCATCTCCGCCCCACCGCCAGGCCATGGTGTCTTCTGGGGAGCAATTCTGCAGTGGGGGCTCCGCAACCGCGAGCCCTCGTAGGTCCCCACCTTTTTATTTTTCAAAAGATAGCGCTAGAAAGTACAGGGGGCAATTTTTTTCACAGCAAGAGGGGGGGGGAACTGACCCTCCCCCTTAAATAAGTAAACAAATGGCTGGTCAAAGAAATAGATTAAGTGGGTGGGAAGGTTGTGAGAACAACTATTTATTTATTTATTTATTTATTTATTTGACCCTGATACAGCCCATCTAGCAAATAGCTCCTCTGGGCGTCGATGTGATGTGGCTTCAGCCTCTGGAGGTTGCCCGCCCCTCTCTCTGTGGGTCCCATTGCTATTCCACGTAGCATGTCTCGTGGAGGACGTTTCAGAGAGGGTCGCCGTGTTAGTCTTTTCGAGAATTTCAGGCTAAAATCAAAGAAAAACAAAACAAAACAAAAGACACAAACATGTGGCACCTTAAAGACTAACTTTCATATTTTAAATTTTTCATGGATTTTAACTTAAAAACTCCCATTCTCTCTCTCCTCCCCCCCCCCCCGCCGCCCTGTCTTTTCCACTAGCTCTCTGACCTGACCTGATCTGGTTTCTGTCACTTGAAGAATTTACCTCCCATGCTTAAAAGAGGCTGGCGTGGGCCATAAAATTATACACCCCCCAGCCCGCACTTCTCACCATTTAATCTTCTCACCATTTCTACTAGTTAACTCTCCCTCCTCTTCTTCCCCCTCGTCCTTCCCTCCCCTCCCCTATCCACCCCCCCCCAACTGTATATACAGCCAATCAACATTTGGTATGATATGTATATCTCATACTATAAGTATCTCACACCTCATTTTGCTGCTATGTCTTGAAGGAGTGCACATGTGCACGAAATGTCAGATTAAAATATGAAACTTAGTCTTTAAGGTGCCACATGTTGGTGTCTTTTATTTTATTTTGTTTTGCTTTTATTTTTGCCTGAAATTCATGTTTGAAGGGGCAGCTTAGGAGTAGAAAGTGTGGCTTATAGAGAACCGAAGTTTGCCAAAGTCTGTTTGGGGGCGAAACACAAAGAGAGCACTGTCCCTCCCCAACGATATAGCCTAAGGAAGGCTGACGATTGGTCTCCGTGTCTCCATAGAATGGTGACCGTTATCAGTGCCGGGAATGCTCAGGGGTCTCAGGCTGAGGAACCAGGGAGGTCAGGAAGGCGATTCCCTCTTGGTGCCTCCTTGACAAGGGGGTGGACCCAGTGATCTCGAGGGTCCCTTCCAGGTCTGCGGTTCTAAGGGGGTAGAAAACAGAGGATGGAGTCAGACGGAATATATAGGGAGAGGGCGCAGGCAAATGACACCCTGAAGCAAGAGGTCTTTTATTTATTATTATTTATTTATTATTATATTTATACCCCGCTTATTATCGTCGAGATCTCTAAGCGGCTTACAAAGCCACAATCGGCAAACATAATCACAATTAAAAGACACACAATACAGAAATCGACTAAACACCTGTCCTCTTGGGGGCCCTTCTTGCTGCTGCAGCCTTCAAGGCACCCCACACATTTGCAGTCTATTTCCCCTATTATTATTATTTTCTTAAAACCAACCCAACGTTTTGGGCATCTTGGGATTGACTGGGCGTGTTGGAGCCCTCAAGCGCTTCAGGCTACCCACGTATGCAGAGGAGAGGGAACCTTTTTTAGAGAGATTGCTTCCGCTTCTCCAATCGGCCCTGGAGGCATGAATTTTGCTTGCGCCCACTTGCCGTCTGGTTGATTTCATTCAGCCTGATGTTTGTTGCTTCCCTTGTTTCGACACAGTGCCGGATCATTAATAGTTTGAAAACTAATTCTTGCTTTTCCTTTCCTTTCTTCCCCCTTCTTCTTGATAGACGAATGCTGTGAAATAGAAGATCCGGCGTGGGACCCAATGTACGCAGCTGGTAATAAAACCACGCACCATTGCGTTCGGTACTGCTTAGCACACCGGGATGCAACCAGTTTCCCAGCAGGTTCAGGGTGGGTGTGAGCGTGGACGGTGGGTCTTAACTTCCCACTTGTGGGTGCAGCCTGTGGGGGGTGGGTGGGACAGCTGGAACTATACATCTGGGCAGGTATAACGGCACAGTCAAGGCCGATCAGAGTTGAGATCCTCGCAGGGTTGAGTGCAAAGCTGAAGCAGAGATGGGAGGGGGGACATATCACTCTTTGGGACACCAGTTCCCATCTTGCGTGGCCTGATAGAGGCTGGGGACTCCAGTTTCATGGGTCCATTCCGAGTGGAAGCCTGAACTACACAAGAGCGATGGAAGGAGCCTAAGTTTTACCCCCTCCAATGGGCCGAGAGTCCTGGATGGTACCTTTAAAATTCCAACCAAAACCCAGAGTGGAGTAAATCATTCCCTTGGGAGGAAAGAGGGAATTTCCTCTTTCAGGTGTTACCCACAAACAATTCTAGATTGCAGTGGGTAAAGCCTTTGCAGGCTTCAAAGACAGATTGACAGATAGGCTGACACCAGGTTCTTTCAAGAAGCTCTTATATTGCAATAATTGAATCAATGCATTGAGGTGCTTCTCTGAGGAGAGGAGGACACCTTCTGGGGTCCAGCAAAACAATTTATACATTTCACATAACATACACGTCAGCAGTCTTCTTTAAGAAACACGCGCACCACTCTATACATAAATGACATGTAGACATTTCCTCATGAAACATTTCTCTTGCACGCACTCTTAAGACAGTCTTAAGAAAGAACGACAGAGACAGAGGGCTATAACACTATAGAAAAACTGTGGGAACACAAACTACACAATATCTAAGACTGACCATTGGTGGCCGGCAGAAGGAAGTTGGGCAACAGAGGCCCGTGCAGTTTACTAGAAATCGCCTCACACATTCCCCAGCACAGAGACACGAAATCTTTAAGAGCCTCTATAATATAATATATGAATTATAAATTTCTTATTGCCATTGTTACACAGGCAAGGTAGCACAGGAAAAAGGTGTGTGGGGGAAGATACCCAAGCTGTGGTGTGTTGAATCCCAATCCCATTTGCTTGGGATATGCCAGGCCTGCCCAACAGGTATCCCGTGGGCTACTGGTAGCCTGCGAAGGGTTCAAAAGTAGCCCACCGGCCATCAATTTAAAAAAAGTGAGGGGATAAGTTCTCCATCCCTCCCTCCCCTATCCCAAGGACCACCACTGCCCCAACAAAGTTCTGGGTCAGCCAGCCCACTGTCTCAGCTGAGTGGGGCAGTTCAAGGGCCATGGTGTGGTCCCCTGTTCCCCCCACCGGCCAGATGATCGGTGTGCCACTGTCTTGTGACCAGCTGAGTCACTGGTGTGGAGTGGAGGGAGGGGAGGGGAGGGGTGAGAGGTGGGGTTGTAGGTATGCCCATCTCCTTTGTGCAGTGACATCTCCCTTCTCTCCCCCCCCCCCCGGAGAATTCCCTCCATAACGGATTAATTGATTTTCAATGCATTCCTATGGGAAACCACTGCTTGTCAGTAGAGGTTTTAGTGTAGTAGCCCTCAGGCACTTTGGGCTGGAAAAAGTAGACCTCGGCCTCTTCAAAGTAGGACAGCCCTGGGATATGCTAACGTGTTCCTGCGTGTGGTACCTGGCCAGAGTCTGTTTGCAAAGGGCTGAAATGGTCTCTTGTCTGTTTCAACCAGGATTGCTGCCTGCTTTTCGAAAGAAAAGGGCGAAATCTACGAAGGAAGTGCTGGGCGGCTCTTATCGGAATCTTTCCCCGTTTCATCCTGTGGTCTTCTGGTTTTTTTCTTTGTTTTTCAAAAGGTGGCGTTTCTTTTTGTATGTGTTCTGTTGTGTTTGTTCAGACTTGAAAAACCTTGGTGTCTTAGTCCGTGTGCCACACTGCCTCCAGCGCAGCCCCAGGTAAAATACTGGAATCTGTTTCATGTGAGGGGGTTCTAGAATCAGGGGCCACAATCTGGTGGTGGGGGGGAAACCCCTCTGATCTGCTCAGCCACCCTTGTCGGTAGATCGTCTTGTTCTGTGCCTTCGCTGGATTACTGAGACGTTGACGCCTCAGAGGTTCTTGGTGGAGTTCAGACCAAACCAGTCACCACAAAAATTCCTCAGATTATGGCAGGGAGTATTTTCCATCCACAGAAATTGTAGAAGGAGGCTGCATTTGGGACGAGTCGCCAATTCTATTCTGCCTTGCTTTTTTTTTCACCCTCTTTAGTCCTTGCACTTTAGTTCTGAAAGGGGCAGATTTTAAAAAAAAACAAAATAAAAATAAAACAGGATTCTCGCTATGGATTTGGGATGTGAAACGTTGGAAAGCACTTGGACTTGGGCAGCGGGGTTGGGAACTTTAGGTCTCCAGAGACTTTGGACTACAGCAACCACAGTCCCCAACTAGTAGCCATCCTGGTTGAAGTCCAAAAAAAAAACCCTGAACATCCTCCACTGCTGCATTAATGTTGCCTTTCCTTGTCCCGATATGCCTCATGTGAGCAGTGGGCCGGGACCACTGTTGTGTCTGCAACACATGGCAGTGCGGGGAACGGGGACTCCAAATCCCAGCAGGCCTTGACTCCCCCCCCCCACCAGCTGAGTGGTTTTGGCTGCAGTTCCAAAAGTTGGGCATTCAGGTCCCTTCCAGCTGTACAGACCTAGGATGATGATGATGGTGATGGAACTGAAGACTACATGTGCTCCATCCCTGATGTCATCCTGTATCCTCTTGCTGAGAAGATGGTGGGTAGTTAGTTTATCAGATTATGGAGAGGGAGGGAGACCGGGATTGTGTCCCCCTCACCTCCCAAAGCGGGAGTAGAGCACTAGTTCCCAAACCCAAAACCCAACTCCTAAGATGTTCATGTACTACAACTCCCAGAAGCCATAGCCACCATCTGCGCTGGCCCAGGATTTCTGGGAGTTGTAGTCCCAAGCGCTTCTGGCGATCCAAGCTGGGAACCCCTGGAAGAGCGAATGTAAAAGCTATTTGCACGGATTATCTGTCGGGTTACGTGCAGAGGGCAGGTCCAGCAGAGATCTATCTGTATCCATCTGTTTGGGGTCTTCCCCCACTAGTCCTGTGTGTTCTGTTTCCCCCACATTTAGCTGACTTGCATCACTCAGCTCCCCAACACAAGAGGGAATCTTCTTGTGAAAATGTGGAACGGAAGGGTGGCCAGGCAGCAGTCTTCCCTTCTGCCTCCATTAAGCTGTCGTCCGTGCCTGCACCGGTTGGGAAACCAGCCATGCCACTGGTCATTAAAAAAGAGAGAGCCCCAGTTGCCCTAGTGGAGCTAGATTTCTCTGAGTTCTGCCTCAGGGTCGGACTGGGAATTTGTGTACCTTTTAAATTTCACAGAGAGTTGTTTCTGGGCCTGCTTCTTTTTGTTTTTCCTTTTTCATTTTTTGTGACATTTGATCCTGATTGTGCTTTTAATTATTTAAAGAAATTATTTCCCAAGATGGTGGAGACAAAGATGTGTATGTTTACAATCCAATAACCTTTTGTATTTTATTTTTCAAAATAAATACATTAAAAGTGTCCCTCCTCCCATTTCTCTTTTTTCCTCCCCTCCTTTGAGTAACCAAAAGGAGCCAGTAATAGGTGGGATGGGGGGGGGGGACCTGTGGACGGATTTTTAAAAATCTATCCTGCTTATCAACAAGGCTTTCAAAGCAGACAAAGATAACTTATTTTCAAAATGGTTGTCTTAACAAAATATGAATGATTAAAAAAAGAACATCATAAAAGCTGGGGGGAGGGGAAACACGTATACAAAGCTCCCTTTAATGCCCAAGAAGATGAAGTGAGGTTTTTTGGCAAAGAAGATTTAGAATTAGCTTTGAATCTAACTGATGTCTCCTGAGTCTGAACCTGATGCACCTGCCTGGCTTCATGCTGAAAATCCACTCAAGACAAAAAGGAGAAAACCTTGAATAGACGCTGCATTTAATCCTCTACAACCTAAAAAGGAAAAGAAAACAACTTTTTTTTCACTGTTTTCCTGGCTGTTTGCCTACACAAGATTTTAACTCACCCAAGAGATCAACCACTGGAGGCAACACATGACAGTTTTGGGGCTGTTGTTTTTTTAATGATCCAATTCCTGAGCTCCAAATGAGAGAGAAAACCCCCTCCTCTGCCTGGTGCAAAAAGATGAGGCTGCTCCACTGTTTGCATTTATTGGCAACATTGACACCCTCTTCTCTCAGATCAACAATCAATTCAGAAACAAAGTAATAAGATATATAACAAACCCCAAACATCACAGAATTAAGGTCAAAACAACAGCACACAAACTATGCTTAGTTTAGTTAATAAGTAACCATTGCTACAAGGTTAGGGGAAGCTGCAACCCAAGGCATTGTGGGAAGAAAGGTGCAAGCCGCTTAGGGCAGGGATGGTGAACCTTTTAGAGACCAAGCGCCCAAACAGCGATTCAAAAACCCATTAATTTTGTGCAAAGTGCCAGTACAGCCATTTAACCTGGATACTGGTGGCTGTGAAGGGGCGATGCCGGGTGCCCACAGAAAGGGCTCCGAGGGCCACCTTTGGCACCTGTAACGTAGGTTCGCCAGCACAGCTTTAGGGACTCTACAGGGATGCAAAACGGGGCAGTCATGAGGATTTTGGCACAGCTTCATGTATTTATCAATCTAGAGAGATCAATACATGCTCAGGAAATGTAAGGGAATGTCTAGGAGGGTAAATGAAACAGCACTTCGGTCACAGAGAATGTCACTTTCTTTTCTCCCTTGCCCACGCTGGTGGTTAAAAACACAGCACAAAACCTTGGGAAAGAAGAACCACGCTGTCCATTGGGTTTCTTCCCAAATGTTTGCCTCCCCCTCCCCCCATCATTGTGAACATCCCTCTCAACTTGTCCCAAGAGGCAATGCAAAAGTACCAAATAAATATAAATTTAATAAATAAATAAATGCAAACTTTTTAAAGCTCTTGGGATTTCTTTCCCTGTTGTGTTGTTTGAACAATTGTAAGCTCACCCATCTTGAGCCCTCCTCTGTGATCTCACCACCACACCTGGTGGTATGACATCACATCAACACATTGTGACATCACTGGCTCAGCCTTGGGCCCTAAAGTCTGGGGACCCTACTAAAGTAGCCCAAACCCCCCAAAAAAGAGAGAGCTTGCAATTGTTCAGACAACACAACAGGGAAAGAAATCCCAAGTGGTTAAAAACGTTTGCTTTATTTATTTATTTATTTATTTATTTATTTGTTTGTTTATTTATTTATTTATTTATTTATACAGTATTTGGTGCTTTTGCATTGCCTCTTGGGACAAGTTGAGAGGGATGTTCATTATCATGGCTTATTTCCTGTGTGTGGATCCTCCTGATCGCTTGCCAGGCTCGTCAGAAAAGGGGATGTCGTGGTGGTAGTGGTGGTGGGGATTCTTTTTTTCGTTTCCATGGCGACGAAAGGGCCCAGGAGGAGAGGCCCGCATCCCGTTGCCATGGAGACAGGAAAAAGAAGGACCGTCGCCTCCCAGCCAAAATGGCGCTCGCCTTCGGGAGGCTCCGCCCAGGAGAGGGAGGGAGGGGCGGCCCGCTCTGTCTCCACGGGAACCAGCGGGAGGCGGGTCGCTCCGGCCCTCGCCGCGGCCTCCAGTCGCCATGGGTGACGGAAGGGGGCCTGAGCCAATAGGAGCGTCCCAAGCAGGCGGCGGAGAGGCGGGGCCTTCTCCACGTACGCCCCACCCCCTTGTCCCACCTCCGAAACTCCCCGGATGGCGGGCGGAGGCCAGCGCTGAGGGGAGGGCGGCGGCGACGGCGGCGGCGGGTCCTTCACCCTCGACGGCCCTCCTCCTCCTCCTCCTCCTCCTCCTCCGGCCATGGTCTTCCGCGCCGGAGCGGAAGGTGAGGAGGAGGAGGGCGCGGCTGAGGGCGCGGCTGAAGGGTTAAAGTCGTGGGCGGGGCCTGAGAAGGAGGAGGCGGGGCTGCGAGAACCCCGCCCCCTTCCTCTCGAGGGAGGGAAGATAGGGAAGTTTTAGCTCCTCCCCTCGGGCTCTGGCCACTCCCCCGTTGCCTTCGCTCCTCCTTCCGTCGAGGCTGGGGAGAGAGGGTGGCAGCCCCTCCTCTTTTAGCTCCTCCCACTGTGGGCGGGGCCTTGCTCAGGGAGGGCGTGGGCATCTTTTTTTTGGCTCCTCCCCATCCAAGGTCTGCAAAACACAGCCTTCCGGAGGCTCCTCCTGGACTACAGTTCCCATCAGCCTGTGCAGGCGCAGCATCCTGGCAGCTGGACTCCATAGGGCATCCATAGGGCGAGGTGGGGGGGAATGCTTTGCTCAGCCCTAGGCAAGGGCCACCTTCTCCTATCGCTTGCCTGGTAGGTATGCGGGACTACAGCTCCCATCATCTCCTCCTGCCTGCATGGGCTTTTTAAGGGCATAATCTAGGATGGGGAGGGCAGGCGTTAGTATGGGGCAGGAAAAACAGGGTGAACCCCAAGCCTCTTGACTACTGTGGGCCCATCCTGACACTGGAGGTTGAAGGGGAGGGGCTGTGTTGGATTACAATGCCCATCATTTCTGACCTGCGGGCTGGGGCCAGTGGAAGTCAGAACCTGAAGCACCTGCAGGCCAGCATCCTGGAGGAGGAGGAGGAGGAGGAGGAGGAGGAGGAAGGTCCTTGATGTCTCTTTGGACTTTCCCCATCAAGGAGTGGGGCTCCCCCATTTCTGTGAGCGATGGTTGGCGGAACCCCTTCTGGGTCTCCCTGAGCAGAGATGGGCTTCATCTCTGGGAACCATAAAGAGACACAGGGGCCCGTGTACCCCCCCCCCCCCGTGGGGGGTCTCTGGGTGTGTGTGAGGAATCAAGCGAGGTGGCCTGCCTTGTCTTTGGTAGGGCATGGGTGGCAGTCGGTGGTTTCAGGCGCTGCCACTCTGTGGCACTTGAGCTCCGTCTTAGTGGCACCAGGAACGCCGCAAATGCCCCAGGGCGGCTCCAGTGCTGTGGCACCCATGAGCCGTGGCACGGTGGCCCTCTCCCCCCTCGTCACCCACGGGCATCTTCTGCTGAGATCACCACATGCCGCAATTCAGTCTCGGCTCCCAGAGGGGGGGGTGTCAGTAGCCTCTGCCTCCCCACAGGCTGCTTCAGGGATTCCCATTTTAATCCGGTATTGGGAGCAAAGCCACTTTTCGGGAGAAAGGGAGGGTAAAAATATTTTAAATAAATAAAGGGACTTGATTGTGGCAGAATCAGACAGAACTGTGAGAATTGAGCCAAGGTTTTCTCTCTGGTGGCATTGAGCACTCCCCTCCCCCTGAGGGTCAGAGCGTGAAGACGGCTGGCGTTTTTCTCTCCTTGTCTCTCTCTTCCAAGCCTCTCAGCAGGGGCTAAATCTTGGCCTGGACTTCTTACTATTAGGGCCACGACAGAGCTGGTTTTCCTGTCCTTCAACCCAAGGCTGGACCCTTATCTGTCAGCTGAACCCAAGACAGGCCTGGCTTCCTAGTCTAGCTGGCTGGTTGTTATTGTTATTACAGTATTATTAAATCACCCTGTGTAGGTGGACTCATTCACCAGTTGCTTGCCATGGAGAAGGTGGCCTCCATTCCACCTCGCGATGCCTCGGGGTGAGGAAGACATGAAACGGCCTTAAGGAGCTGCCCTGGCGATCTTGACCTGCAGATCTGCATCCAGGTGAAGGAAACCTTTGAAATTCTCCTTCCCCCCACCTCTCCTCCTCCTCCTCTTCAGTTTTGTAGGACTCCCGTGCCATGGCTTTCCCACTGCCCTCCTTCAGCGCTCCACCTTTCCCCGCCTGAACCCTTTCCCTGCCAAAGGTTTGCAAGGTTGGGCGAGGACAGTCTGTCGGGAAGTGGCCGGAGCATCCGTGTAATCTTGGGAACCCCGCTTGGGGGAGGGGGCTGGAGGTGGGAGGACTGGGGTTGGTGGTGCTGAGCGACGAATCCAAGCCAGCCTGGGCTTGACGGCCTCAGCGGGGGGTGGGGCACTGCCCAGTGGCCATTGTGGGGGCTGGTGCCTCTGACCCTTAATTGGATTCCAGGGATAGGAGCCCCCCACCCCCAGCCCAGCCATCGAAAGCAGGCCAGGCTGAGCCTGTCAGGAGCCCCCTCCTCGAGGGAGTCCCTGGGTGGGAGACCTGGCAGGGAGGTGCCAAAGTTGGATCCCTCCGGAAAACACCCCCCCCCCCACACACACCATGGTTCTTCCCAAAGTCTGGGACGGGCAGCGATGCCCTTTAGGGGGTCCTCCCCCCTCCTGCAATAGCTTGTTTTCCTGACGGAAGGACGGCCTGGTGATAGTGTCTCTTGTCCCCCACCCCACCCCGATTAGCCTTCTCACTGGATCCAGAGGGATGGTGGTAGTCACGGGGCCGGCCAAGGACAGCGGGCGCCCGGGCGATGCCATGTCGAGCTCGGAGCCTGAGGATGACTACCAGGGGCCGGCCACCCCGACGGCCACCCAGGCGGACCACGGCTTGCCCCTCCTCCCCCAGCAGGTGAGTGGCACGGCGGGCGGGTGGGTGGGTGGGGAGGTAGCCCGTCAGAGCTGCCCTGCTCGAAACCTCCTTGCGGAAATGTTGTTCTGCGCTCAAGGTGGGAGCGCAGGTTGAAAGGCAGCGTGGCGTCCTGGGTTCTGATTCCCTCTTGGCTGTGAAATCCACCTGGTGGTGTTCGGCCGCTCACAGCCTCTCGGCCCTGGGCCACCTCGCAGGGTTATTCTGAAGGTAAAGAGGCGAGAAGGAGGCATTGCACGCACACTGCCTTGAGCTCACGAGAAGGGTGCAGGAGAATCATATAATAGATCGACACATTGATAAATAATAAATGTCCACATTGACCGTGGATAATGTATAAAACACTGGCCAGAAGTGCTGCTCCTGATTTATGTCTGCACAAGGGTTTGACATTAACTCTCAGCAGCAAACTGCTTCCTCATGTGGGCTGAGGGATGTAACCAGCTCCTCTTGTTACTGAGGCTCATTTTGCCCCCCCCCCCCAGAATTCAGCCACTTTCTGAGATGATGGATCCTGAAAGTTACTTTTCCAAGTAAGACCCCCCCAGGTGGGTCCCAGAAGGCTTCGGTTGGTCCCTTGCCCGTTGATCAGGGAGGCTCTGGGACCCACCTGTTTCCGGATCTGTGTGGCTATGACCGAGGTGCGGTTTTTTCCCCATTGGAGGAGGAGGATGCACTGGGGATGTTTGTGTCCCTGAGCTGGTCAGACCTGCTCCTAGTTATCCATATCGGATCTGTTGGACTGCAGGGGTGGAGTCCCGTGGGCGTTTTCCATCCCGATCTTCCAGCTGCAAGGATCCCTGGTTTCTGTGGCAGCACGCCTCGATTTCGTCACAGAAAGCTCCAACTAGTTTGGGCACGAGGCACCTTCAAGGCCGGGGACGGGCAGCGGACCAGCGCAGGGGTGGAGGGTTCCCATTCAACCCAGGCTCCAGGGCTGATCTTTTGTGCCCCATTGTGTAAACCAGGTATGTGCAACCTTTGCCCTCCAGATGTTTTGGACCACAACTCCAACAGTCCTTTGTCATTGGCAATCTAAGCTTAGAATTCTGGGAGTTGTGGTCCAGAACATCAGGAGGGCCAAAGTCTGGACATGCCTGGCGTAAACCCTTGAACCTCTTCCAACGTGTTCGGTTTGCCCCGCCAGTTTCCGGAAGTGGTTCCCCTGAACGTGGGAGGCCTCCATTTCACAACCAGGCTGTCCACCTTGCGGCGCCACGAGGACACCATGCTGGCGGCCATGTTCAGCGGCCGGCATTACATCCCGACCGACGCGGAAGGCCGATATTTTATCGACAGGGACGGGACCTTCTTTGGGTATGTGTCGCCTGGGTACGTACGACCTGATTCACCAGTGGCTTCTCAACCCTTTGGGTCCCCAGATGTTCCTGGACTGCAACGCCCAGAAGTCTTCATCACTCGCTGAGCTGGCCAGGATTTCTGGGAGTTGCAGTCCAGGAACATCTGGGGACCCACCGGTTGAGAACCACTGCCCTAAACGCTCTCCAGCGGGGCCAGTAGTTTTGCACCCAGGGGGCCTTGCAGTCCATGGCCCTCTTCACCCATGGGTTTTCCTGGAGGGGACAGACATGGACGGTTCTTGTGGGACTGTTGCCACGTGGTGTGTTTCTTTCTGCCAGTCACTTCACCCTCCATCCTATACCCAAACGTTCCCCCCCCACCCCCATGCCAGATGGTATCTCGTGTCCTGCTGGCTCAGGTTGCAGCCACGTCGGATTTCTCCTGAGACGTTCCTGCAGCTTCCGTGGAGGTAAAGCCCCTGATTCAGGGCCGTGGGTTCTCGAGCGGATTAAGGGCAGCCAGGTGGCAGATCAGGCGGAATCCGGCCCCTGGAGAGCCTCCTTCCAAGAGCCCCGTTAAATAAAACTGCCATCTGGCGCTCCTCCGACCTTGAGTATCCGAGGGGGTCAAGAGGCCGGCCCAAAGGCTCTGCCTTGGTGCCACGTGGGGTCGTTAATAGGATTAATCAGAAGAAAGCAACCTGCCCCTAGGAGCCTCATGGCGCAGTGGTTAAATGTCTGTCCTGCAGCTAAAACTGTGCTCACGACCTGGGGTTCAATCCCAAGTAGCTGGCTCAAGGTTGACTCAGCCTTCCATCCTTCTGAGGTTGGTAAAATGAGTACCCAGCTTGCTGGGGGGGGGGGGCAATGTGTAGCCTGTATAATTAAACTGTAAACCGCCCAGAGACTACTTGAAGTGGTGTGGGGTGGTATATAATAACTATATAATGCAGGGCACGAGTAAAGTGGATACAGGGACCCTCTTCTCCCTCTCACAAAATAGCAGAACTAGGGGACATACACTCAAATTGAGGGTTGGCAGAGTGAAAACAGACAAAAGAATTTTTTTTTAACCCAGCGCATTATTGTTCTGTGGAACTCCCTGCCACAACATGTGGTGATGGCATCTGGCCTGGATGCCTTCAAAAAGGGATTGGACAGATTTCCTGGAGGAATAGTCCATCACAGGTGACAAACCATGATGGGGATGTGTAATTTCCAGGCTTAAAACCAGGGTATTTCAAGGGCCAGATGCAGGGGAGTGGGATCAAGAGACAGAGATCAAGTCTCGTGCGCTCCCAGGTGCATCTGGCGGGGCCACTGTGAGATCCAGGAAGCTGGACTTGATGGGCCTTTGGCCTGATCAAGCAGGGCTCTTCTTAGGTTTTTATTTTCTTAACACTTTGCTTTTGCTTTGAGTGACAGCCTTCCTTCAGAGTAAACACGTGAGAACCAGATGTCACAAAATTGCTTGCATAGATTTTTTTCCTTTCAAGACTACCCCCTTGGGGTTCCTTATGTGCTCTTTTGTGGCCCTCTCCCAGCAAGTTCCTTCCCTTCAAGATGATTCCTCCGCAGGATTCGGGCCACCTGTTTTGCTGCTCTGTGTCTTGGCTTCTGCGTAGGCTTTCTGGGTGCCCCTCCCAGAATCTTGTCTAGTATTGCAAGCATATCGACTCCACAGAATCACAGTGACCTTTGGTCAGATGGTGCGGTATATAAATCAGATCAATAAATAAACGGGTTTGGTTTTGCCCACCTCTGCTTCTGGGATATTTTTAGGGGGTTTGCCCTTGGAGCAAAGAAATAAACATTGTCACATGCCATTATTCTGACCAGGTGCCGTCGGCCGGCAAAGTACTTAATCTTGTTAGTTTTGCAGTAGAATCCCAGGCATGACCCGGTTCTGCAGGATTTAAGGCTGGGGGCTCCCTGGAATGTGTGATCCCTGCTTTGATGACCCTATGGATCGATTGCGTTTCCCTCTGAGTAAAAAGTAACCGCTCCATGACAGAGCTTAGGAAAGTTTCTTTGGGTTTTAGTCTTAACTAGTTGCCTTCAGGGGAAGTACATCTGTTTGCTTTGATGACGAGTGTTGGAAGAACAATTTGCTCCTGTCGACTGCAAAGGCCTTGTTAGGAATTTTTGTGCCTAAAAATCTTTGACGCGATCAGGCAGTGTCCCATTTCCTTTTCGACATCCAGCATCCCGGAGGTAGTGGCCCTGCTTCTAACACAAACACACCCACCCTTTCCCTTGGTTGGTCAAAACATTCAATGCTGCATCCCTGGTTCCTGCCACTCCATATGTGTTGCCTACTGAATGTTGGCAGAGTGGATTGTGGGGGGGAATGGCTGGCAGCTGCCGAACCCGCTAAGTTCCTGTTTCTTTTTCTTTCTTTCTTTCTTTCTTTCTTTCTTTCTTTCTTTCTTTCTTTCTTTCTTTCTTTCTTTCTTCCTTCACCTTTCTTTCTTTCTTTCTTTCTTTCTTTCTTTCTTTCTTTCTTTCTTTCTTTCTTTCTTTCTTCCTTCACCTTTCTTTCTTTCTTTCTTTCTTTCTTTCTTTCTTTCTTTCTTTCTTTCTTTCTTTCTTTCTTTCTTTCTTCCTTCCTTCCTTCCTTCCTTCC
>JAHTLZ010000038.1:4141703-4164270 GCA_023846285.1 Phrynocephalus versicolor | reverse complement strand
TCTTTCTTTCTTTCTTTCTTTCTTTCTTTCTTCCTTCCTTCCTTCCCCTTCCTTTCTTTCCATCACCTTTCTTTTTCTTCCTTCCTTCCTTCCATCCATCGTCTTTCTTTCTTTCTTTGTTCCTTCCTTCCTTCACCTTTCTTTCTTTCTTTCTTTCTTTCTTTCTTTCTTTCTTTCTTTCTTTCTTTGTTCCTTCCTTCCTTCCTTCTTTCCTTCTTTCCTTCCTTCCTTCCTTCACCTTTCTTTCTTTCTTTCTTTCTTTCTTTCTTTCTTTCTTTCTTTCTTTCTTTCTTTCTTTCTTTCTTTCTTTCTTTCTTTCTTTCTTTCTTTCTTTCTTTCTTTCTTTCTTTCTTTCTTTCTTTCTTTCTTTCTTTCTTTCTTTCTTTCTTCCTTCCTTCCTTCCTTCCTTCCCTCGTTTCCAGAGATGTGCTTAACTTCCTGCGATCTGGTGACTTGCCCCCGAGGGAACGGGTGAGGTCCGTTTACAAGGAAGCCCAGTATTACTCCATCGGGCCCCTGCTGGAGACCCTGGAAGAGCTCCAGCCTCTTAAAGGAGAGAAGGTCCGGCAGGCGTTCTTGGGCTTGATGCCCTATTACAAAGGTAAATCCCAAGGGGCGGCCTGGCAGGGCGGCTTCAGAGCTGGTCCCAAAAGTTTGGGATGTTGGGACTGGCTTTGAAAAGGCATGTTTGGAAGTGCGCAGGACAAGGAGGGCGGGGGTTGATCTCCACACTGCGCAGGCGTGCCCTCCGTTGCATTGGGGCCACACAGTGGTATATAATGTCATAGGCTCCAGGGACCCCCTTCCAGGAGGATCTGGGGGTCTTGTAGAATCATAGCATTGGGAGGAGCCTGTAAGGCAGGCATGTCCAAAGTCAGGCCCGGGAGCCAAATGTGGCCTGTTTTCAAATTTTGAGCAGCCCGCGGCCTCTTCTCCCCACCGGCTCAGCCTGTCATGCATCCCTGCCAGCTCACCCCTCCCCATACCAGAAGGAGGCATCAGCTTCAGTTTTATGTTTTGCCTGCCCTCCCTGCCTATGTCCACACCGCCCCCCGCCACCTGCCCAGCCTACCCACCCCCGGCTTCATTCCTGCAGCATCCTCCCTGCCTCGCATGTTAGAGCCTTTTCACACGGCCCCTAAACTCCGCGGCAAATGGCTCCCAGCTCCGGAGCTTAAAATTGTTTCCCCACCAGCTCCGGAATTTACAGAAAATTAAGTGCGACCACGCCCACCCAAGCGCGTCCCAGCGCACTTTTCAGGTACCTGCTCTCCAGAGGTGAAAAATCCCTGATACGGATTTAACGTAGAGAGTGCCGGGCTCTCCTGGCTTCTGTTTGTTGTTTTTTTGCCCCCCGCCCCTTTAAGAGATCTGAATGCTGCCGGGAACAGAGCGAGACCAGCAGAATGGAGGTAAGCCGGCATTCTTTTCTTTCTTTTTTTCTCCCTCCCCTCACGCAGACAGCAGCCAGGAGTGCAGAGGGGGTGGGAACGCAGGAACAGCGACAAACCCTCAAGATCTCTGGTCCGAATTTAAGTGGCCAGCGGATCTTAGGGGTCGTGTGAAAAGGCTCTTAGAGAGACTTGTCCAATGTCCGGCCCTGGGGGCCAAATGTAGCTGAATGGTCGGCACCCACACATTTTCACCTCACCAGATCTGGCCCTTCTTGCAAAAACTTTGGACACCCCTGCTGTAAGGCCATCAGGCCAATCCCTTGGTAGAGGCAGAAATTCACATCAAAGGAGATCTGCCGGGTGTTTGTCCAGATTTTCTCTTGAACACCTCCAGTATTGGAGCGCTCACCACCTCCCCCTGAGGTCAGGGTTTCTGTTGTTGTACTGCTCTAACAGTTAGGAAGTTTTTCATGATACTCAGCCGACAGCTTAGTTCTTGTAACTTCAGGACAATCGAGAGGCACTGAAAGCAAACCAGTTTATTTCGTATCTGCTTTGCCCATCTGAAGCCTGCTCCGTCCAACCACAAAAGGCACATTCCAAAGAAAACGAACCAGTCCTAAGGGTTTCTGGAAGACTCGTCTCTATGTGGGTTTTTTTGGAGGAAAACGAATCATTTGCTGGTCCCTAGCTCAGTGGGTTAGCTATCTCTCTGTGGAGCCTGGATTCGATTCCCCACCACCACCACACACACTGGGCCTCTCCGGGGAGAAGAGCCAGCCTGGGTGGCCTTGGGCAAGCTGCATGGTAGTCCCAGGGGACCTGTAGCAATACGTACTACACAACACATGGTTTGGGTGCAGGCATCTCTTGAGTCCCAGGCATGTTCTGTGTGTCTCTCTGTGTGTCTCTCGCCTGGGCTCAAGGCTTTTATTACTTAACAGCAAACAAGCATCACCAAGGGTGGAGGCAGGCTTACTTGGCAGGGTTCACGTAAGCTGGTGAATTCCATGGGTGGTTGTGGTGGTGGGGGAAGCTTATCTGAGGGTCGCAGGCAAGCTGTTTGTCCAGCAACCCCCTCTCACAGGCTTCCTGGCTGATCTGAGGGGCGCTACAGTGGACCCTCGTATAACAAACGGCTTGTATAACGTAAAATCTGTACCACCTAAAAAATTCTGGAGAGAGGGGAAATTTGCTTAACAGAATCGCCTATGGAGTGAATCCGTACAACATAAAAATGGTCGTGATGAGGGATTACTCCGTTTTCAACGCATTCCTATGGGAAATTTGTAGAAAGGAAAATTTGCTTAACAGAATTGCATTTGGAACGAATTAATTCCTTTATACAAGGTCCCACTGTACAGACCGAGCTGGCTTCCTTAGTCTATGGGCTTTAGCTATGGAATCCATTGCCCTCCATCCGGGGCCTTCCTGCTCAGATTAAGAGGTTAATGGTTCCCAAACCTTACCCACGCAGGCAGCTGGGGTCATGTCCTTCTCCCCAGAGAGATTTCTCCACAGCAGGCCCGTCCAAACTTCGGCCCTCCTGATGTTTTGAACCACAGCTCCCAGAATTCTAAGCTTAGATTGCCAATGGCAAAGGACTGTGGGAGTTGTGGTCCAAAACATCTGGAGGGCCGAAGTTTGGACGTGCCTGGTCATGTCCTTCTCCCCAGGGAGATTTCTCTCCAGGGACCCCCTTGACTCCCCACCACCAGAGGAAGGGAAATGGGAAACGACTGCTGCATCTTCTCCCCCTGGAAAACCCTGGAAAGGCTTAAGAACAGAAGAACAGAAGAGGAGCCCTGCTGGATCAGGCCAGAGGCCCATCTAGTCCATCTTCCTGTATCTCACAGTGGCCCCACCAGATGTGTTTGGGAGCGCACGAGACTAGATCTCTGTCTCCTGATATTACTCCCCTGCATCTGGCCCTTGAAGGACCCCGGTTTTAAGCCTGGAGATGACACATCTCCATCATGGTTTGTCACCTGGGATGGACTTTTCCTCCAGGAATCTGTCTAATCCCCTTTGGAAGGCATCCAGGCTAGATGCTATCACCACCTCCTGTGGCAGGGAGTTCCATATGTTGCCGTATGTTGGAATTGGTCAGCCCCCCCCCCCGGTGTGTCCCGGGGCTTCTCAGCTGTTGCTTCCTCTGCCTTTTCCTCCTTCCAGACCACTTGGAGCGGATCGTGGAGATCGCCAAGCTGCGGGCGGTGCAGCGGAAAGCCCGCTTTGCCAAGCTGAAGGTCTGCGTCTTCAAGGAGGAGATGCCGGTCACCCCGTACGAGTGCCCCCTCTTCAGCTCGCTGCGCTTGGATCGGAGCGAAGGTGAGGGCAAGCTCTTTGAGCACCACTGCGAGGTGGATGTCTCCTTCGGGCCGTGGGAGGCCGTGGCCGATGTCTACGACCTTCTGCACTGCATCGTGACGGACCTCTCCAGCCGGGGCATCGCCGTGGACCACCAGTGCATCGGGGTGTGCGACAAGCACCTGGTCAACCACTACTACTGCAAGCGCCCCATTTACGAGTTCAAGATTACTTGGTGGTAGGATCTTGGACCGGGCCGAGAGAGAGAGAGAGAGAGAGGAAGGGTTACGCAACACCCAACACACACACAGACACACACACACACCCTGTGATCTGGGTGCCACTTCCCCTGGCAAACGTGGCCCCTCTGGCTTGCAGGAAGGCTGAGCCTCGGCTCCTAGCGATGCAGCCAACACACCTGCTCTCTCACCTCCTTGCCAAGTAGGACAGCCCCCCCCCCCCCCCGGCAGGACAGACGACGTCGGAGGCTCTGCGTAGAGAGGCACACCCTGGAATCACAGCAGAGGGAAATGCCGGATTTTGATACAAACATTCTGGAAGGACTTTTACGCACAGCTGTGTCCCTCAGAAGACTGAGAGGGGATATGATAGCTATGTTTAAATATTTGAAAGGATGTCATATTGAAGAGGGAACAGGTGTGTTTTCCATGGCTTCAGAGACTAGGACTCGGGGCAATGGTTTCAAACTACAGGAAAAGAGATTCCATTTGAACATTAGGAAGAATGTCATGACGGTTAGAGCTGTTCGGCAGTGGAAGATGCTGCCCCAAAGGAGGATGGTGGAGTCTCCTTCTTGGGAGGTTTTAAAGCAGAGGCTGGATGGCCGTCTATCGGAAATATTGTGATGGGGTTCCTGCATGGCAGGGGGTTGGACTGGATGGCCTTTGAGGTCTCTTCCAACTCTAGGATTCTATGATTCTACGCCCCCGTCCTGTGTGCCTCCCTCATTCCCTGGCACTGCCGAGACGTCCCCACGCAGTCCTGCTGACGGCCAGGTCCTAGCCTCCTCTTTCTAGGAGGCTGCCCTTTCGCACACCTCGAGAGCTTTGCCGTCACGAGGCCGCTCAGCGTTGGAGATATTCAGCCCCACTTCCTCGGACGTGGCTTCCGTTCACCCTGACGCGGCTTTCTCACGGCCTCTAGGCCAGGAAGGCGGAGTGCTTTTCAAAGACATTCCGTTCACTCAATAGGAATAGATCTATATTTTTTTATAAAAACGCCAGGTTTGCCGGTTTGCTGCTGCCTGAATTTGCTGCACACCTGCGTGTTTTAAAATGGCCTTATAGGCCCCTTCCAGCTCAGCGCTGTGATTCTGTGAAAAATCCCTGCTTTAAGTACGACTCTTACTGTTTTTCCTCTTCAAAAGGGCTTGACATATCATTTATCACCATTCCTCTCACCCGAATGAGCCACGGTGGTCTTGATATGCCTTAACAATGTACTGTGAGAGCCCAGCAAACCTCCCTTTTAAAGGGTTCAGAAATAATGGCTGTTTACAAAAAAGCAACTTGTCCTTTGTCTCCCCCCACCCCTTGGCTTTGGGACGATGCCAGAGCACAAGCTTGGTCTCTGCTGGATCGGAGCCGGGAGGTCCATCTTCGGCGATGCGAGAGCCCCAGTCCTGCGGTTGTTCTCTTTGGCTCCTGGGGCGGCTCTGAAAGTGGTCCAGAAACACTTTTTTTTTTTGTATGGACGGTTTAAAACTCCAAAGAGCTTAGCTGGGTTCTTTGGAGAAGATTCGGGCTCAGCTCTAAATACCCTGAAGGAGTCCACAGCATCAGATGGAGTGGGACTTACTTCCGAGTAGAAACGTGTCAGATCGCGGCTGCAGCGGTTTCGCTTTTGTGATTTTGAGATCTCTCCGCCCCCGGTACAAATAAGCTGATCGTTATTTATATTATTTTAATTACAAAATTAATTTTGTTTGGAGGATGTTTGATCTCACAGTGTCTTGTGTGTCACGAGTGACACTTAAACAGGACATCCCTTTTCAGATTCGGTCTTGGGTTCGCTGCTGTTTACAACTGCAGGAGCATATATAGGGTTATATCTGGATCCTACATCCTTCTTTTTTTAGAAGTGAGATACAGAGAGATTGGGAGGTCAGTAATATTAACTGTGTTCAGATAGTGCACACAGCGGTGACCAAACCTTTTAGTTGTGCGGCATCCTCCACCCCCCACCCCATATTTAACCTGTATTTTTATTGGAACGTGTTCCGTGTCGGTATTGTGCAATAAATTATTTCACGACAGTTAACTCAGCCCCTCATGATCATTTGCAAATTGGGCCGGGGGGGGGGGAACCTGGACCCTTAAAAGCAAAGCTAGAATTATTATTTTCATCTCCCATGTGGTATACGCATATTTAAAAAGAGCCCTGTTGGGGGAAAAAAAGATTTGTGGTGCAAGGCATTTCAAACGTATGGTGACCCTATGAATTAATTATATTAAAAAGCCCTATGATAAATTTATTTAAAATATTTTTACCCCATCTATAATAATTTTATCCCTGTTTAGGTCGTGTAGATTCCAGGCGGTGAGTTTCTTTATTGAGTCGTGTTAGGTCTTCCTCTTCTTCTACCACCTTCAGTTTTTTCCTAGCATTATTGCCTGCAGTGGTTCTCCAACCCCATGTTGGATTAGGGTAAGGGTCTTTACAGCGTGGGGTTTATTTTGCCAGACAGACCTTTCTACTGGTGTGGCCAGACATTTTAAGAGAATGTTTCTCACTCAGAGCCCCTCCATCTATACAAATGAACACAAACATTTTTTAAAAAATAAAATAAAATATAAAATAGAAGTCCGGGATTAATTTCTGGACATAATTTAAGTCTGGGGGTTTAAGTGAGGAAGAGATTGCCAGGATGCCAAAGACCAGGGTTCCTCTGGGCATGTGTAGAGACTGAGAGAAGGAGCCATGTCCATTCTAGGGCACAGCCGGACAAGGCAGAGTCCAGTCTCGGATACCCTGTGGATATTTCCACACATATTTCATGCATGACTGGAGAGTGAATCAGACACGGAAGCAACTTGCAATTCCTTCTTCCTGCCAGACAAAAAAAGGGTGCGTCTGAGTTTATACAGAGCGCCTCAACCCCGTTGCAGCTCACACGTACTTTGAAATGTTCCCCTTTTTATTTTTGTGGACTGCTATTCCCAGGGGGCCTGGGGGATGATGGGAGTTGTGATCCACAACGCTTCCCAGGCCTCAAGCCGCATTCCCTGCATTTACATTATCCTTTGTTGAGTTCCTTTTCCCAGCCCTTGGAAAAGTTACTTTTTTCATGGGAGGGTCTGCTGAAGCTTCAACGTATTTTTATTTTTTAGAAAAATCCCAATATATTGTATTTTTTCGTTTTAAAACGTTTGTTTATACAGTACTGTATATGATTTCTCAAGAGGGTTACAATAGACATATATGACATATAGAGAAGAAGCCCTTTCCAGCTGCGCCGGTGGGCGTGGCTTCGAGCAGAGCCCGCCTCCTACCGCAGCAGCTCCTCCCATGAGTTTGGTTTGTGCCCTCCTTGCCGGGGCTTCGCATCTATCTTTCCATTTTCGTAGCTCTACGTTGAGGGGCCGCGCGCGGCATCCTGGGAGCCCCGCGTACGACCGGTAGGCGGCGGAGGCCGCTCTGCGCGGGAGACTCGATGGCGCGAGGCGGCCGGATGGCGCCCTTCCGTTGTGGGGCGGAAGTGACGTTAGGAAGCAGGAAGGGCGGGCGGGAGCGGCGCGAGAGGAACCGGGAGGAGGAGGAGGAGGAGGAAGAGGAGGAAGAGGAAGGTCGACAGAATCTGAGGCGGGCCTCGGGCGGGGAAAAGCCGGGGGGCGGCGGCGACGACGTCGACGACGAGGAGGCCCAGGAGGGCCCAGGTGAGGGAGAGGCCGCACCGGAGGGGGGGAGAGGTAGGGGAAAAATTATAATTACTGTAATTAAGCTAATTAGCCCGGCGTCAGTTGTGTCAGTTCGTCTCGCGGGGGCGGGGGAGAGGGAGGGGGAGGGGGAGGGGAAAACGGGAGAAAGGAAGGGCCTGGCCGACCTTGCGGGGCTGTTGTGAGGAGGAGGAGGAGGAAGGGCAGAACCCCTCCCCCTCCCTGTACCCTCCCCCTCCCCTCAGTAAACGGGGAGGCTCTTTAATTCATAGCAGATAACGCTAAAAATAAATAAATGAACAAATAAAAGTAAAACCTGTGCTCGTTTAGTAGCCTCATAAAAGTTACACAAGCCCAACTTTGGCTGACTTGACACTGCGGCTGTGAGGTGAATATACTGTACTGTGTAGCCTGCATATTTATTTATTTATTTATTTATTTATTTATTTATTTATTTATTTATTTATTTATTTAGCTTGTATGCCGCCCACTACCCAAAGGTCTCTGGGTGGCTCACAATCAAAATGGACAATTAAAACATCAAAATGCAATAAAATTAGAATAATAAAAACATGTAAATGCAATAAATACGATACATTAAAAACACCACCAAAATTGCCATCAGGACCCACAGTCATTAGTAATTAAAAAGTCATTGTAATTAAAAAAATTGTAAACTGCCAAGAGACTACTTGAAGTTGTATGGGGCGGTATATAAGCAGACCACTTTGCTTTGCTTTACTGTATATCAGCATTTATCTGTATCCATTATATATAAATAATATGTGCTATTTTTAAATATTTATTATTTAATTTTCAGCTATTTATGAAAGTATTGAATTGTATTTATTACTAATTATTTATTTGTTTATTTTGTTTATTTTAGTTATTTTAGAGTATTTTTCACCCCACCTTTCTTCTTGGAAAAGGACCCAAGGCAGCTTACAGTAATGAGGGATAATATACAGTCAGGACAATTAAGACCTATTCAAGTATTTGAGAACAAGGAATTGAGGGACATCTTACAGCATTAATAGACAACATTACATTAAAGCTGCAGGAAAACTTGCACAGTTAAAAAAGAGAGTAAAATTCCATTTAAATGTTATGAGTAATGGAAACTAACATCGAAAACATAGTGTCAATGTAAAGAAATAAGGTCATAACTAGTTACAAAACGAAGTGCCTCACATAGCCTCCTTTTGTTAATCATAGAATCATAGAATCATAGCATTGGAAGAGACCTCAAGGGCCATCTAGTCCAACCCCCTGCCATGCAGGAACCCCATCACAATATTTCTGACAGATGGCCATCCAGCCTCTGCTTAAAAACCTCCAAAGACGGAGACTCCACCACCCTCCTTTGGGGCAGCATAATCCACTGCTGAACAGCTCTAACTGTCATGAAGTTCTTCCTAATGTTCAAATGGAATCTCTTTTCCTGTAGTTTGAAAGCATTGCCCCGAGTCCTAGTCTCTGAAGCCATGGGAAACAAGCCTGTTCCTTCTTCAATATGACATCCTTTCAAATATTTAAACATAGCTATCATATCCCCTCAGAGTCTTATTTTTGAAATGCTAAACATTCCCAGTTCCCTAAGCTATTCCTCATAAGAAATTTCCTCCAGACCCTCAACCATCCTGGTCGCTCTCCTTGGTGATTTTACAGGGTCCTCCTGCCTGCTTTTATTCCATTGATCAATTCATTAATCCTGGAGGCATTGCAAGGTTCCCCCTGGCTTTATGGCCTCCCAAAGGGCTGCCCGTCTGGAAGCTGGTTAAATGGACAATTATCCCCCCTCCCCATAAAATGCATGGCAAAACATTTGGGGAAATAGTTATTGTTTAACAATGTATTTTGTTTCAAACCTCATCTTTCTGCTGAAGTGAACCCCACATGACCTTCCCCATTTAAAAACAATTAAAGCTTCTGTCATCCTAGCAGCTCGAAAACATGTAAACACAAGTAGATAAATAGGTGCCACCGTAAAAAGCCGGAAGGTAAACAGTGTTCCGTGCACAGAAATGTGTTCAGCCATGCTGGCCAAATGGCCATCAACTTGCACAACACTGGCTCTTTCGCTTGGAAATGGAGATGACTGCTGCCCCTAGAGTTGGACACGACTAGCATGCATGTGCAGGGAAAACCTTTACCTTATTCTAAATAGAGAAGTTGTGCCCGTTGTGAACAATTGGCTCAAGGTCTTAAGCCAGAATGTTCTTGTACGCCAGGCATGTTCAAAGTCAGGCCCGGGGGCCAAATGCGGCCCGTTTGCAAATCCTGAGTGGCCCACGCTTCTTCTCCCCATCGGCTCAGCCTGTCACGCATCCCCACCAGCTGGCCCCTCCCCATACCGGATGGAGGTGTTAGTTTGCAGTTTTATGGTTTGCCTGCCCTCCCTGCCTCTGTCTGTTCCCCCAGCCACCTTCCCAACCTACCGGCCCCCATTGCTGCAGCATCCTCACTTCCTCCTTGCATGTTATAGAGACTTGTCCAAAGTCCGGCTTGTGGGCCAAATGTGGCTGAATGGTCACCCCCCCACACATTTTCACCTCACCAAATCTGGCCCTCCTTGCAAAAACTTTGGACACCCCTGTTCTACGCCCTGGACCATGCTTCCCACCTGTTTTTCTTTGAAGGATAACCTGTAGCAGATGGTATTTCTTATTGCACATTAGGTGTCTGAAATGCTGCAATTTCCTTCTCTTTACGGTATTTCTAGCTTTTTATTCATGCGCTGTAATACGGCCACATTAGTGATTCGGGCTGTCCAACGTATGTATCTTCAGAGTTCATTTGTACGTCCATATCTCAAATGCTTCCAGCTTCTTGTATAAGGTGTCTGTAAGGGTCCAAGCTCCAACAAGTTCCTTTTATTTGCTGTCTTTTAATTTTTTTACCCTTTTCAGTGTTTGTATACTTACTGTTTTTAGGTTTAAATATTGTCTTTCAATGATGTAAGCCACCTTGGGCCCTTCTTAATGAGAAAGATGGGGGGGGGGAGTGTTGCAAATGGTTAAATGAGCATATCACACCAACTGTTTTTCTAAGCCAACCTGGTTTTTTTTGCACAGCTCCCCTTGTGCAGGTGAAGCTGATGGAAACAGTCACTGGATGGGTGGAGGGAGTACAGAACTGGGGCAGAGAAGGTTCTAGGCACCCAACTTAAAATAGCAAGTTCCCGCGGGAATGAATGCCGATACTGCACCCCCCCTTCAGTTGTTCAGTTTGAAAAATAATTTAAATAACTTTTTTTGTAATTTGCAGTAACTGCATCTTTGGTCATTAATTGAGTTACAGAACCAAAAACAGTGTGTTGTTATGCCTGAAAATGAAACATAGCCAAACAGCCTCCAGGGCAGAGATGAAATTCCGCATGTCCTAAATAAAACCATATACGCTGCCTAGATGCCTTAAGCACATCTGATCTTGCCTGATTTCGGAAGCTAAACAGGGGTCGGCTCTGGTTAGTACTTGGATGGGAGACCACCAGGGAATACCAGGTGCTGGAGGCGCCTGGAGTAGGAACTGGCAAACCACTCCAGTATTCCTGCCAAGAAAACTCCATGGATGTGGAGTCGCGAAGGGTCAGCCACAACTGTAATGGTACAACACACATAGAGACACAAAACCAAATACAGAAGCAGCCCACATTAAAAGCCCTTTCCTATCTCTTCTTCCTTGCTTCCACTGACCGCTGAACTTGTGACCGCAAAATTGCCCTCCTGCCAGTGGTATTAAGAGGGGTCGGCAATCTTTTGCATGTGTGTACGTATGCATGTTTGGAGGAGTCACCGTCCTGGGTGCATTTTTAACAAAATGCCATCAGATTTCCATTCTGACAAGGAGGCTTTGGCCAATAGGGGTGCTTTTTTTGCATTTGAGTTCCGTACTGTTAATTTGTAGGATCTGATGCCCACTTCACTGGCCTTTGCAAGGCTTTTGCTACAGGAAGGCATATTTGCCCTGTCCTGGGAGTCCTAGCTGGTATATCTTTCTGTGCTTTTTAAACCCTTGTGTGCCTGTAGACTTGCGGCCCTCTCAGTTCTTCCACAGGCTCCTTGGAGGGAACAACCTTCTCTCCCCCAAAATTCCTTTTCCTTTCAGAAAGCTGCCTGGATTTGGGGCAGGCACCAGTATCAGAGCTCTTTTGCTGGATTAAACAACCGGGAGTCTAGGCTTTTGGCTGCACTGGCTTTCAAGTCAAGTTGTTTCCTAGTTAGAGGATTTGTGGAAAATGCCATGAGTGAAGTCATTCCCCAGCTTTTCCTTCCCCTTTAATGAGAGCTGAAACTTCCTTGCATGCCAGAGACATTCTTAAGCCCTCTGTCTGTGGAAGCAGCTGACTCGCGCCACCCAGGCAAACATTTGCCAAGGTCAGGAGAACTCCCTGCCCTTCCGAAAGGGGCTTGGCTCTCAGCGTCCGAGTGGAGGGGCTCCCGTTGGCCCTGATTGTTGTCTGCTTTCGAGGCAGAGAGGGATCACCGGTTTTTCTCCTCTCTCTATCAGTGGAGACGGCACACACAGCTTCTCTGCTGCATCCATGTGAGGGTGAGCGAGCCTGTCTCCCTTCTGCTTTCCTTGTGCGGTTGTCTCGCGCCCGAGCAGTTGCTGGCCTTTATGTTTTGAAAGAGAAAAACGGAGTCTCGTGGCTTCTCTGTCCTGTAGCTTTTAGCCAGATAAGTTTTGCTCTCAACATAGTTGAACCTGGGGGGGGGGGATTCTGGAGAGCGCCTCTTCCATCCGATGATGCGTCTTGCTGAACCTTCTCCTCCCCTGCTTTCTAAAATGCTGAGTCGAAGCCCAACCTGAAAACGCATTTGGTGCATCGGGTAAACAGATCCAGCGGGTTCGGGCTTTTGCTGTCCAGGTATTAGTGAATGCCTTCAGTGGGAGTATCAGAAAGGCCTTGGACTCCAGCCACATCTGGAGGGCTGCCGGTTGCTGACCCTATAGTCCAGTCAGGGCATGGGACTCTTGACCATCAACATTGTCTGGACCCACTGGGGCCGATGGGATTTGCAGTCCAACATAACATCCATCTTGGCTCCCCATGCTCCCCTGCTTCTGAGTTAAACCTGACTGGCTTGCTGTTGTTCTTTATGTGCCTTCAGGTCAGAACCATCCTAGAGTGACCCTAATAGAGGTTTCAGGATAAGTGGGATATTTAAGACGTTGTTTTACCAGATCCGCTCCTCCAGTGAGTTTCTGCAGCTGAACAGAATTTGAACCCAGGTCTCCCGAGTCCTAATTCATCATCCTACTTCAAACTGGGTACCTGCGGAACTGTTATTTTATGGTTATTTTTATTTTAAGCTTCTGGACCAAGACACACTTTTAATAATGGGGTGTGTTTCTGTATTTCATCGCTGCCTTTCAGTGTGGGAAAACTTCTATTTTTCTCTTGTGGCAGAAGCACTAAACGAGCGCCTTGCCGGGTGTGGTTAATTCACAAATGGTCCCACCCTCATCCACCCTCTCCTTGTTGAATTTTTGCTCTTGATTACTCATACAACTAGCAAGGTGTCCTTGAAGTCTTCAGAACGAGGTGCAGCCTGGTTATCCAGCACCCACCTTGCCTTGCCTTTCTCCTCGCTGTGTGTTTTTTGAGTCAGTGATACGAGAAAGTGCTTGTGTTGCATTATAGATCTTAATGGCAGCCATTTCCTCACTTCTGTCCTGGTGATTAACTTAATGGCCATCACCATATCTTATGCGTCCGGTTCCCCCCTTCCTCCGACTCTCTGGAGCATAGCCCATGGATATCCTCTCAGCCTATCCTGGCCAGACTTACTCTCCCTTTAAAGAAAGTCTAAATATATCATTTCTTAGCCTGCTGGCTTTGAGAACTCGCCATTTCCCAGAAGGAGAGGGACACCAGGGTTATACCTTTTCCCCTTGTTAGGTCACAGGCTGGTTTTATGGCTCTGGGCTGGGGGAGGGGCAGTTTTTGGAGCCAAGGGGGTCTAGTCATGCTCTGTCACCAGACAGGTTTTGCTGCTGCTGCTAAGCAGCCCCCCCCCCCAGTCTGTGAATGGCTCTGGCCCTATTATCACTTCCATTTCAGCTGCTGTGCCAGTAGGCCAAGTGCCCAGTTGGTGCAGGCCTTCCCTCCTAAAGCAAGGTGTGGAACCTAGAGCCCTCCAAAGGCACTTAACAAGACCCTCCATCATTCCTGGCCATCGGCCTTGGCCGCTAGGTTTTCTGAAGTTGAACTACAGTAGAACCCTTATATCTGTGGGATTGGTATCTGTGGTCTAATACAGTAGACCCTTGCATAACCAACGGTTTGTATAACATAAAATTTGTACAGTATAAAAAAATTCCGGAGATTGGGGAAATTTGCTTAACAGAATCGCCTATGGGGAAAATCTGTACAACATAAATATGGGATCACTCTGTTTCCAATGCATTCCTATGGGAAATTTGTATAAAGGAAAATTTGCTTAACATAATTTCATTTGGAACGAATTAGTTCCTTTATACAAGGTACCACTGTATTGTTGTTGTTCAGTCGTTCAGTCGTGTCCGACTCTTCGTGACCCCGTGGACCAGAGCTCGCCAGGTCTTCCTATCTTCCACTGCCTCCCAGAGTTTGGTCAAATCCATATTGGTTCCATCAATGACACCGTCCGACCATCTCATTCTCTGCCGTCCTCTTTTCCTTTTGCCTTCCATCTTTCCCAACCTCAGGGACTTTTGGAAGGAGTCCTCTCTCCTCATGAGGTGGCCAAAGGACTGGAGCCTCAGCTTCAAAATCTGTCCTTCCACTGTATTAGTTTTAAAAAAACCTAGAAATGTGTATTTCCATGATGTATTACCAGAACTGGCCACTGGATGGCATCAGAGACCACATTTTGTACAGTAGGACCCCTGTATCCACTGATTCCCCTCCGGCTTATTCTGGCCTTCACGGTGCTCGGTGCTGTGAATGCATAAACAAGACCACAGGTTTGTTTTCCTAACCTCCAATTGCATACATTCTCTCAGTTCAGCCTTCTTCATCCTTCCCATGTGGTGCTCTTGGAGGTCTCCCATTCTCTCATCTCCTGGGTTTGCAACTTAATGCGTATGGGTTTGGTTTGGACTCGTGTGCTCAGGCTCCACCTCTCACTTGCTGGGGAGGGGACTGTCCTCCCGGCTGTTGTTCAGCTTGCTGAACCTCTGCCTTGTCTTCTGCAGCAGAATCTTGTCGCCTTCTGCCTCGGTCCAGAGGGAGATCCCGGTGGATCTCTTCTGCATGCAGTGCCGTAGGGTTGCATAACAAGGAGTCTGCCTGTTGGAAATACCACCATTGCCGCCTGCTTTGAACCTCTTGTAGGGAGGGGGGGCTGAAAGGGGGCTCTTCCTCTGCCCCCCCATTCCCCCAGGGGTGCTCCCTTGAGCCTCTCCAGAACAAGCGCCCCAGTTGCGACCCTTCTCCCCTTCTCCTCTCTCTGCCAGGAGGACCAAGATGAGCCTGAAGTCCGAACGCCGCGGCATCCACGTTGACCAGTCCGAGCTGCTCTGCAAGAAAGGATGCGGTTACTACGGCAACATTGCCTGGCAGGGCTTCTGCTCCAAGTGCTGGCGGGAGGAGTACCAGAAGGCCCGGCAGAAGCAAATCCAAGAGGACTGGGAACTCGCCGAGAGGTAAGGAGGGTGTGAATGCGTGAGTGGAGACCTCCTGGCCGGATGCCCTCTTGCTGATTGGCACGGCGGGCAAAGATTTGGCCCCACAGGTTCGTCGCCTTCTGCTAGGAGGCTTACACCACCCACCACCACTCCGCCACCCCAAGGTCTCCCTCAGTGTACACAAACCTGCTGAGAAGGAGTGAAATGGTTGCCAAGAGAGACACAAGCAACCCATCCTTGGCTTGAGACGGGCTGGCGAGCAGGAAACACCAGAACAGCCAATCTGGCTTGCTGGGCTGCGCTCATGGTTCTCGTTGTTGTTCTGCATGGTGCCAGTGGCAGAGGCGTGCACGAGTGGCATGCTTTCTCTCGCCGTTCCTGCAGGTCAGGAATGCGGCAATGCCTCGCCCTCAGAGAGATGAGGATGGAGAGTAGCCATTGGGGGAGGAGACAAGGCCAGTTGGCCAGAGATTCCCCCCCCCCCCGGCCCCAGTTGGCAGCTCCAGCTCCTTTCCAGGCATGAGAAGCTGGCCGTGGTTTTCTCATGCTACAACTTTTTAACCAGGGGCCTGCAGGCTGGTTTATTCTAAGGGACTCTGGTCACTTCAGAGGGGGTGCCTCTCCCCCTCGCAGATCACCTTGGGTGTCCCTCCACCACAAGGAGCTTTTGCAGTTTCTCTTTCGAAAAAGCCCTCCCCCCCAAAAAAAAAGGTTGGGGGGGCAAGGACAGGCATGTTGGAGAGTTGTTGAGCGGCCGGTTCTTCTCTCTTTCCCCCCCGCCCCTCCATCTCCGGCATTGCACAGTGGCTTTCATTGCATGGCCTTCTCGGTGGCTACGCTGTCCAGGAGATGGCGCGAGTCTTGTTCCAACTAACGACAAATCCTTCCCAACCCCTGCCCGATGGCATGCCTTTAGGCTGCTGATGGTTTGAAGGTGTCTCAGCAGAAGGCGGTGCCCTCCCAGCCTCACTTTTGCAGTTGGCCCGTGTTTTAGCACCAAGCCCTGCCATGGATTCCCCCGGCAGTCTGATTCAGACTGATAAGCCCTTTTGGTACCTCTCTGCATTTAACTTAACGGGTATTGAGAACCTGATAGAAGGCAAGGAGTGAGGGGCCTGCCTTTGATAGTTTAAAGAACTCTTAAATGATTGGCTATCTGAGGGAAATGCACTCAGGGTGTTTAGGATGGTGTGGCTTTGTGTGTGTGTTGGGGGGGGGGGGGAGGAAGGGCCCCCCCGTCCATCCCTGTTTGCTTCCTTCTAGTCGCTGATTATCTTTCCTCTGCACACACCCCCTACCACAGGGGTGTCCAAACTTCGGCCCTCCTGATGTTTTGGACCACCACTCCCAGCATCCCAAGCCTGTATTGCCAATGACAAAGCACTGCGGGAGTGGTGGTCCAAAACATCTGGAGGGCCACAGTTTGGACGTCACTCCTCTACCACCACCACCACCACCACCACCGTGAGGCAGACGGCTGCAATGGAGGGGTGGAAAGCTGCTAGCTTCTTGGCCAAGGCAGGATTGTAAGATCAGGAGAACTGAGAGAGAGACAAGTCCCCTCTCTGCTGTCCTTCCAACGGCAGGTATTTCTCGCCTTTTTATTCTGATAGCCTTCATGGATTATTTTCTCACTTGCTGTTGTATTAATATAAGAACCTAAGAAGAGCCCCGCTGGGTCAGGCCAAAGGCCCAACTAGTCCAGCTTCCTGTATCTCACAGCGGCCCCACCAGATGCATTTGGGAGCGTGCAAGACTAGATCTCTGTCTCCTGATACCACTCCCTTGCATCAGGTCCTTGCATCTGGTCTGTCCCACCACCACCTTGTCCCTTTTAAAAATGGCTTTAATTTGGTTCTCATTCATCGTACGGCCACCAGCTTAGTATTCTAGCTTGTGTTTTCATCTCTGGGGGTTTTGGTTATCACGCGGAACTTGTGCCGTGAATCAGGCACGCTGCTCCTCTCCGTTCTGTGAAACGCCTCCGTCCTTTGGGTATCCTAGGCTCCAGCGGGAGGAGGAGGAGGCCTACGCCAGCACCCAGCACCCTCCGGGAGCCCAGTCGCTCACCTTCACCAAGTTTGAGGAGAAGAAGACCAACGAGAAGTCACGGAAAGTGACGACGGTGAAGAAGTTCTTTGGAGCCTCTCGGCCGGGAACGAAGAAAGGTACAGATCAGCCTCGTGGCTTCTTAGAATTCCTCTTGAGGCGAGAGGGTTGTTTGTTTGTTTGTTTATTTATTTATTTATTTATTTGATTGATTGTTTGTTTTTAATTTATTATTTTAGAGTATTTTTACCCCGCCTTTCTCCTTGGAAAAAAGACCCAAGGCAGCTTACAGTAATGAGGGATAATATACAGTCCAGGCCAGTTAAGTTCTACTGATGCCCGAGGTGGCGTCCATGCTGAATCTCGGTGTCCGTATTTCTAGAGGGCAGCTTTAAGGGGCTACGTCCGGGATCCCAGGCAGGGATATTGAGAGCATAATATGGGATGTTGGGTTCCTCTTTTCAGTGACCCTCACCCCCCCCCCGGCACCATCAGGGCAGCGATCCCGTTCCTTATCTTTGATCTCCACCTCTCCTCCATCAGAAAGGTCCTTTTACACTCACAGCTAATCCTAGACAAAACCCCCCACCCCACCCCACGCCATGATTTTCTCCCTGGGCTGTTCACCACCTTCTTTTTGGGGGGCGGGGGACCTCACAAAGTTGTTGACCTGACAGAGAGTGGAGGATGGGTGAGAATAGATGTTTCCATGCTGTGTGGCCCCGCAGGAAGGAGGGCCACCCAGGACAGGTGAAATAGTAGGCAGCTTGCCAGAACTGGATGCTGAACACGGAGGTTGCGGTGGTGCTTGGCTGGCCAGAGAAATCCAACCCACAAGAGTCCCCCAAGCCAGGAGGGTCATTATGGGCTGGACTGTACAAAGATAGACTTCCTGAGCTGTTTCTATAACTCCTGTGGGCCTTGGACCTGAAAAGGCCTCTCCTGCGGTGCTCAGCATCTGCAGAGGCTCGTATGGGAGCTTGCGATGAGTGAACCCCTGAGCGGGCGCTCCTCTGGGCCGTTGGGGTGGCCTTGGGGGGGAATATCAGCAGCCGGAGCATCTGGGGGGAAAAGAGAGAGCGGCTGTTGTCTTTTGAAACCGCTGCCTTGCTTACGTATTTTGAAACTCGCTCTGGTTTCTGAGCCTGGATTTACTTTCCCCGTTCCTAAGAGCGGCTTTGAGAGGAGGAAGGCTTTTCATTCCAGGGCTCCTTAGGGGAAAACCAGCTCCCATGCACGAGCCCTGAAGACAGAAGGCTCTGTGTGTTTGCATTTATAACGTCAGAATCCGCTCATCCCTTCTCTAGAAAACACATTGAGCTCGGTTGATCTTTGGAGGCTGTAGCTGGGGCATTTGGCCTGGCTGTCATAAAACTGCCGTCGAGCGGCTCGTTCATTGATTTACTGGTTCTTTATCATTGGACAATAGAGCTTGCTTCCATCCCATGCATTTTGCCAAGCTGGTTTAAGACCTTTCCCCTGCATTTGCACCTCCCAAAGGCCGAAGGGTGAACGCACAACCCAGGGACAGGCGGAGGCCCTGTTTGTAAAACTGGGACCCTGCTCTTCCCCACCTGGGCTTGGTCACAGGCAGAGTTGGAAAGCAGAGGGTGAAATACAGCTGCAGGTTTAAGAGAGAAGAAACGTTTGCCGGCATAACACGGTTGGTAATTACCAACGGCATTAAAACGGCAGCTGTGCAGCAAGTCTGAAGTAGCTTCGTGAATGAAAGAGTCTCGCCATCTGGGGAAAGGTGCAACACGTCAGGTTTTGTAGCTCCATCCTTAGGGTGGGGATGGGGCTGTGTGTGCCCCCCCCGCCCCACCAGCCTCTTCTGGTGTTCCTGCTCACAATCCAAGTAATCTGTGCCTTATTTCTCGTCAGTAACATTTGGCAGGAATTAAAAGCTCTCTGCCTAAGATGTTGCTCCAGCTGTTGTTTTCCATTGCACCGTTTAAATACTTGTCAGATCTGATGCCGATCAGTTCCTGCTAGGGTGTATTCGGGTTGTTTTTTAAACCTCAAACTCTTTTGCCTTGCCTGACTAGGAACACCTTTGAGATGTTCTGGTCCAGTGGTGGCGAACCTTTTAGAGACCGAGTGCCCAAACTGTGATTCAAAACACCACAAATGTTTTGCAAAGTGCCAATACGGCCATTTAACCTGAATCCCGGTGCCTGTGAAGGGGCCAAATGTCACCTTTGGCACCCGTGACATAGGTTTGCCAACACTGTTCTAGTCCATAGCAGTCAATTAATACTTTAATATATCTTTTTAGCAATCAGTCTATTGATATCAGGACTCGGGGCAATGGTTTCAACTACAGGAAAAGAGATTCCATTTGAACATTCGGAAGAACTTCATGACAGTTAGAGCTGTTCAGTAGTGGAATAATATGCTGCCACAAAGGAGGGTGGTGGAGTCTCCTTCTTTGGAGGTTTCTAACCAGAGGCTGGATGGACATCTGTCGGGAGTCCTGTGATGGGGTTCCTGCATGGCAGGGGGTTGGACTAGATGGCCCTGGAGGTCTCTTCCAACTCTATGATTCTATGATTCAGTCTGTCCCAGACCTGGGGTCACAGCTTGAATGCGTAAATACCGCATTCAGGAAACACTACCTGGAATAAAACTGCCTGCTTCCTGTTGAAGTGAGCCGTGAAAGGACCAGCAGGGCCTCTCAGGCAGCCCCTTCACTTTCTGGGTGCCACCCCTCGGAAGGCCCTGTCATCTTAACCAGGGGTCGGGAACAGGCCCTGGAGGCGGGAAGCACAACAGCAGCTCATTCAGAGAGGTTTCCATCAGTTGGGAGTTCCCGGCTGGGGCCGGTCTCATCAGCTGTGCTCAACCATCCCCCTTTTGTGTTTCTCAGCCTTGTCTCAGTGCATGAACACAGCCCAGGATCAGGTGTCCTGGAAAGTGATAATTCATTGTTCTCACACTGTGTGTTCTTTGACTTTTTAAAATCAAGTGTGTTTTCATTGGCTTTTAGCACCATTGTACCTGCCCACCGACGGTCCACACTGTCATCATGTTCACTTACTCCGTGCCTTTGTTCCTAGTTCTGTCCTGGAGCCTTCCTCTCCTCCTCTCCTCCTCCTCCTAATCTTCTTTTTCTGTCTTGAGGTCATCTGCCTCAAGGAAAGTCTTCCATTGCTCTCTCGCCTTTGTTCCAGCTGCCCAGGAGTCCAGTGTAAAGCCCGGACCATTTGGGAAGGATCCGGGTCCCGATAACCTTCTCAGGGACTTGAAGGAGATGTTTACTTCCTCCTGGGAGCTTGCTTCTCCTGCGGAAGGTAACACGGCTCAGCCGGGCCAGGCTGTGCCGCCCGCTTGGTTTAGTGCAGGCATGACCAAGCTTCGGCCCTCCAGATGTTTTGGACCGCAACTCCCACAGTCCTTTGCCATGGGCAACCTAAGCTTAGAATTCTGGGAGTTGTGGTCCAAAACATCAGGAGGGCTGAAGTTTGGACATGCCTGGTTTAGTGGCTTTGCAAGATCTGAGCTAGGGTTGTGCCACGAGATCCCCGTGAGACCTGAGTGGCGTCGCAGGTCTGCACGAGGCCCAACGGAGCCGTCAACGGCCTCCTGGGCCAGCACAGCAGTGAGACGCTCCCTTCCCTCTTATCAGAAAGACTTGCTTCATCCCGCAGGATTTGAATTGCAAAACGTTGGATTTCCCTAAGAGAACCGCCCCGCCCCCCCGGCCTCTCCCAAAACTCTTTGACCCACTTGAAATGAACTGCAGCCAACATCACAAGCCCTGCCATGGCTTTGAGGTCTGTACAGCTCCTTGTAGCTTTAGAACGTCAGATTATTATTATTATTATTTTAAATAAGCCCATTCTTGAACAGGAAGGGTTAGATCAAAACCTTGGCTTCAGGCCATAACAGTGAAAAGTCTCTCAGGGCACATCTTTCCTTCCATTGGACTACAGAGGAAACGAGCTTTGGCTGCCTCCTTTTTATTTTAAGGTCACCCTGGTGGTATCTCTTTCCCAAGGCAAGGAGGTTTTGTACGTACGTGGGAGTGGAGTGTTTTCCTCCAGTCTTATTTTGCGTCCCCCATCCACCCACCCATCAGAACCTGGGAAAGCGGTTTATTTGAACACCAGCTGCCTCAACCATCTAGCTGGTTTTGCTGAAGGATTGTTAGCCCTCTATAACCCCTGTAAGGATTATGGAAAACCTTACGCTGGTCTTTTAAGGTTTTACTGTTCTGGTCCAGTACACACTTCCACTGGGCTGCTGAGAACATCCCTCTTTGCAGAGTTTAAAAATCATGCACAGCGAAAGAATTACAAACGCGTGATTCAGTTCTTCAAAAAGCAAACCAGGATTTATATGAAGTCAGTTCCAAAAACAAACGTCGATCTCTCTTACAAAACGCCGACACCAACCAACAGAGTAACAGGAAGAAAAAAGGAAGGAGGAGAAGGAGGAGGCTCAAATATTCCTCCTTAAAATACAAAACACAACACATGTGACTTTTCTACAGTGAGTTGATTCTTTTCAGAATTCTTTCAGTTGCAGCTTGTCAGAGTCTCAGGCTTCAGAAAACATGACAGTTCTATCAACAGGGCGTCCTCCCCCCCCCCCCCAAAAAAAACCCTTAAATCTTTTGACACGGATGCCCTTGCTTGTGTACATTTCCAGGCGTCGGTGCCAAAAAGCAGGCTTGTAAAAAAAGAAGACCTATGTGTGTCCCCCCCCCCTTCATGGCACCGCCCACCCCTTTCCCTCCCGCTGGTGGACCACTGGCAGCTGCCCAGGCTGATGGTTATTCTGTGCCAGTTTACATGTCTTTTTCCCCGGCAGCTTCTGTGATTCCTTTGCCTCGCAAGAGGCTTCTTCTTAATTGTAACAGCCTTTTGTAGTTCCTTGCAGTGGATCTGTGTGCTTCGGATCCCGCGGCTTCCCCCTCACTCGCCCCTCCGAAGATTTTTATGAGTTATTATGCCTGCCAGCAGATTTCCTTTGCTTCTCACGACAGGGTTGTCTTGCTGAAAGCTAGGATGGGATTTGAATTAAAGCATAAAGAAAAAATCATCATCTCGAATCAAAGCAGGGTCTCTCTCTCTCTCTCTCTCTCTCTCTCTCTCTGCGTGTGTGTGTGTGTGTTTTCTGCCATAGCAAGCCCGGTTTTAAGAAACTTTCCAGCAGGGTGTAATAACAAGGCTTGCTCGTCACCTCTAAACCTAAATTTGTTGTGTACCCCCCAGAGTTCCTGAGGGAAATTGGGTAGTTAATAAGTACAAATAAGAAAGAAAGAAAGAAAGAAAGAAAGAAAGAAAGAAAGAAAGAAAG
>JAHTLZ010000038.1:4106870-4141693 GCA_023846285.1 Phrynocephalus versicolor | reverse complement strand
GAAAGAAAGAAAGAAAGAAAGAAAGAAAGAAAGAAAGAAAGAAAGAAGCAAGCTCTCATGGCTGGATGTGTTGAATATGTGCCCACTTTCTCCTGCTGCTAAAGCTCTCCCCCTCTCCCCTCGTCAATGGAAAGGACAGGATGTCACCCCTGGGAAGGTCTACCGTGCATCTTCTCTGTTCATGAAGGGTGATCCCATATTTTTCAGAGCACCTGACCGGAGGCGTTCAAAGAGGTAACTCACTGCCGCTCCCAACTGCTACCGCAGTAGTTCCCAACTGTGGGGTCCTCAGATGGTCCTGGATGACATGTCCCCTTAATCCTGGCCAGATTACTGGGATTTGTAGTCCTGGAACATCTGGGGACTCAGTTGTGGTGTAGACTCTCGAATGAACCGAGGCCTATCCACTCTGGATGGTTATGCAACCATCGCCGTTCTCTGGATTACCCTTTGTGTGTATTCCCTTAAGGAAAATGGCACAGCCCTAACGCAGATCCTATATAGACCATTGGAGACCTGGTGTGGACCCTCCTTCCTCTCCGTCCACACAGTGGCTTTCTTGTGCAAATAGGAGGCAGGTCAGCTGCTCCTGCTAGCTAGCTAGCTATTGTGCTTTAGAGGTAGTACTTAATTAGTTAATTGGTTGTTATGCACAGTTGAATCATAACCAACCTGCACCAATTCCCAAGAGGGCTGTGGAGGTAAGTGAGATACTGAAGAGTGGTTTTCCTCGTTACACTCCCCCAGGGACTCTCCGTGGCTGGGGAGGGATTGGAGCACTGTCCCCCAAAGTCCTATTCTGTCACTCTGTCCAAAATGCCACCCAGAAAGAAAACCTTCTATTTAGCAGCAGAGAAAGGGCTTCACAAAAGATTCCAGGAAACAAAATACAGGATGTCTGTGAAGATTCTCAGCCATCCAGGTGAGTTTATCTGGAAGTTGAGTCATGGCCACTGGACTTCTTTTTGATGAGCAGCGAAACGTTTCTCTCTCTCAAAAAGAAGTCCAGTAGCCATGACTCAACTTCCAGACAAAATACAGGATCTGTGTATTCCTGGCAAAGACCTTTGCTCTCCTCCCACGCTCTGTCTTTTGTGTGTGGTGTGGCTGTGTGTGTGTGTGTGTGTTGTGGCGCTCCCCCTGCCTTCCCGCGGGCTTCCTAGCTGCACAAAAAACGGGCTCGGGTGTTTAGAGGAAGGAGCTGCCGTGAGGCTCCATGCAGAAGCGTGGACGCCCAGCTGTGGACGCTCTCCGAGACCACGGCGGTGGCAGCCGTTAGGAGGCCCCTGCCACAGAGAACCCTTGCCACGGATCCGTCTCACGTGGCTTGCTGGGGAGAGCAGCGTTGGGAGGCAGCGCAAGGGAGGGCTGCCACCATTCTAACCTCTCTCCCTCGAGAGGATCCGACGGGCGGGTCTGCCCTGCCAGCTCACCTCTGGCTTTCAGGTAGCCTGCCCCTGGCCACTGAGGTTCCACAAAAGCCACCCTGGCCACCAGCCTCCCTGCCTTTGGGTCGGCTTCCATCTGCCGTCACGTCGCCCGCGTCGCCAAAAATCCACATGGGCCACAAGCCACTGAGAATGTCTCCACACTCCTCTTAGAGAGCGTCTCAGTTTTCATACGCCAGTTTTCCTCTTGCTTTCGAAACTGGGGGAGACACCTTTCTTTGCCCGCACGTTTTTGTTGTGTCTCTGGATTGCGACTTCTGTCCCTCCTGTTTTGGAAAATACGCTCTCCCTTTGCTGAATGTGGCCCACCCCCTGCTTTGGCCAAAAGGTTGCTTTGTTAGTGGAGAAGAACAGGGGCCTCCTTCCGCACACCCCGTGCCAACTCCTCCTCCCCCCTTAAATCCCATGACGCTGCAGGACTGCCCAGCAGGGTCTCTGCAGATGCCAGAAGGGGCAAGAACCGGGGAGGAGTTGCCCTTTTTTAGTTGGGTACTGCTCTCCTTGCCGAGATAACCCTCCCTGGGCGGCTGTGTGCCTCTCTTGATGCTCCAGGTTGTGAGATGCCAACTTAGAGCGTTCTGTGTTTTGTTCCTTCTCTCTCGTTCTCTCTCTGTCCCGTGGCTTCTTCCACCACCTCCTGCTCCATCTGCATCATCATCTCCTCCTCCTCCTCCTCCTCCATTCTTCATTCTGAGCAGTGCTGGCTGGCAGGCGGAGAGGTGGGTGACTTCACCGTCTACTCTCTCGTGGTTATATAGCCACGTGGAGGGTGGGTGGGGGGCTCCGTGGGGGGGCGCAGGCCTTGTGGGCCGGTGGGTCCAGCTGGCATTGGTGGGCCAAAGGAAGGTGGCCCTTTCCAACCTGGCAGGGCCAAGCGCAGGGCGGTGGGCTGTTCGCCTCCCTGCTCCCCGGCCCATCTTCCTCCTCCTCCTCCTCCTCCTCCTCCTCCTCCTCCTCCAATGCTGAGGATTCTCCTGGCTGCTTCATGTGGCCGCCAAAGGCAGGCCTCCCCATTTTCTCACGGCCGCTTGGTCTCTCTTTCAGGGGACGCCCCGGAAACCAAGGCGCCCAGCCCGTCCATCAGCCGCCAGGTCAGCCTGGAGACGGACCGCGTGTCCAAGGACTTCCTGGAGTTCCTGAAGACATACCAGAAGCCCGGACAAGAGATCCACAAGCAGTGCCGGCATTTCCTGGAAGTCATGCATCACAAGCGGGTAGGCATGCCAGGCCACACAGACTGGCACGAGGGACCCCCTCCGTCTCTTTCCCTAGGACTCTGGAAATGAACCCCTGGGGTCAGAATGGGGGGCTCTTCATCGCAGGGAGAGGGAGAGAGTAGAATTGCGCTTCCAAGCAGTAATTTATTTATTATTTATTTATTTTTATATTTATATACCACCCGATTCCCCCAAGGGAACTCAGGGCGATGAACAAGGCAAAGACAATTCTAAGCCAAATAAATTCAACATCCACAAAAAACATACAGCAACGCATGTCCAAAGTCAGGCCCGGGGGGCCAAATGTGGCCTGTTTTCAAATTCTGAGCTTCCTGCGGCTTCTTCTCCTCACTGGCTCAGCCTGTCACTCATCCCTGCCATCTGGCCCCTCCCCATCCTGGACGGAGGTGTTAGCTTGCAGTGTTACAGTTTGCCTGCCCTCCCTGCCTCCGTCCGTCCCCCCAGCCACCTGCCCAGCCTACCTGCCCCCTGCTTCTGTCACTACAGTGTCCTCCCCGCCTCCTTGCATGTTATAGAGATTTGTCCAAAGTCCGGCTTGGGGGCCAGATGCAGCTGAACGGTGGGCCCCCACACATTTTCACCTCGCCAAATCTGGCCCTCCTTGCAAAAAGTTTGGACACCCCTGCAGTATAGCATGAAAATCCAAATCAAGTTAAAAATGCAAAATCAAGAATATGAGGGCAAGGTGGTAAAAAACACAGGCAGGCGAACAAATGGGTGGGGATGGAGTTAGAGTTCCAAGGAGTGCCTAGTTTCAAGCACGCCTTCCTCTGTGCAACCCCGGAGGAGGCTTTGAGCCTGGCTGAGCCACAGAGGGAGGGCGTGGAACCAAGGAGAACCAGGCAAGCTTAGAGCTCCTTGGAGGAAGTGTGGGAGGCCAGGGGAACGGAAGGGTTAAAAAAGGACCAGGACCCCCCTTTAAGTTAGTTCTGCCTGTGTAAATACAGAGGCATAAACAGCAGCCGGGCAGGGTTGCTCATTCACAGATTGCTGCTTGCCTTTCCTGTTGCTCCCCCGATTCGTTTCTGTATCCAAAGTCTTGCTCATCAGCTACAAAGCCCTCAACGGATTAGTTCCCAGCTGTTTCCCATTATGAACCTGCCCGAGTCTTAGGATCACCAGGAGAAGCCTTTTCTCTCACTCCCACCAACGTCACCCTGAAATAACATGCAGGGCGTGGTTCCCCTTTTGACCTTGAGACGGCCTGGCAAAATGGCATGCTTTGTTCCGTCGGGACCCAACTTCGCATGCGCTCTTTTGTTTCTAATTCAACCAGCATTCCCAAACCTATTCTGTTGCAGCTCCTGCTGGCTGCCCTTTAATGGACATTTTCAGAGAGTTTAGGTGGTTGCAGGGTTTTCCCCTCTTGGAAATCAAAACCACTGGCAAACCCAAGTTAGGTGAGATCCTTGGTGAAGAACCCTCCGTGGACATAAATGATACCAAGACCGGAAATGGGAGAACGAAGTCGACCTTCTTGTTTCCCTGCTTGCTTGCTTGCATGCTTGTTTATTCTTAAGTCTCCCGCGGAGTCCTTGGCCTTGACTGCCCTGCGTGTGGGCTAAAGCAGAAGCCACGGCTTAGGAGTGGACCTGTGGTCTTCTCCGGCTGGGTTTTTCCCTAGAGAGAAGCCTCTCAGTATATTCCAGAGCAATGCCACCTGGTCTAGAGTTGGAAATCTCTTTGCGTTTTCCCCGGTAAAAATGGCAGCATTGCCCGGTTTCACGTGCCTGGTTTCTCTCCGGCAGGAGCTGAGCATCGAGGAGCAGTCGGAGTGCGCCCAGGACTTCTATCAGAATATGGCCGACAGGCTGCAGTCCCGCTGGAAAGGTATTTCCCTCCCTTCCCTCGGAGAGGGTCCCAAGAACTCCTTGCAGGGGGTGTAAGGCTCTCTCTTGGTGGCTGGTGGGTCCGGTGAGGGTTTGGCCAAAACGGGAGATGCGGAGGAAGCAAGTCTGATGGCCGGGACGGCTTTGTGGAACCTCAGTGGCCAGGGGCAGGCTATCTGAAAGCCAGGAGGAGAGGGAACAGAGAGGACCACCTCCCATCTCACTTGGCATTTTTCTGTGAGCTGACCATACAGCCGATTCGTCTCGGAGGAGAGATTTCCCAGGGAAATATTCGCTCGTCCCGGAGGCGATGACCAGGGGGTGCCTTTCTGGGTCCTTAGATGCCCATCGGTGCTCAGAAGGTCCGTCCTTCCACTCCCGAGAGAAGGGACGCTTGTTTGTAGAAATCGCCGCAGAGGCCACTTCCGTGCCAGGTTTAAGGCGGACAAAGCCCAGATTGGCTTTGGCGGGGGGGGGGCTCCTTACCCATCCAAACATCTGTCTCCCTCTGTGAAGATTCTCAGTCATCCAGGTGAGTTTATCTGGAAGTTGAGTCATGGATACCGGACTTCTTTTTTCTTGAGAGATAGAAACGTTTTGCTGCTCCTCCAAACAGCTTCCTCGGTCTAAATACAGCTAGTGCGAGTCCTCCATCTTATAGTCAGCTTTGACCTCTTGTCACCCTGGTCTGAATTGGGCTCATAAGATGAACAATGGCCTGAATAGGCTCGTTAGGAAGACAATAGTATCCATAGCCTTAAGGTGAACAATGGCCTAAGGTGCTGAAACCTATCAAGAATGGGTCATTAGCTATGGCCTTGGTGGAGAAGGCTTTTTGATTTGTCTGGGTCCTGTTGAAAGCACAGCCTGATAAGTAGCAGATAGACTATTCCTGAGCCCACCACCTCTGTTGAGGGAGGGCGTTTCGATGCTCACATGAATGGCTTCCCTGACTCCTCTCTCAAACCACCTCTCTTCTTTGTCTAATATGTGTACATCCTCATCTTTGAAAGAGTGCCCTTTGTCCTTCAAAGGGAGGTGTACTGCTGATTCTGGTCCTGAGCTGTTCCCCCTCCTTTGTTGGGCCCTGTCTCCCTCGCCTTTCCTCTGCAAAGAACTGGATGAGGAAGATGCTTCTGGCTGAATCCTACCCGCAAGAGTTTCCCCTCTCCCTGCGCTCTGTGCATGGCCAGAGAACACAAGCAGGATGCGTGAGGTCGTAAAAAGCCTTCAACTTACGGGGCTTGCCTGCTGTTGCAGCAGCAGCTGCTTGTCAGGAAGAAGGTTCACCAGGTCTCGAGACGAGGCCTTTTCCAGCACCGAGGAGTTAGACCAGGGCCTTCTTTTCTGGCATGACTTAGCAGGGCTGTGGAGTCGGTAGATAAATGTTCCGACTCCGACTCCTCTGTATTAATATGCGACTGTATTTTATACATTCCTTGAAGGAAAGAAAGGCAGCATACATGTCATTACCACAGGACTACTGGCTGGGAAGCCAACAGTCTACTGTATTGAAGAGTTTAAGCAAAAGACAAACACAATGAAAACAACAGCGTTTTATTATTATTTTTTTAATTAATCAAGTGGCTGCATAGTAGCAGCAGGCATAAACATCAGGAACAGGAACTTTACCAGTTCAAAAATACAAACCACATTATTTGGTTATTTTAGAACAAAAACAAAGCTTATCTATATGAACCAAAAACAATTTAGTCGGAGTCGGAGTCGGTGCATTGTTTGCCGACTCCGACTCCAGGTACCCAAAATTGACTCCGATTCCTCGATTCCGACTCCGACTCCACAGCCCTGCGACTTAGTTTGGAGACAGGGAGAGAGCACTCTGGTGCCCGCTTTTTCCAAGGGACCTCCTGTTGTTGTTGTTGTTGTTGTTGTTGTTGTTGTTGTCGTTGTTGTCGTCGTCGTCGTCGTCGTCGTCGTTGTTGTTGTTGTTGTTGTCGTCGTCGTCGTCGTCGTCGTCGTCGTTGTTGTTGTTGTTGTTGTTGTTGTTGTTGGGATCTTCCTAAAGGGGAACTGTAAAAGGCCATGGGGATTCTCCTTATTTAGAGGCAGTTTTGCCTTGGGAGCCGACTCCGCAGGGGGAGCGGTTTCTCTCCCTGCCTTCTCGGAGGTCCCCTGGACTACAACACCCATGCTGCCCTTCCCTAGCCGTGGCATGGGAGTTGGAGCTCTCGGGATCTCCCTCAAGCCTCTGTAAGCGAGGCAACCCAGGTCAATGACGGTTATCTCGGCCTCATAAGAACATAAGAATATCAAAAGAGCCCCTGCTGGGTCAGGCCAAAGGACCATCTAGTCCAGCTTCCTGTATTTCACAGTGGCCTCACCAGATGCCTCTGGGAGTGCACAAGACTAGATCTCTGTCTCCTGATACCACTCCCCCTGCATCTGGCCCTTGAAGGACCCCAGTTTTAAGCCTGGAGATGACACATCTCCATCATGGTTTGTCACCTGGGATGATGGACTTTTCCTCCAGGAATCTGTCCAATCCCCTTTGGAAGGCATCCAGGGCGGATGCCATCACCACCTCCTGTGGCAGGGAGTTCCACAGACTAACAATGCGTCAGGTGAAAACATATTTTCTTTTGTCTGTTCTTACTCTCCCAGCCCTCAATTTGAGTGGATGTCCCCTAGTTTTGGTATTTTGTGAGAGGGAGAAGAGCGTCCCTCTGTCCACTTGACTCATGCCTCCTTTTTGACAGTCTCTCCCGACAAGGTCGAGAAGGCCATGGACCAGGTGGAGAAGTATGTCATGACCCGGCTCTATAAGTACGTTTTTTGCCCAGAGACCACCGAGGACGAGAAGAAAGACCTTGCGGTCCAGAAGCGGATCAGGTAGGGCGCCGTTTGGGGACTGGGTGCGTGTGCCTTCGGGGAGGCGGCAGAGAGGCACCTTTGCCTCCTGGGCAGTCTTCCTGGGACATGCTCTGCCCTTGGCCTCCTGTTAACGTTTGCTGCATCGGCTGCTTGCTTCTGACCCTCCGTGGTCTGCCTCTTGGCCCAGAGACCCACAGCAGGGGGTGGCCTGGAAGGGTGTGGGTCTTGGGTCAAGAGTGACTGCCCTCTCTCCCCCTGGGATGCACCTCCTTCTGCACCCGCTCAGTGTGACCCAAGCGAAGGGGAAGTGGGGGGAGGGCGGGTTGGTTTTTGCGCTTTGACTAGAAGGAAAAAAAAAGCACCTTGCAAGTTGAATCTGGAATGCAGTCCCGGAAACGGGTAGAGAAACAGGTGAGCATCAGCTTGGGGGCCGTGGGTCGCCCTTGCTAGGCACACATTTTAAAGGGTCTGTGTCCCTCTGGCCTAGCCTAGTGCAGGATTTTGCTCGCCCAGCCCTGGACGTTGGCAGTTTTCCGTTGCTTTGCTTTTCCACCTTGAACAAACCAAACTTGCTTTCTCTGCCTTCCCCCCCCCCCGCCCCCCGAGTCATCGATCCTGATCTGCCTCCTTGCAGGGCCTTGCACTGGGTGACCCCACAGATGCTCTGTGTCCCCGTGAACGAAGAGATCCCTGAAGTCTCGGATGTGGTCGTGAAAGCCATCACAGGTAACGGAGAGGCCCAAAGGAACCCCCTGGCTTCTTTCTGGGGAGGGAAGGGGTGAGAGGGTGGACCTGACCAAGGGGCTCTCTTACTGTCCCGGGACATTCCCCCCCATGAGCGAGGCTGGCTGCACCCCCACCCCCACCCCCCGGGAGGAGGAGTAACGCCTGTCCATTGGTAGGAGACGTTTGCTTTATATGAGCTGTCCCTGAACCGAAGAAACCCAAGCTAGGCTGCTGAGTTTCAGTGTGTTAAGGAACTCCCATATCTTTTGATTTTTCGTTGACAATGGTTATGTTTAGCGTTGATATTAGCTGTTATTTGTTTGTTTTGCTTATTTTTTTTATAGTTTTGTACGTTTTTATTTTTATATATTGCATCCTTTGTATCGTTTTTGCTGCAAAGCATCCAGAGTCGCCTTTGGACTAGACACTGCGGTATAGAAATTGAATGAATGATTGAATCAATCAATCAATCAATCAATCAATCAATCAGTCAATCAGTTAGTCAGTCAGTCAATCAGATCTTCTGCAGGAATTGGCCTGGATCATATGAAGTCAGTAGTGCTTTTTGGGGTGGGGTGGGGGAGTATATGCTGATGGTGCGGCTCCTCGCATCATCTTGGAGGTGTCCCACCTCCTCCGACTTCCACTCGTCATTGCAGTAATTAAAACCCCAAACATAAAGCCTCCTGATTACTTGCGGGCAGATTTATAATCAAGTTGATTAGGCAGTGAATTGATTTGACGAGGTTTTTTTTTGGGGGGGGGGTATCTCTTCCCTTCCTTCCTGCCTTGATTGGCTGAACGGGGCCGTTCTTGAAAGAGAAAGAGAGAGGATACCCGGGAGGTGGCCAAAAGGCCCCGAGGTTTCCTGGCGCTTTTGGAAGCGCTAGAAAAAGAGTCCCAGCCGTGCTTACAAAAATCTGCTCTTGACCCCTGGCCCCGCCTGCTCTTTTACCAAGAATTGGGAGAAAGCCACGCGGTTCTTAAGACGGCACGGATGCAAAAGTTACGCGGTGCGCTTATTGAACCACTAAAAAAAAAACCCATAACATCTCACAAATTGCAAGCTTCCATGGACAGAATCCCACTGCCTCAGGTCGGACAATCGGCCCTTTATGGGCAGTGTGGGGGGTGGGGGTGGGGTGAGGAAATGTTCCCCAAATCAATGACATATATTCATGCTTAGGCTCAAATGAGACTTAGGTTGCCATGGGATGGCCTGCAGGTGGATTGACAGCGTAATGAGCAAATCCCTCATTGGGAGTTTGGGACATAAAACCCAAACAGCCAAGCTTACCATGCGGGAGGAAGAGGAGGATGGAGATGAAGCCTTCCCTACTGACTCGGCCGCCTGAGCCAGCACCCATGAGCAGACGTGGACCTCTGCTCTGAATTTTTGGGACTGTTCCTCCCCTCCCGCACTCTCCATAAAAGGGTGATTCACAACCCGAGGAAGTCAGGGTTCTTTACCCGCGACAGTGTGCCACGTGGATGTACCACGTTATAGGCACCCCCCCCACACACACTCTCTCTCTTGCCTTTTCCCCGTCCCGCAGACATCATCGAGATGGACTCCAAGCGGGTGCCGCGGGACAAGCTGGCCTGCATCACCAGCTGCAGCAAGCACATCTTCACCGCCATCCGGACCACCAAGGACGAGCCGGCCTCGGCCGACGACTTCCTGCCCACCCTCATCTACATCGTCCTGAAGGGCAACCCGCCCCGCCTGCAGTCCAACATCCAGTACATCACCCGCTTCTGCAACCCCAGCCGGCTGATGTCCGGCGAGGACGGCTACTACTTCACCAACCTGGTAAGTAGGAAGCAAGGAGGGTGGGGGAAGGGTGTGTGTGTGTGTGTGGGGATCCCCCCCTCTCTCTGGGGCACAACGAGGCACAAACAGCTGTTCCTACTTTGCCCCAGCCTTCAGCTCCGTTCCCTGGTTTTTTTTTTGGAGGGGGGGAACTGTGTGAAGCTGCCGTTGCTGGAGTTATCACCACCGGGAATGATCACAGAAACACGGGTGTGTATTCAGGGTTTCTGCCCCCTTTTATTTCTTGGCTGGAGAGCCAGGACGTGTCCCAGCAATTATCCTGTGCCTTTAGAGGAAGAGGAAATGAGCCATTTCTGGAAGCTTGAGGCTTCCTTCAAAGAATATTTCCTCAGCTACAAAATTCATTCATAAGAACATAAGAGCGGCCTTGCTGGAACAGGCCACCACAGCCCATCCAGTCCAGCATTCTGTCTGACATAGCGGATCACCATTTGCTTCAGGGTATTCCCAAGCAGATGTCTTCACCTGCTTAAGATTCCCTGCAAATGGCATTGAGAGATCTCCTGCCTCTCTCTCCGACCTGGAGGTTGTCCTGAGGCATCCGTCATGACAGCCATGGAGACCCTTGTTCTCCGTGAACTTGTCCAATCCTTTCTTAAAGCTGTCAAGGCTGTCACCACTTCTTCTGGCAGGGAGTTCCACAGACCAGTGATCCTCTGGGTGAAAAAAGTTCTTCCTCTTAATTGATTGAGGTCTAGCACCCCAAAGTTTCACGGAGTGCCCCCTAGTTCTACTGTTGTGTGATAGGGAAAACAGCTTTCATTCATTCATTCATTCATTCATTGGTTTGTATCCTACCCAATGAGTGTCAGATCCACTACTCAGGGCAGCAAACAAGTCAGAGTATTACATTACAATCCTTGATAGAGTACCTGATAAAAGATAGATTGAAATGTTAAAAAAACATCCAGTGCCATACAATGCAATGCAATAAAGCAGTAAAACAAGGCAAATACAACATTGAGTGGTGTTGGTGTTGGTGGTGGGAGCTCAGTTGATCGGCAAGATGTCTCTGGGGTGATGCCTGACATAGGGTGCTTTTACACGACCCCTAAGATCCCCTGGCAACTTAAATTCGGACCAGAGATCTTGGGGGTTTGCTCCTCGTGCTGTGTTCCCACCCCTCTGCACTTCCTTGCTCCTGGCTGCGTGAGGGGAGGGAGAAAAAAAGGGGGAAAAGAATGCAGGCTCACCTCCGCCCTGCCCTCTGAGCTGCCCCAGGAAGCATTCGAGTCTCTTAAAGGGGCGGGGGGCAAAAACAAAAACAGAAGGCGAGGACAGCCTGGCACTCACTGCTTTGCAATCTGCATCAGAAATTTGTCATCTTCGGAGACCAGGTACTTGGAAAATGCGCTGGGACACATTTAGATGGGCGTGGTCATACTTAATTTTTTTTATAGTCCGGAGCTGGTGGGAAAACAATTTTAAACTCCGCATCTGGGAGCCCTTTGCCTTAGCAGGTCTTCTCAAAACAAGGAGGGAGGGAAGGGCTCCCTGTGCTTTAGGTGGGAGCGAGTTCCAAAGTGACGGAGCCATCAGCAGGAATGCCTGGTTTTGAGTGGTGGGTTTTTTTGGGGGGGGGGCTCCCTCAGGGTCGCTGCCCACCACATCCCAGTGTGTGAGGTATGAGCGGGACGGGTCAGTGTGTTGAGGGAGCGGCACTCAGACGGAAAGGTGAATTAAGGGGGGGGGGAGCGCCCAGCCCAAATCGAAGCATCATAGAAAGTGAGTGTCAGGAGGAGGAAGGCAGAGGGGAAGCCCTTTGCTGACGGAGGGAGGGACCCCTCTGCCCAAGAGGGTGGGCTGAGCAACCGGGGCAGGGAATCTCCAGCTCAGGAGGAGCCTTCCACCTTCTGGAGGAGACTGCTGGGCAGAGAGGGACACCCACCTGCAGCTTATCCCATTTCCCCAGAGGAGGCTTTGAAACTTCTGGCGCAGGGCACCATCAGGAAGCACCGCCCGGTCGTGGGAAGGGGTTGGGGTCCCTTCGTATGGCAGGGATGGATTCTGTGGCAGAGGTTGGGTTGGAAGCTCTCTTGTATTTGTTTGTTTGTTTGTTTGTTTGTTTGTTTTATTTTATTTTATTTTATTTCTATACCGCCCATCTTCCAACGGAACTCTGGGTGGTTTGCATCAAAGTTAAAATCAACAATACAATGCAAAAGAAAAAAGAAAAAATGGAATAAAGCCAGGAGAATAGGAGGGAAAACCCTCAGTAAAAGGCATCAAGAGGGTGGAGAAAAAAAACACACCAGAGGGTAAATTAAATGAAGTTAAAAGGTTGCCAAATGCCTCCCTAAAAATCATGGTTTTAAGCACCTTTTTGAAGGCGGTCAGGGACTGTGCAAGGCGCAGCTCACTCGGAAGATGGTTTTTTGGGGTCCTGTGAGGTGGGGTGTTGTTGTTTTTACGCCTGGGCCTTGCTTTGTCTGCCACGTGCCGGCTTTCTTGCAGTGCTGCGCCGTGGCCTTCATCGAGAAGCTGGACGCGCAGTCCTTGAACCTGAGCCAGGAGGACTTCGACCGCTACATGTCGGGCCAGACGTCGCCCAAAAAGCCGGAGCCCGAGCGCTGGCCGGAGGACGTCTGCGTCGGCGTCCAGCAGATGTACCGGAACCTCGACCTCCTCTCCCAGCTGAACGAGAGGCAGGAGAGGATCGTGAGCGAGGCCCGGAAGCTGGAGAGGGACCTCATCGAGTGGACCGATGGGGTGGCCAAGGAGGTCCAGGAGATGGTCGAGAGGTACCCGCTGGACATCAAGCCGCCGAACCCCGCCCTGGCCGCCATCGACTCCGAAAATGTGGAGAATGACAAGCTGCCCCCGCCGCTGCAGCCGCAAGTTTATGCCGGGTGATCCTGGTGGTGGTCGTGGCCCCCACCGCACCGCCGTTCCTTCCCTCGGCTCGCCTCAGCCCGGAAGGTGGTCAGGGCAAAAGGAGGGCAGCCCACAGTTTGAAATCTGCACCTCTTAAAGGTACTGCCGGCGGGCAGCTCGTCCCAGGGCGCTTCTTTTAACCAGGATCGGCCACTGTGAGGGGCTGCCCGTTTCTGCATTCTTGGAACTTAACATTTTTTCCTTTTTAAAACAGACACAGGCACGCACAAACGCTTCACATAAATTTTAAGAAACACTTTGGTGAGATTTTCCTCTTCCCGTATTTCCATGTGTTTAAATGCTTGGTTGGGGTTCTATTTCCTCCCCCAATTTTTATTTGTTGGGGGGAGTTATAGGTGGTGGTTGACATCTGCTGCTCTCCCCCTGAAGTGTGTATTTCTTACCCGCACCTTGCGAAGGATGTCAGGTTGGAGGTGAAGATGCTAAATAAGGTACTCAAAAGCCCTTCTGGTTTTCAGGGAAGGGAGACTTTTGTCGCAAAATAAGTATTTAAAAACTGTAAATAAGTTTTTTCAAGGGTGTCTTTCTCACATGGCGTTTTGTTTTGGCTGTTCCTTTCAGTGCACACACACACACACACCCTGGTTGGCGGAGCAGATGCAGCGCTTGTAGTTTTATCCCGGGAACCGTTAGGTTGGATCGAAGGGAGGCGAAGCAGGACGGGAGCTCCAGACCCAAGAAAGCAGCTCGTGTTGACCAGGCATGGCCGAGCCTGTCCTGACCTGGGCGACTCCTTCATCTCTCTTATTTCCCCGGAAGGGGAACCCCATCTCCCCATCAAAAACCTCCTTCCAGCTTCTCATCGTCCGGCTGCAGAGGGTGCCGAGAAGAGGTTGGGGTGAAACGGGGGCTTTTTGGGGGGTGGGGGTGGGTGGAGTGGAGGATCGTCAGGGAGGTTCTGGGCCAGTTTTGCAGCCAGTGGGTGGGGACACTTCCCTCCCCCTCCCCAGGAGGCATCCTGGATGGCAGAACAGCCCATCCGCCCTCCGTGGTCACCCAAAACGGGGGACTTGAATATTCGCGGAAAGGCCAGGAAGGAGGGCCGGTTTTGACTCTTCCTGGGCCTCTGGCGATTATTTTAACGCCGAGGGAATTCTGTCTTTGTTTTAGAAAGAGAAATAAGGTGGTGCTGTTGGTGGTGATGGCAGTGGCTGCCTCCCCCCTCCCCCCCACTCTTTTTAGTCTTCTTAATAACCTGGATTATCCCTTGAGTTGTACTCATGCACTTTGGCCCTTTCTGGAAGGGCAGCGGTGGCCATTGCGTTCTGCTCCATTTGCTTTCCTGCCTGTTCCTTTCCTGGGAGGCCAAGGGGTTGGGCCACCTCAAATAACACTTGGATCCTCCCCCCACCCACCCACGAAGAGGGGCCGGCGGAACATTCCGGATGATGGGAAAGCTGCTTTCCCCTTTCTGCAGTCTTTGGGTTCCTTCTCCTGCAAGGAGACCCATTTTACCCAGCTTTCCTTAAAAGTTCTTTTCCTTAGCCCGGATTATACCTGAGGCGGCCATGCATTCCTTGGGAGTCCCAGTCGTGTTGGGGCGTATCTTTTTTGGGGTGTGGGTGCAATAGGGTCAGACCCAAGGCGGTGCACTCTTCCGTGTTGGTTTGCTGCAGGGGAAAAAAACCTTGCTTTTTAACTTGGATCTGAGCTAAGTCCCTTCCAAACGCCTCCCACGGTCAGATAATCCTGCCGTGAAGGAGTGGATCTGCTCGCCGTTCATCCCTGCCTGTCCTTGAAGAGTGTTCATTACTGGGCTGAAGCTTCCCTCCCTCTTTGCGTGACACACTAGGTGCTAATTTTGGTTGCCAGGTACACCGTCTCACTCCAGAAATCGTAGGATAGCCGCTGTTGCCGAAACCGCCGTCAAATAAAATGAAAACGTGTCCAACCGAAGACTCCTCCTTACTTGGCCAAAGTCTTGCGTTCTTGGACCTCAAAGTCTTGAGGTCTTGGATTTTCAACTTTGGGAACTTGGAGCCTGGTGGCGGGGAGGTCTCTGCGTCCTTCCTCGGAAGGAAGGGATGGTGTGGCCGAGTCGTCTGCAGTTCTAATGTCGGAGGTTCAGGTATCAAGGGATTTAAAAAGGGCATCGTTAAAATGTTTTGGTAGCCAGAAGGCCACAGTCCTCAAAGAGTGAGGCCAAAAGAAGCATGCCTTATCAGAGAGACTGGCTTGCATATTTTTTTTAAAAAGCTTAAAAAATACGGTGGGTTTTTATTGACCGGGTAGTTGGAAGACCGGCTACGCCTGGCAAGCTGCAGACGTCACCTTAGTTCCAAATCGATGTTGGTGTTGAGTTGGTGCAGCCGTCGAAGGCCGTGTGTTCACGCTTCCGTCTAATTTGGGCCCAGCAGGTCTGAAGCAGAGGAAAGCTCCGCCCGGGAAGGACCTCAGAGGCTACCAAGCCCCATCGCTCCACGCCCTGCTTGGGCTGGAAGTCCACTGCTAGAACAGCGCCCGAGCCATGGCGTGCGGAGATCATTCACAGGATCGCGAGACGCAGGATAGATAGCGGCACACGCACACACGGTAGAAACCCAGCTCTACTGCTCCACCTTCAGGGAATAAATTAGCTCTTGGAGCTCTTGAGGCGTAGGGTTTGAATGGGCACCATTATGGACTGAAATGTTCTCTATTTCACCTGCTTTCAGCGGCCGCCCGGTAATCAGACAAGACCCTCTCCGAGTAGACTGCTTTGCTTGAGTGAACACCTGCCCTGCTTCCCCCTTTCCTAGCAGCGTCATTCGTACTCACGGCTAGAGGGTGCACTCCACACCTCTCCCGGTCAAAGTGCTGGGTAAGTCAGTCGGTAGAGGCTGCCGGGTCATTCCTGTCAAGATAAGATAAGATAAGATAAATCTTTATTGATCCCACATCTGGGGAAATGTACTTGTTACATAGCTCCCAATATAAAAAACAAGTACAGACAGGTAGGAGCGCAATAAAGTGTAAGATGAGAGAGAGAGAGAAAAATAGGTAATAAAGAAAAAATAGCTAATAGAGATTAAATAAAATAAGAAACCCAGCTCCGCTGGAAGATGGGCGGTATAGACATTAAATCTCTCTCTCTCTCTCTCTCTCTCTCTCACACACACACACACACACACACACACAGAGAGAGAGACAGAGAGAGAGAGAGACAGACAGAAACAGTCTTTCCTTTGTTGCTGCTGAGGAACTTCTGAATGCAGAAACGCCTGGTAGAAAATAACTTTAAAGACTCTGGCTTGCTAGTTGCGGCAAGCTGCCTTCCCTCAGGGTAAATGAAACTTTGTTTAGCGGGAAACTCAAGAGGTAGGGAAAAAAAGACAAGGAGATGGTTCGTTTACTCTGTAGCCCACGTCTCTTAAGTTTGCATGCCAAACTTAGCCAAAAATATGGGCTTTTCTTATCTGTAGTAGCATTTCTATGCCCCTAATAGATACACTAGGGCCCCCTTATCTGCGGGACCCGTAGAACTGCTGATCCACTTATCTGGGGTCTGGAAATATTAAAAATCTTAAGAAATACGCATTTCTAACAATGAAGTTACCAGAACGTAGCACTAGAGGGAGCCAGAGACCACCCAATGCACCGTAGAGGCCTCACACCTGTTTGCTGTAACCCACGGATTTTAGCATCCACAGTGGGGGCTTTGGGGGCTGATTCCCCCCCCCCATATGGGCGGTCATTGCTCTTGTGCTTGGAAGAGAAGCTACTGCCCTAATAATGCCGGAAGAGAAGAAAAGGGTCGTCCGTTTTTTTGCATATATTGTGTGACACACACACCCCTTGTTGCTGGTCCAGGAATGAACTATGAACTTTCAGGTTATGTCCTGCCCTGCCCCCCGTCCCGTGGCCCAGATAAGATCCCCAGATTACACCCACCCACCCCGCTCTTAGCCTCTAAGCTGCTGTTCCCTGTTGTCCCTGTGAAAACGCATTCTTTGTTTTAAAACCAAGAAGCCTTCACATCACAGTGAGTTCTGGATTTCAGCAAAAGGACGGCTCCTCACTGGGATTTGTTCTCTGGCCCGAAAAGGATCCGTCGCTGCCTGTGCTCTGCCCTGCGGGGTTGCGAGTTGGATCCCCCAACGGGGTTGGGGGTGGGGCTCCTTGAAAGGGCTGGACTTGTTGGTCTTTGGGGGCCCCTTTCCAGTTCTGCAGTGCCAGGTTATTTATTATTGTAGAACGACTGGACACATTCGCGGTTGAGCCCAGAGGCTGGGAGCTCTGATTCTTCAGGGTTTGGGGGTCAATGATGCTTATCGGGTCCTTCCCGGTTCTGCAGTTCCAAGGTTATACGTGAAGGAAATCAAAACCTTTCTTCCCTTCCTCCCGAAGGAACAAATGTTTAAAACGCACTGCTAAGGGACCACTCTCGCCCATAGAAAGTCCTGTCCCTGTCTTGAGGGTTGTCCCCCCCCCCACCCGCCCAAAACCCTCTTGAGCAGAGCTTTTGAGGGTCTCAGCCAAGACGTAGAAAGAGGTGGCGGAAGGATGTCTCCAGAGAAGAGGCTGTCGAGAAGGGCCGTCCGGCCACATCCGGGCCCCTGGTGGGCAGGGATGTCCGGAGTCCTGGGCCGCAGGGCCGGGCCGCTTGCATTTTTGCCATGCCCACCCCCACCCCCACCACCACGATCCACACACAGCACCACCTGGATGGCCTGCAAAGGTGTACCCAGCTGCAAAGGGTGGACCTCTCCTGTGGGATGCCACACTTTTTGCCACGGATGGTTCAACGAAGCGGGTTTTCCTGGAATCGAAAGATAAACAAACGGCCTTTGCTGCTCCTGGAGAAAGTTCAGAATTCCGGGATTTCTGTTGGCGAGGGAAAGGTTTCGTATGGGTTAGATTTAGAACTTTGTGCATTGGGGGGGGCGCAGGGGGGTGGGTCAGGGAGCCTCTTATCCTTGAAAGGACTGCATGATGCCTCCTCAGGGTAACGATGCTCCCTGGAGTGTTATAGTTCAGTCCTCCCTTTTGGAGCTGCCCTCCTGGGCCTGAAGAAGAAGAGCCAACGGGCAAAGGTGGTTTTGTCACAACAAGTTCATTTACCAGGCCTTAAGAACCTAAGAAGAGCCTCTGCATGATCAGGCCAAAGGCCCATCGAGTCCAGCTTCCTGTATCTCACAAGTGGCCCCACCAGATGCCTCTGGAAGCGCACAAGACTAGATCTCTGTCTCCTGATACCACTCCCCTGCATCTGGCCCTTGAAGTATCCTGCTTTTAAGCCTGGAGTGGAGATGACACATTCTCCATCATGGCTTGTCACCTGGGATGGACTTTTCCTCCAGGAATCTGTCCAATCCCTTTTGGAAGGCATCCAGGCCAGATGCCAACACCACCTCCTGTGGCAGGCAGTTCCACAGAACCTGACATTTGGGTCTCCTGTTTCTGTGAAGTCAAGGGCTGCCTGTGGGGGCCCTTGACTTTTTTCCTTCAAATCAATCCACGGGACTTGGGTGCCTTGGCCAAAGTGAGATCTGTCTCAGGTCACAGCCAGGCTCTTTGCCTGTGGGAGGCGGGGAGGAAGAGGGGGGACCCCCCGTCACTGTTTTTCAGCGAACCCTCAGCCTTCCCCCTTGCAAACTCAGGGGGTGGTTGCAGGAGGTGGGGTGGGAATCTCCCGCAGCGGCATCCCATCACCGCTCTGTCCCTGAAGCCACGCTCCCAGCTGGGCATCGTCTTGTGGCAAATGGGCAAACATCTTCCAAGGTCAGAAGCGGCAGAGGAGGGGCAAGCCTCTTCTTCAGGAAGCCTCCGGACTCCCCCCCCCTCCACTCCGGTGCCTTTGCCACCGGGAAAGCCACTGGGTTAGGGGGGGGGGCTGTATTTAAAGTATCCCCCTGGGCATCATGGAGGCGGTTCCGCTGACGTCGTTGGCCTTGGGGTCACTCCTCTGGAGCAGTCCTACGATGCTGGGGCAAGGGGAAGGGAGCAGGGGAAGAGGAAGGCCGAATGTGAGGTGGATTGACCCCTGATAGGAAACCACTGCCTCGAGCCGGCCGGATTTGACTTAACGGAGGGACCTTTGGGAGGCTGTGGAGGTGGCCGTCCGGGGGAAGTGACATAACAGGCGAAGTGATGGGGACCCTTGATGTGAGATGCAAAGAGCCTTCTTTTTGCACTCCTTCTGTTCCTCAGGGTCTTCTTTGCATCGACTCAGAAGCCCCCCTCTCCTCTTCATCTTGTCGGAGAAGCCTGGAAAACAGGAACCCTTTCCTTTGGGGGGGGGGGACGGGACGGAAATACTTTTTCCTTCGGCCTGCCGCTTTTTGTCTGCCCGGCTGGTTCCTGCTTCCTGTTCCTAACAATATTTACAATCATTTAACGGCATGGAGGCGTCGAGGGCACACTCCGGTTTTTAATTAAAAGAAGTTGGTTCTCATGGCGAGGCCTCGTGCCGGTTGGCTGGCAAGCGCACCGCTTGTGCATTCTGGTCGGCTGCATCATGCCTGGGGAAGAACCCCACACCCGGAGCCACGACAAACCCGAAGGAACCGGGAGGCCTCGCCCCCCCCCCCCGGGCAGAGGCCTCCTTGCCAGTTTAAAAAACGGGTCTCCTTTGAACGTGGGAAGGGTGTGTGTGTACCTGTTTGGGATAGTTGAGGCAAGCTTTGAATGCACCCAGCAGGGTTCTTCTTTGTCTCGCCAGCTGCCTGAGAGCTTCAAGTGGCATGCCACCCCGTTCTGCCCGCTCCTCCCCTCTGCCTCGTCAAACCAAACGGCCGGAAAAGGCTCCCCTGGAAGTTCCAGAAACAGCTGGTGAAGGATTATTTTTAATGTGATTCTTGGAGGGCTTTTTTTTTAATGGCCAGGAAAGAGGGATCGTCCTCATTCCAGGCAGAGCTGGCAGCAGGCTTCGAAATCATCCAGGGCGGGAGGCACAAATCAAGCTCCCAAAAGCTCAGGCTCCACCGCCAGAGGCCCAACTCACTGAGCTTGCCTTTAATGTAATCTGGGAACTGCCAGCCTGGAAGGGACCTCAGAGATCATCCAATCCACCCCCGTCAAGGAGGCCCCCGTGGGGGGGATTGAACATCCGACCTCCAGAGAGTTGAAACCACTGCGCCACCCAGCAGTTCACGTCCTGGAGTACCTGCCGTTGCCGTCTGGAGTGATGGTGCTGTCGTGCAGGCATGTCCAAACTTCGGCCCTCCTGATGTTTTGGACCACAACTCCCAGAATTCTAAGCTTAGAGGGCCAGTGGCAAAGGACTGCGGGAATTGTGGTCCACAACATCTGGAGGGCCAAAGTTTGGAGGTGCGACATAGGCCTTCTCCTGGCTCTGATGCAGTCTTGCCAACATAATGGTCCATCAAATCATGCAGGATCTTTTCCTTGACTTCTGCAGGGACCCCTACGCTTCCCTGGTGGTCTCTTCTCATCCAGATAGGTTGTGTTTGTGCACACAAACACACAAATCCCCCTAGCACCTGTGCCATAGTTTGCCTCATGATGGCTTGGGTCCCGCAGCAGTGCCTGATAAGCCCTCGGGGGGGGGGAGGCAACCCCTCCTTGATCTGCACACGGGGATGAGGCAGGGGCGGAAATGCGGGACAAAAAAAGGACACCATTTGCCCTGACCATCCTTGGAAAGAGAGGGGGAAATCCGAAATTTGGGGTGGGTGGAGGGACGGACGAGGGACTTAAACAAGATTTGTGCCACTTACTGGACATGGCAAAGCCGTGATCGGCGGGGTTGTGTGCTTGCTGTCAAGTCTGCTGTCCAGCTGCTGCTGCTGCTGATGATGATGATGATGGGGGATGATGAACAGGGAGGAAAATCTCCCGGTCCCCCTTTTCCTTGATTTCTTGTCTTGGACCCGCCTTGCAATGGAGGGCCCCCAGAGAAAGGGAGGAGGACTTGAACGGAGAGCCCTCGGAAGGAAGGGCTGTTTTCTATCCCAGGAGGTAGAGGAGCACTCTTGCCCCGGTGTAGGATGCAGCAAGTGTGCTCCTGGATTCCTCGCTGCCAAGCATTCCTCCTTGGCTGTGCCCAAAACAGCTGCGCTAAGCCCCAGAGCTCTGCAGAGGGCAGCAAAGACCCAGCAGTCGTTCGTTTTAGGAGAGAGAGACACACAGGAGTCCACCACCTTTGGAACCCTTGAATGGTTGCCCATTTCTCCTTAAACCAGTGGCTTCTCGACCGGTGGGTCCCCAGATGTTCCTGGACTGCAACTCCCAGAAGCCTCCACCACTCGCTGTGCTGGAAGGGGTTTCTGGGAGTTGCAGTCCAAGAACATCTGGGGACCCACAGGTTGAGAAACCACTGTCTTAAATGGACGGGCAAGTCTCCTGTGGCTACCCTACTGCCTGGGGGCCCATTAGCGCAGCTGCAAACTCCCCCCAAATTTCATAAATGGGGCATGAGGCCGCAGGACCATCGGCGCTCCGCATCGTATGTAGTCTGTCCATGTTTCGTTTCTGAAATGGAGGTGGGGTTGGGGTCGGGCTCCCCCATCTCTGATTGCTGATGCCTGGATTTCCTTCTTTACTGGAGGCAACTGCAAGCACTGGGGCACTGCAAATTCATTCTTGCGTTCTTAACAGAAATGCCCTCTGCGAGTAATTCACACGGGCCTGGTGCCAGCCCTGCCTTTAGGCAGAGCGAGACAGTTCCCTGGTGCCACACATCTCGGGTGTTGTGAAAGGATGGGAATTTGTTGATTTTTCCGTAAAGGGCTTGTATGCTATTGGAGGATGGGTCCGAGGCACTTGTGGCATTTAGTAGAAGGTTCAGAGGTGGCAACACACATAGCCCGTATGTAGAAGCAGTGCTCCTTCAAGCAAGGAAAATGATCTGCTACAGCTCATGCTTTCACTTCACCTCTGTATCAAAGCCGTGCTCTGTTTTTTTTTAAATTGGTCATTGAAAGGTGAACAGGAGCTTACTTTTTTAGGTGATGCTCCTGCAGACATCCTTGAGACCATAGAGTAAATTGCAGGGAACGCACATTTCCCTTGATGTCTGGTTTGCAACTCACTTGGCTCACTTTGGATCGAGGGCGTACAGTATTTGAGACTGCCTCGGGCAGCAGAATCGATTGGGATGTCTCTGTGCATGCCATCTGGCCGATACAGAAATCTGAGCCAATTCTGGACGTCTCTTTCAGAATGTAAGCTCTTTGGCGCCCTTTTTGTTGTTATAACCTGCTATCGTCCCTCAGTTCTGTTTTTTGCATTTCTTCTTTTAACGAAAGGTAAGCGGGTGTTTCTGACTGCAAGTGAAAACCTCGGTGCGGGAGAAATTCTCCTTGCAAAGAATACGGGATTCCCTTTACGCGTTGTTTCACCTTGCAGTCACGCATCCACCGCAGAAGGTTATGGGGTCTGTGTCTTTTTCTTTGTTAACAGTATACGGCAGAAGCATGTCAGACTTAACTTCTAACTGGAGCCGACAGCACGCTTGTGTTGGAAAGATGTGATTTAGGCACACAGTTTTCCATAGGAATGCATTGAAAATCAATTAATCTGTTCTGGAGGGAACATAGTTCAATGTTTTCCTATGGGAAGGCTGACCATTCACATGCTTCCTTTGCACCCGCTCGAGCTGGTGTAGGCAGGTGCAAGGGAAATGTCTGCATGCTTGCCCAGGCTGCTGGAGGACTTTTTTTATTGATGGCCGGCGGGCTACTTTTGAACCCTTCACGGGCTACTGGTAGCCCGTGGTCTACCTGTTGGGCAGGCCTGCTTTATACAAATTTCCCATAGGAATGCATTGGAAACAGTAATCCCTAATTGCGACCATTTTCTGTTGTACAGATTCGCCCCATAGGCGATTCTGTAAAGCAAATTTCCCCTATCTCTGGAATTTTTTATGTTGTACAGATTCTGTGTTACACAAACCGCTTGTTATATGAGGGTCCACTGTGCATTATTGCAAACTGAACCTTGTCGTAAAGCTGAGTCGTTCAGGTGACTTGGTCTTAAGTGGGCAATTGAGAGTTGTTAGCTTTGCAAAAGCCCCGCTCCCGGCAATGACGCACTGGTTTATCAGAGACCAACCTGCAGTTTTGGATTGTTCTTGAGGGTGTTGCTGGGGGGGGTTGATACGATGAGCCCCCAGCTGTTGAAAATACCCCACGGCACCCTTGTATACGCCCTCCCTTTTACAGGACGCACATGATGGGAGTTTTTGATTTATTGGACTACAAACCCTATAATTCTCCAATCTGGGGATTCTGCCTGACCTGCTCATGCACCTTGTAGCTCACCTGGGAGGCGAGGCCCCAGTTGTTCCAGAAGTTGCCCTTTTTGCTCCCACGTGACCCATGTTGAGGTCTGCTAGAGTGGGGAATTAGAGGATCCGTAGTCCGAAAAGGAGACTTTAAGGCCAGGGGGCAGAAGGGCAACCAGTTCTAGATGGAGGCGGAACATTTTGGCTTCAGACACCGGGGATCCCGCTGGCTGAGCAAATGAACATGCACCTGTTTTTTTTGCTTCCTGCTTTTGGTGTTGAGCGTGGAATTGCTCTAGAGCAGTGATGGCGAACCTATGGCACGGGTGCCAAAGGTGGCACTCGGAGCCCTTTCTGTGGGCACCTGATATTGCCCCTTCATAGCCACCTGTATTCAGGTTAAATTACTGTATTGGCACTTTGCAAAAAAAAAAAAAAGTGGGTTTTGAATTGCAGTTTGGGCACTCGGTCTCTAAAAGGTTCGCCATCACTGCTGTAGAGGAATTCTTTCCTTTGCTAGTGCTGTCGGAGAGCCCCCACCCCTGGTTTTTCTCAGTTGCACAAATGGTTTTTTTTACACTCCAGGTGGAATGGCGACAAGGCAGGGCAGCAGCCCCCACCCCTCGGCGTCTCCCCCCCTCGCCAGCGCTCTCTCTCTCCCCCCCCCCACACCCCATCCATCCTGCCCAAGCCCCAAAAGCCCTCGTTCTAGGAAAATCCTTCTCCGCAGTTACTGGAGCGGAAAGAACGCGCTCAGTGCTGCACACCGCTTTGCCCGAGGCGCTGGACAACTCGCGCGGCGGATGGCCCAGATACAGGGACAGGGCCTCGCTGACGCACCGCATCCAAGGGGGCCTGGTGGACAGGTCTTGGCCTCCCCCCCATGCACACACACACCCCACCCTCCGCCACGGCACGGTTAAAGCCAGAGTGGCTGTTTTCGGATTTCTGGTTAGCAGCACCCGATTCTTGTGCCCTGTGTCTAAGGATGCAATTTTATACATGGCTGCCTTTCCTTAATCCTCCTCCTGCTTCAGAGCAGACGGACGGCAAGGCGATCCGGATTTGGATCCGAACGGTCCGAAGCAGCGGCATGCATCTTTTCGGAAAGCAATGGGCTGAGAAAGCGCTGATGAATTCCCCACCAAAAACAATTTGCGTCTTTCCTTCGGACTTGCCCTCTTAATTCTCTGTTGGCTGCTGGTGGCTCCCTTCTGAATGTTCGGCTCTTCTGCTCTGTCTTTGCCTCTGAGTTGTAGAGTTTGCAAAGGGCTGAAGTTAAGTGTGCAGAGATGTGTGCGGGGGATTAATCTTGCACCAGATCCCCCAAATCGATGTTGCAGCTGTGCTTTTATTAAGCCGAAGGGGTGGTGGTGGGGATGCGCTGAAAGGTTGAAAGTAGAGATGGGCACGAATAAAAAAAATTGCATTTCGTTTGTCGTTTGGAGGGTCCGTTTCGGTTCGTTTCCGTTTTTCACGAATTTTTGAAAAAAAAAATCGTTTTCGTTTTCGTTCATTTCGTTACCATTTCGTTACCATTAATTTCAATTTTTTGTGATTTTTTAAAGGATTTTAAGCAGTTCACTCATATTGCAGTAACGATAACGGAACGCACGACAAAATTTCCGGTGTTTCTGTTCGTTTCGTTTCATTTTAGAGTCAAAATTCGTTTGTCGTTTCGTTACGTAGCGAAACGAAAAAACGGAAACGGAAACTAAAAATTGTTCGTTTCGTGCCCATCTCTAGTTGCAAGCTTTCAAAACCTCCCCGTTTCTCCTTCAGGCAGAAATGTTAGAAAAGCAGAGTCAAAAGTTAGACTCGTGTGCTTTGTGTGTGGATAGGGCAGCCTTAGGAGCAGCTTGCTGTTTCAAAATAGGAGGATGCCGGTAAACTGGAACCAGTGCAACCGGGATGATCAGGGTCTGGAAACCTAAACCTAGGAGAGAAAAAAATGAAAAGGACAGGCAGGTTTAGCCCCGAGACAAGGAGACAAAAGGGAGAGAGGAAAGCAGTCTTCAAAGGCGGTTCCTTCACGTCCTTCCTTGTTCCGCGACTCGTTTTGTACCACGACAGTGTTGGTCGCGATCATGTGGTTTTGTCCCTGTTCAGTCCCTGTTTCCGTTTTCTCACGGTCGTCGTGATAACTTGTCTCGTGACAACTGTTACTTCGCGGTCTTGTTCCATGACAAATTCTGAATTTGTCTTAATTCCTTAACCCTTTTTAAAAATATTGTAAATAAAATTTTTTCGATATTTCGATTTATTGCTCTTCCGGGATTGACACGTCAATGCTACAGAGAATTTTCAGCACTTTCTTTAATAAACCTTTGCGCTGCATGGTGTTTCCCATGGGGAAACTAATGTCGAATGCCACTTCAGCCGCTGACCACTAGGTGGACACTGGTTGTTGCGTGACAGTTGTTGCTACACGGTCCCTTGTCTCGCAACAGGAACCGGGAACAAAGCGTGACAAGAGAATACCCCAAGCCAGCGCCAGGTACAGTATTGTCACGCTCTGATCCCGCTCCGGGGGCGTCGTTGAGACAAATTCCAGCTGTTGCGCAACGGACGTGAAGTAAGATTTTTTTTGTACTGGTCATAAGAACCTAAGAAGAGCCCTGCTGGATCAGGCCAACGGCCCATCTAGTTCCTGTATCTCCCAGTGGCCCCACCAAATGCATTTGGGAGCGCATTAGACTAGATCTCTGTCTCCTGATTCCACTCCCCTGCATCTGGGCCTTGAAGTACCCTGGTTTTAAGCCTGGAGATGACACATCTCCATCATGGTTTGTAACCTGTGATGATGGACTTTCCCTCCAGGAATCGGTCCCATCCCCTTTTGAAGGCATCCAGGCCAGATGCCATCACCACTTCCTGTGGTAGGGAGTTCCACAGACGAACGTGCAACACTTACAGACAAAACAGACGTGAAGTAACCGCCAAACACTTGAAAGGCTGCCTTGCAGAGGCGGGGCAGGATCCATTCTCCATCAGTCCAGACATACAACCGTGGGCTTAAGTGTCAGGAAGCCAGATTTAGGCTGAATTTCAGGGAAAAACCCGTCTTAACCGTCGGAGCAGCCTGAGGATGGAAACTGTGACCCCAGGAAGGTGGTGAGTGTTTCAGTTCTGAGGCTTTTGAGAGAAACGGGGGACCACCCTCGGTCGGATCAACTTAGATTTGCGTTCCGGCCTTGAGCAGGGGTGTGTGGACTCTATGGGCTTGGAGACCTCTTCCAGCTTTCTACAATTGAACAGTAATGTGGATGTTCTCTTTTTTTAACAGCCAGTCCGTTGCCCTCCCGGCGGTTTTTGGTCGCATCTTCCCCTGCTAAAGACAGAAAGGACCGTTGGGTCCTCTCTTCTCTGCTAAAGCCAGAAGTGTGCAGTCGAAGCACGTGTGTCGGATGGCCAGCCTGATCTCTGTTTGGGGACAGGAGGAGGAAATTCCCATTTTAAGCAATGTCTACCCTTAGGGGACCTCTTCCTATTTTTCTTCGGAATTTCCTTTCCCCTTCTTCCAATCCCAAATCTGCAGAAAACACAGTGGCTGAATATTCCGTCTCACAACCTTACAGAGAGCCAAAGAAAACTACAGTGATCCCCCGCCTATTGCTAGGGTTAGGGACCCGACCCGACCAGTGATAACTGAAAATCCGTGATATACGGATGCAAGTCAGGTCGGGTGTGGGGCCCCTAACTGGGGGCTCTTGTACTTACCCCCCAGCCTGGCGCTGCCCCGAATGGGACTGCGAGGGCCTTCCCAGGCCTTCTGGAGGCCCCTGAGAAGGCCCCTGCAGGCCCATTCGGGGTACCGCCAGGCTGGGGCTAAGTATGGGAAGCCAGAAACAGCCTTTGCCCCTTACCCAAGGGGGGCTTTTTTCATATAATATGGTCCCGCAATATAGCGGGACCGCAGGATATGAACCGCGATAGGGCGGGGGACTACTGTACAGCCTTGCTACTGGATGGGCGGGATATAAATGTAAGTGAGTAAGTACAGTGGACCCTTGTATAACAAACAGCTTGTATAACATAAAATCTGTGCAATATAAAAAATTCTGGAGATTGGGGAAATTTGCTTAACATAATCGCCTATGGGGAAAATCCGTAAAACATAAAAATGGGATTACAGTGGTACCTTGTATAAAGGAATTAATTTGTTCGAAATGAAATTATGTTAAGCAAATTTTCCTTTATACAAATTCCCATAGGAATGCATTCTCCCCATAGGCAATTATGTTAAGCAAATTTCCCCTATCTCTGGAATGTTTTATGTTGTACAAATTTTATGTTATACAAGCTGTTTGTTATACAAGGGTCCACTGTACTCCATTTTCAATGCATTCCTATGGGAATTTGTGTAAAGGAAAATTTGCTTAACATAATTTCATTTGGAACGAATTAATTCCTTTATACAAGGTACCACTGTATTGTCTTCCAGTCTTCTCCAAGCCAAATGTGTCAAATCCGCTCTAGTGTTCCTCGCAGGGCTTAGTTTTCTGACCTCTTGCCACCCTGATCTCTTTCCTACGGGTGCTTTTCTGGCCCCCAGCGCCTTTCCTAAATGGTGGCATCCGGAACCGGATGCAGGAGTCCAGGCAAGTTTTCGGTCTCTGTTGGGAACTTTTGCGAGCCCGCGGCTCCTGGCTCTTCCCTGCATGCCAATAAAGCGAGCTCTGAAGGACCGGCTGACAGCTCCGCAAGAGGCAAACAACCCATCCGTTGCTTTTTGGAAACCTGCGCAGGCAAGCCGAGGTGGCCATCCTTTTGCTGCGCGAAAACTGTCCTCGCCTACGCCAGCATCCCAGTTGATTCCAGAAGAGCAATAGAGAGCATGTGCTTTTAGAAGTTCACCTGCCTGCCCGGGGTGTGTGTGCGCGCGCAGGGACGCGTTCAACAAGCGCAGCAAAGCCAGGCTGTCAGGATGATCCCCTCTGCTCGTCCACGGAGAAACAAGGCCCATTTTGTTGAACAGGGCTCTTCCCTCCAGGAAAGCCTACTTAAGGCTCGCCTCCCTAGCGTCGCTTCCCATGTTTTCAAGCTCCTCTGCTATTTTTGGAATTAATGGAGTCCCTAATTCGACATTCAAATAGCTAACAGCTTAATGATTGCCCAAAGAGCCCTCGGAAAGCTTCTGGAGCCGAGAGTCCATCCAGGAATACCTAATGCCTCCTTCTGCCGAGTCGCAGCGTCTTCGAGTCAACTAATAAGGTGCAGCAGATGCGGGGGGGGGGGGGGGGTACAGAGGAAACCACCTGGCAGAGAGAGAGAGAGAGAGAGAGAGACCAACACAAACAGCGACACTGGCAGGGTCTTTAAACTTCGATGGTCCATGTGCGTTGAGGATGTTAGGATGCGTCAGCAAAAGATAAAATGAAGTTTTCCTCCAATCTCGCTTATTTTGGCCGCCTTCTGTCGGTGAAATGCTAGATTTGTAAACCCCTTCGGGCAGGGGGCGGTGCCAGCCGCCCAGCACAAAGACACCGAGAGCGGTATATAAGTAACAATACGTGCAGGGGAATATATGAAGGAATTAAAACAGCCAGGGCTTTTGTATCCCTGGGCTCAGTCGTCTGTCCAAATGGAGAATAACAGCCCGAAAATCAGAAACAGGCTGAGACTTGGACGGAACTAGAAGAAGATCCTCCGAATAAGGTTCAAGGTTTTGGTTTTGGTTTACAAAACCCTCCATAGCTTGGCCCCTGTCTATCTGGCAGAGCGTATCTCCCGACGCTCAGATCTAGCCCGACCCACCCGTTCTTCCCAGGCCCTCTCGCTATGGATTGCTACGCTGAGGGAAGCCCGTAAGACAACCACTCGTAACCGGGCTTTCTCGGTGGTTGGCCCATCTATTTGGAATGCCTTGCCGGTCGAGTTGCGGCAAGCTCCATCGCTGGCATCCTTCAAGAGAGCCTTAAAAAAACATGGCTATTTAAGGACGCCTTTGGTAACTTCCAGGGATAATCTTTTTTCTTCTTCTTCTTCTTCCTCCATCCGCTGCCTTTCTTACACTGGCTTGCTTTGTTTTATCTCTGTATTTTCTAAGGTATTGTGTAAACCGCCCTGAGTCCCCTTTGGGGAAATAGGTGCGGTATATAAGTTTGAAAATAATAATAATAATAATAAATGCAAGGATCAAAACCATGATAGTGGTGATGGTATTCCCAGTTTGCCAGGCATGGCGGGGCAGAGAAGAAAGCGGGCAGGAAGAATAGGCCTTGTTTGTTTGAAAGGCACACGGAGGTGCCGCTGGGCATCCTCAGTTCTACTGTAAACCGTGCACCGGGGAGCAGTAGCACTTTAAAAAGCGACAAGCCTTTGACACACACAAGGAAAGAGCGTGGCAGAAATGGCCCACGGAATTGGAGGTTACAAGGAATATTCCTCAAGTGCAGAAAGTGCAGTGCAGTGCTTTGATCTTGCAGCGTGCCAGAACATGCAGGTGGTTGCAGCTGAGCGTCCAAGGCAAAGCAAAGAAGCAATAAATAAATAAATAAATAAATAAAGGGAAGCAGAAATAAGCAGGAAGTGGAGTTTATCTCCCGCAGAGAAACCCGGTTGGAATATAACGTGGTTGTTTTGAGCCGTGGGGTCTAAAGGACAGCTGGTGGGCTGGGGAAATAATGACAACCAGGGACGTAGCCTCAGCAGATACATTTCTGCCTTTTCGAAGGGGGTGGGAATAATGTGTTAAAATATGGGAAGCGGCAGGTCTCTGGTGCCGTGGGGCAGGAAATAGAACCAGATAGGGTGCAGTGTGGGCCCGGTTTGGACCTGAGATTTCTGCCCCCCCTCCCTAAAACCCAGATGGCGACGGCCTGCAGGTACAAGCACTGAAATTATACCTGCCCGGCTGCAGATCAGAAACGTTAACCGAGAACCGTTGAGCTCCCAAGACCTGGAGTCAAAGGTGATCAATAAATACGGATATTTGCCCCAAGGGGGGAGCAAATGGGAGATGATGAGATTAACCATCCAGGGCCTGCCAGGCTGAATCAGCGTTGGTGTTGTCTATCCCCCCCCCCTGTCTGGGAGTCGGGAGGTGAGCTGATCCATTACCCCGACTCGCCCAGCGATCTGCCAATAGATTTCCCCCCATCCATCCTCCGCAGACCGAAAGCGCCTTTAATTGGAAGCAGCATTGCTCGCGGACTCTGCCTCCAAGGTCAGGATCGCCAGCTTCCAGAGGGCAGAGGTAAGCACCCACGCTGAGCAATAATGATGATGATGATGATGACGCCACTTACGTACAGGCATGTGCTGAGGGAAGGAGGCCCCTCTCATGCAGTGTCAGCTTAAAAAGGAATGACTTCCACTTGGTGTTTTTGCAAGGACTTTTCTCTAGAAATACCGAAGGGTTGATTTCAAGATGCAACTGGAGCTACAACAAAAGCAGTCGCTTTGGAATGATCAAAGTCACACTGCCTAGATTTTGGGTCGCAGTGTCTCTCCTTTCTCTTGATGTCCCCACACATGTTCCTAAACTCTGCCACAAACCAGGAAAAGGACCTTGGTGTCCCGGTGGACAGCTCCGTGAAGGTGTCAACCCAGTCGGCCGCAGCAGTGGAAAAAACAAACTAGGGATCATTAGGAAGGGGGTAGAAAATAATTCAGCAAGTGTCATTTTGCCACTTTATAAATCTATGGTGAAGCATCATCTGGAGTATTGTGCACAATTCTGGTCACCTTACCTCCAGAGGGATATTATGGGAATGGAAAAAAGTGCGGAGGAGGGCAACCAGAATGATTCGGGGAATGGAACATGTTCCTTACCATCTGAAGCTGCAATGGCTGGGCCTCTTCACTCTTGAACGACGGTGCCTAAGAGGTGACCTGATTGAAGTTTATAAGATCATACACGGTGGACAAAGGAGATAAGGAAAAGCTGTTTTCCCTATCGTACAACACTAGAACTAGGGTGCACTCCATGAAACTTTTGGGTGCTAGATCTCAAACAAATAAGAGAAAGTCCTTTTCCACCCAGAGGGTCACTGGTCTGTGGAACTCCCTGCCAGAAGAAGTGGTGACAGCTGTCAGCCTTGACAGCTTTAAAAAAGGACTGGACATGTTCCTGGAGAACAAGGGTCTCCATGGCTATCATGATGGTTGCCTAAGGACAAGCTCCGGGTTGGAGAGAGAGGCAGGAGATCTCTCAGTGCCATTTGCAGGGCCAGGTGAAGGCATCTGCTTGGGAATTCCCTGAAGCAAATGGTGAGCAAATGGTGTGAGACAGAATGCTGGACTGGATGGGCTGTGGCCTGTTCCAGCAAGGCTGTTCTTATGTTAAACCTGACCAAATAGCATACGCCTGTGTGAAATTGTGGAAAGGCAACAGATGTGCTGCTTTGAGTCAATGGGTCAAATTATCTGAACGACATGTCGCCCCCCTTGAGCTTGTGGGTATTTCTGACACCCTGTTATTAGGATTTTCTGCTCCTTATTACAGAAATCCAGACCTGCACAGAGAATGCCGCAGATCTGGGAGCACAGGGGGGTTAGGCTGCATTTATATGAACAACCATGCATGACTACACAGACTTTGTGTTTATAACCACTTATAACTTTGTGTTTATATATCTCCTTGTATGATTACACTGACACTGTGTTCTCATTGTCAGTTTCCATCCCTCATAACTTTTAGATGGTCTACCATACATGATTACACTGAGTAACTTCATAAATGCACCTGTGTTTTCAATGTTACCTCCATCCTTCATAATGGATTTTTTTACTCCTTAATTGCTCGCTTAAAAAAACCAAACCTTTAACGTTGCCTTTTAATGCTGTAAAATGCCCCTCAGTTTCCTGTTCACAAACTTTAATATGTCTTAAATGTCCTGGACTGTACATTGTCCCTCATTACTGGAAGCCACCTTGGGTCCTTTGAAACCGAGGCTGCCCTTTGGGGACCCCCTGGGAAGGCAAGGGAAGAGACAATGATGCTGGGAAGGGTGGAAGGGAGAAGGAAAAGAGGAAGAGCCCCCAATACGAGATGGACGGACTGCCTCAAGGAAGCCACAAGTTTGCAAGATCTAAGCTGGGCTGTGGGGGTTCGGGACACACTGGAGATGGGTCCTTCATGGGGTGGTCATAAGTCGGGGGGGGGCGGCTTTATGACACAGGATGACAACAGGCGCAAACTCTGAAGAAGTGTTCTCCCCCTTCCTGCACAGGATGGAAGGGATCGGTGCCCCCCCCCGTGGTATGTCCTCCAATTAAATAAGTAGGTGCAAAATCAAGAAGGGAGACAAAGGAGGCAGGCGGAGAGAGCGCGCGCTCCCACTTTGGAACCGTTGTTTTATTTATAAGCAAATGTATGCAGATGTAATCCATTAGCCATGCATTAAAAATCAGACAATTAATTGCCGGAAATTTATTCAAGCAGGAGGCAGCCCAGGGAAAGAAAAAAATAATGCAAAGAGAGGGGGAAAATGCTTTCACGGCAGCCACACAGGAGGGATTAAGACCAAGGAGGGGTTTCAGCACTCATCTGCTGCATCCTTCCCAGAGACAGGCTCCGCTGTGATGCTCAGACCACAAAGGGGAGCAGGTTGGAGCACCACCTTTGGGCAGGGGCTCTTCAGGAAATAGGCCACATTGGAGGAGGCTCTTGAGTTTCAGGGGATGGACACCAGACAGCTTGTTTCCACTTCTCCACCCCCCCACCAAGAACTTAGCAGTAACTATTTACAATTAGTTACTTTTTGGAGATGATGAACAGCGTAGCAAATTACTACCAAGCTACTTCATCGATAAGATAAGGAGGAATTGAGTTATTGCACTGTTGTGAGTAACAGGTAGTTATTTTCAGAGGTTACTTTTTAAGGGCTTTCTGGGAGCTGTTTTGATGGGGAACTTTTTCCAAAGTGTAATGCCAGCTTTACTTTGGATCCTTATGGTATCGGAGGGAAGCAGGAGGGGAATGCTACCCCACATGACAGGGTCAGCCACATTGGCACAGTCTAACTTGTGCCCTCAAATCTGGTGTGCTGAGAGTTGTAATCTGAACCCCCCCCCCCAACACACAAACAAAACTGGGTGTTGGAGTCAGTAGAGAAGGAGCGATGGCCTTTCTCTGCATAGAAATGTGGAGCATTGGAGTGCGCACACTCTGGCCTCAGGCAGCAAAATGTCTGGGGTCAACCCTGAGCCTGGGACGGTGGTCCGTGGTGGTCCAGCAGGAGGCTGGTGACAGATCTGCCTCCCTGTGCGGTGTCATCACCCCAGAGAGCTCCTTCAAAAAACAGGAACCAAAACCCGGCCTGGATTTGCTGCCCCCTTGAGACGGGAGCCACCCCCCTCTCCTGCACCAGAAGCTGCCCAAGTGCCTCTGTGCCGAGAGGCCAGTGCCAGCCGCAAACCCCAATCTGAGCTTGGAAAAGTTCCTTTTTGGGGGAACCCGGAAGGATCTGGCAGCCAGATGATTGCTGTCCAGAGGAAACCTTCATCCTAATGGAAGATGGATCACAAACAAGAGCAGTGGTGGCCAAACTTCGGCCCTCTAGCTGTTTTGGACCACAACTCCCAGAATTCCAACCCTGTATTGCCAGTGACAAAGGACTGTGGGAGTTGTGGTCCAAAACATCTGGAGGGCCGAAGTTTGGCACCACTGAACAAGAGAGACAGAGAAAAGAAAAAAAACGGCAGCCAAGTTTGAGACTGGTTTGTACAACGCTTAGGACTCCCAGCTAGTTTTCCTTTGGAGTCTCCGATGGCGACACTCCCAGGCTCTGGTCCTTCAACACATCTCAGGAACCCTGGCAGCCCAGGCTGCCTGTACGGACTATGCCAGGCCCTCCAGATGTTTTGGACCACAACTCCCACAGTCCTTTGCCATTGGAAATACAGGCTTGGAATTCTGGGAGTTGTGGTCCAAAACATCTGGAGAGCTGAAGTTTGGACATGCCTGGACTATGTGAATGCAAGTCCCCCTCCGACACATGCCGAAGCTTGGGATTCCGTCGCACTGGTGGCGCTGGGTCGGTCTCTCCTTGCCTCCTCAGTCCCCACCCGAAAGGCAGGTTGTCGGGACCCTTCGGCCGCTTCCCCCCATCCCCGCCCTTTGGTTGCGAGCCAGGCCTTCCCGCCGCTGAATTATTTAATCCCCTTAATGTGCTCCGGGCGCTTGGATTCCCCCGCCTGCCTACTTGCTCGCTGGGGCTCAGGTTCCAGGCTGGCAGAGCGAGCGCTGGCTGGTAAGCGAGACGGAGCCCCCAAGGGCTTCTCCCTGCCCAGTGAGCTCAGGGCTGTGTCCTCCGTGACCTTGATCAGGACTAGCAACTTAAATGTCCCGTCTGGGGTACGGAGGCTTCACCAGTACCCTGTTGCTTCATCCCAAAATTGCTGGATAATAAGAATAACAGCATTTCCCAAACTGATGACATTTATTTATTTATTTATTTATTTATTTATTTATTTATTTATTTATTTATATACTGCCTGCCTTCCAATGGAACTCAGAGCAGTTTACACCAATCAAACATAGGAACAATAAAAGAAAAAGATCAGAACAAGAATGTTACAAAAAATAAAAATACTGTAAAAGTAATAAGAGTAATCGGCAAAGAATATTTATTTATTTATTTATTTATTCCTCACTCCCCCCCCCCAAAAAAAAAGACCCAAGGCTGCTTGCAACCATCAAAAGGCAATATTAAAGAGCTGAAATTGGCGAGCATACAAATATTTAAAAAGATTTAAACCAGTGTCATTGGGAAAATGGACCATAAAAACAATGCGATACGCCCCAGATCTCGCCTGAGGTCTGGCCGAGTGGCTTCCCAAATGGTGGTGGAGGCAGGATTGGAACCCAGGGCTCTCCCGATGGGTGGCTCCCTCTTTTAGGGGTCGGTG
>JAHTLZ010000038.1:4084671-4094894 GCA_023846285.1 Phrynocephalus versicolor | reverse complement strand
AGTATAGTATAGTATAGTATAGTATAGTATAGTATAGTATAGTATAGTATAGTATAGTATAGTATAGTATCGGAGGGGGACTTGGGAAAATATTTTAACATGCATTACCAGAAATGGCCACTAGAGTATGCTAGGTATCATGTAATGTACAGTATAATCTCTGCAGGGCGTGGATAAGTGAAACTCTAGATACGGGGGTCCTGCTGTAGATTGGAGAGAATTGAACACTTCTGTTGGTTTTTCCTCCCCTTTTAATGTCTGTCCATCTGTCTGTCTGTCTGTCTGTCTCTCATATTGTTTCTGTGCCTCCTGCAGTTTCATGCTAATAGGATGCTAATGTAGGGAAATCTACTGGCTGCGAAAGTGACATTCTGGGATGAAACCAGGAAGCCCGGAAGCATCGGCTGCTCATTAGCTCAGCTGTCCAAACGCCACTTCTCATTAGAGGCAACAAGGAGCTTTGGGGAGAGGCAGACTCGCGGGCGGCGGTGGCGGCGGAACAGGGTGGCTGGCTCACAAGGGGGCGGGCTGGATGTTCCCCGGGTTCGGCATTGTTTTCACCCCCCACACTCACCCCCTCCTCAAAGACGTTCCGTTTGGGAAGGAGGCTCCAGGGTGCTTCACCAACAGCCTTGTGAGGGAGGCCGCCTCGCTTGTCACGGGCCAAATAATCTAACACATGCAGGGATTCTAAAGACCATCCAGTCCAGCCCCTGTTAGGGAGGCCCCGTTGCGGGATTTGAACCCCCTAATCTCAGCTCCCCAAATGGCTTACAACAAAACACTTCGACGTTTCAGGTGCAACCAACTAGCCCTTTTGAAACAGAAGGATTGTGACCAGATAGTATTGCACTTTGGATACTTGACTCGCTGGGGAAGTGAGGGGATTCTGGAATTTGTAGTAATGTTTCCAAGCTCTGGCTGGATAATGCCTTGTTGTTATGGGTAGTCTGGTCAGTATCAAGTAACCCTGTGAATCAGTGACTTCCAAGAGATCCTGCCATGATGACGCCTGCCCAGGTATTGCCAGCTCCGGACTGTGGCTTCTTTCATTGGGTCAATCAGTCTCCTGTTTGGTCTTCCTCTTTTCTTACCGGTCTTCCATTCTTCTTACCATTTTTTTTGGTCTTTTCCAACAAATCTTGGCTTCTGGAGACATGCCCAAAGCACGACAGCCTTAACAGAGTTGTTTTTGCTTCCAGAGAATACTCAGGCTTTTATCTGGGACCCTCAATTATTATTTTTTTCAGGTTGATGCATGGTATCCATAAACGTCTCTCCTTCTGTGCATTACAAATGAATTGATTTTTCTGCCCTTGTCATAAGAACATAAGAGCAGCCTTGCTGGAAGAGGCCACAGCCCATCCAGTCTAGCATTCCGTCTCACATTTGCTTCAGGGGATTCCCCAGCAGATGTCTTCACGTGCTTAAGATTCCCCGCAAATGGCATTGAGAGATCTCCTGCCTCTCTCTCCAACCCGGAGGTCGTCCTTAGGCACCTATCATGACAGCCTTCACAGTCCTATGTGGGAAAACTGTTGTCTCAACGATAGTGGTTTTGATTTCCAGGGACACATCCTGACATTTCAGGATCTTGCCTCCTTCTTTCATTACTTCTCTTCAGGGTCTCTGTCTGTTTGTTTGTTTAAGTTAACTTCTGATTTCTGAGCTGCGGTCACCCTTTGGATTGAGGACGGAGCCAAGGGGCGGAAAACATTTCTTGCCGTCCTTCATGGTTGGTTGACTTCATCTGGCTCACTTCTTCTGTAGCCGTGATTTTGGTCTTCTTCCTGTTCAACTGTATTCCCTCTTGGGCACTTTCTTCTTTTCCTCTGTGGCCGTTGCTGCTTTCTGCAAGTAAAAGGCAGCACTCAGGTCTTCATTGGCGCTTCAGAGAAGAGGAGGATTATGGTCTCTGGATCCTAGTGCCAGTCAAAGCGTGTCTGTTTTTACAAAACCAAGAGTTCCTGGGTTGCTTGGGTGGCAACAGGTTCCCAAACTATTTATTTCATTTATTTATTTAAGGCATATTAATCCCACCTTCCTCCTTGGAGAAGGACCCAAGGTGGCTTACACTTTACAGCAGGGGTGTCCCAACTTTTTGCAAGGAGGGCCAGATTTGGTGAGGTGAAAATGTGTGGGGGCTGAGTATTTAACCTGAAGTGGTGGGGGGGGGGGAGAAAGGGTGTGGTCCATGCACATCTGCAACAGCTGCAAATGCTCCTGATTTAAGATGCCCAATTGCCCAGCTGCTGTTGCACAGCCCGGGAATCGTCCCACTCACACCCAAGATGCACCACTGCTCGCATATGCTGCCCTCCCTCGCAAGGGGATGGGGAAGATGTTGCAGCAACAGAGCCAGGAGTTGGTAGGCAGGGCGGGTGGCTGAGGGGATGGACGGAGGCAGGGAGGGCAGGCAAACCATAAAACTGCAAGCCGACATCTCTAGCCATCACAGGGAGGGGCCGGCCGGTGGGGATGAGTGACAGGCTGAGCCAGCAGGGAGAAGAGGCTGAGGGCCACTCAAAATTTTAAATCGGGCCTTATTTAGCCCCCGGGCCGGGAATTGGACATGCCTGCTTTACAGTAATGGGGGACAATATACAGCCCAGTACAATTAAGACATGTTCAAGTTTAAGAACAGGGAATGGAGGGACATCTTACAGCATTAAAAGACAACATTAAAGCTGCAAGAGAACGCGAGCCGTTAAAGACAGAGTAAAAATTGCATGTAAAAGTTATAAGGGATGGAAACTAACATTGGAAACCGTGTCAGTGCAATCACACAAGGTTATAAGTGGTTATAAACACAAAGTCTGTGCAGCCATGTACAGTAGATTCATATAAAAGACACATACTAGGTAGACCCTCATTCAGGGAAAGCTTGCCTGAAGAGGAAGGTCTTTGCCTGTTTCCGGAAGGACAACAGAATAGAGGCAGTCCTGGCCTCCAGTGGGAGGGAGTTGCAAAGTCTGGGCGCAGCAGCTGAGAAGGCCCTTTCGTGGGTTCCCACAAGAAGTGTTCCCACTAACCCCTCGGAATAAAACCGGAATGCCATAATATAGAATAAAGCCAGGCTGCCTCTCCCTTCAAACTGGGTGGTAGAATTTCACAGCTGAGTGTCCAGTTTTTTTCACCAGGGTGGGAAGGAAGGAGAAGACGGACTGAGAAATGTAAAATACTGCCGCGATTTGAGACCTTTTTTGCACTGCCCTTCCTAGTTTCTGAAGTATTCCTGAGATCTTTACATGCCAGGGAGAAGGTGGCATCTCATTGATCCAACCAGATTCAACCTTCCCCAGCCCCAGGCGTAGCAAACAACAACAACAACATCTATCATCCTCAGCCAATGGGAACGATGATGGGGAATCCAGCCAACGCCTAACCCCCGCTGGAGAGCTACCAGCCTGGGGATAAAAGCTGATCGTACGGCTTCGGCGCCGTTCTAATGCTTTGTTTCTGAAGTGCAGCAAAAGGCCTCCTTGTGTTGGCTGAAGAAAGACAGGGATAAATGATTCCGATTAATAATGGATGCCTTGTTTCCTTCTAAATGTGGAATAATTTAAGGGTGTTTTCAAGCAGGCTCGGGTGTGGCCCGTGGCACTTTCTTTTGCCCGGTCGGCGTTAAGGACGCAGGGTGTGTGTTTGCAGAATTAATCCGCCCGCAACTTGTCCTTCAATGCTGGGGTGCTTGGAAATGGAGGGATTCGAACCCAGAGCTAAGCATTCACATTTCTGGGCCTGGGTAGAAGAATCTATTTTTCTTCTGTATCAGACGTTTCTTGGTTTGTTGGTTTTAAGCCCCATCATACAAGAATGATGAAGAAATTTGTGAGTCAGTAACAGTTCTTTCAAGCGAAAATTTTTACCCATCCTGATCAGCTGTCGATAAATGCTGAAGTCACTCCCTGCCTTCGTTTCTGATTTTTTGGTTGGTGAGCGGCCAAGATTGAGAGACGCGATGCCTCTAAATGTGGAGGCTCCGTGCTGAATTTAAAACGATGGGGAGCCCACCACCCAGCTTCCTCTGGGACTGAGTTCAGATCAAGCCCAGAGTTACAACAATTCTGAAATGGCAGTTTTCTGCGAAGTTGAGATGGAGCGTGACCATTGTTAGATCTGGCTGGGGTGGACTGGCTTACAGCTGGCCTTGTTTGTTGAGTCAATGGCACGGAAAAGCAAGTGAGGGTTGAGCGCTAGGGAAGGACGAGGTTGATCTTATGATGGGGATCAACCCCATAAACCTCTCAGCAGCACGTTGTTAAATCCTCAAACAGCATCCCCCAGCTTAGGAAGGGGGCCCCTCCTTTTTCCTCTTCCCTCCTCTTCCTGCTTTCCTTTTGTGTCGTGTCTTTATAAGATTGGGACCCTGTGGGCGCAGGCGCTCTTATACGGGGTGGGGATCCCTTGCGTGCTAGTCTGGGAGGCCTTTCGGGTGACAAAGCAGAGCAAGGAAACCTTCTGATCCACAAAGACGCTCGTGGCGTAAATAGGCAGCCGTGCATTCCGAACCCGCAGCTTTGAAACTTCCCTCTGGGTCTCTCCTAAGTGATCCACGGCCCCACTCAATGGCTCCTCTCCCTCCTGTTGAGAACCCCCATGAGAACAGGTTGTGTTGAGTTGTGGGCCTCTCAAAATGTTTACCCCCTTGTTACTTTGGAAAGGGAGGAGGAGGAGGAGAAGGGTATGGGTGCATCCTGGAGTCTCTCTCCCCAGCTGCTCCCTCGGGCTGGAGTGTGTTGGGTTTCAGCCTCGGCTGCTAAACGATTCCTGCCGCCATTAAAAAGCACTCAACGCTCATTAGCCAATAAATAATTCAGCCCCTGCATCTGCTGATGGGGGAAGATGCTCCAGGACCAGGCTGGGCTGGGGGGCTGGGGTGGGTGGGGGAGGCAGATGGGCCGATGTCCATTCGGGCAGAGGGAGGGGGTGGGAGGGATGGGTCCAGGTGGGGCTTTTGGAAGTGGCCTTGTAAAAGCTCCCCTGCAGGAGAATCTGGACGGCTCCATTGCTGGGCTTCGTGTGAGAAGTGTGCGCCGGGTTTTTGCTCCGAACCATGCAGGTTGCTGAACATTTTTGGGGGGAATAGGTTTTCAGCCCTTTGCATAATCCTGCAAACATTGGACTAAAACCCGGAGTGGATTGGCTGCACTGTTGATGTCAGAGCCATCGGACTCCACTGGTTCTGCCTTTGTGGCGCATCCGGTTCCTTCCTGCCCCCCCCAAAAAAAAGTTACATTTCCTAATTCTACTCACCACGCTTTGTGAGATGCAGCAAAGAGGCCAATGATTAGGGTGAGGAAATCCTCCATTGCCAAAGGCACTCTACCTCCAAAATCCATTTGCAAGGATGGCAGACATTTTGCTGTGCAGAGTCTCTCTCTTTTCAAAACGGGTTTCTTGCAGCCTCCCAGAAGCTGCTGTCTGAGGCCGCAGTTTGGCGCCCCCACATGGTGGGGCAGGCTGCGCCTCTTAGCAAGGGAAGAATGAGCTTACTGTTGCTTGGATCTAAACCGGACAGAATCCCTCCCTCCCTCCCTCAACTTGCAAACATCTTCTCAATAGAAAAGACATCGGGCCAGCATGGCCAATAGATATTAGGGGGAACTGAGCCTCCATATTTAGGAGCAGGCCATCGTGGCCTTTGCTTTTACGCCGGATTGGGGGGAAAGCAGTTAGGAATCTGTGCGGGTCTTTTGGTTTTCGGGTGAAACATGCCCGCCACTTGTCCGCTCCAGTAACAGAAGGCCCAGAGATGAGAAAGAAAAAAAACGATGTGGCACCTTTAAACCTTCTTGCCTCCTTTTGAGGTTTTGGTCCAAAATGACCGCACTCACTAATGAGGCTGCTTCCCCGAACACCTTTCTGCCGGTCCACTTAACGGGCTTTTACGTGGACGGGGGAGCATTCAGAGCTGTTGATTCCCGCTCGCTCGGCTTTGCGATGCGGGTGGGAAAATTCGGCATCGGACAAAGTGAACTTTGGGTTTCGTCCAGCCTTGCCCGGGAAGGGAGGTTGCAGCTGAACCTCTTAAAGCCTGGTCAAGTGCCCAGCGCCCTAAGAGGAAGAGAACCACGGGCAAAAAAAATCTGCTTTCTCCCCGGTTGGAAGCAGAACTGCGGGATAGCTCAGTAGGTGAGGTTTTCAAGGGTATCACTGCGCCAGCTCCCTTCCAGCCCTTCAGTTTTGTGGTGGTGGTGATGATGATGATGATGATGATGATGATGATGATGATGGTGATGATGAAATTTTCTTTACCCAGCGCGTTGTTAGTCTGTGGAACTCCCTGCCCCAGGAGGTGGTGATGGCATCTAGCCCGGATGCCTTCAAAAGGGGATGGGACAGATTCCTGGAGGAAAAGTCCATCCCAGGTGACAAACCATGATGGAGATGTGTCATCTCCAGGCTTAAAACCAGGGTCCTTCAAGGGCCAGATGCAGAGGAGTGGTATCAGGAGACAGAGAATTGTCTCATGCACTCCCAGAGGCATCTGCTGGGGCCACCGTGAGATACAGGAAGCTGGACTAGATGGTCTGTTGGCCTGATCCAGCAGGGCTCTTCTTAGGTTCTTAGGTTCTTATGATGATCTCCATAACGCCATCCATGTTGGGCTCTTGAGTCACATCCAGTTTGGGTTCTGGCTGCCCCCCAGTCCTGGGAAGCAGCCTCTTGGCAGAAGAGCATGAACCATGTCAGGATTCGCATCCGCTACTTCTAACTGTGTCCAGGGTGACGAGGGGGCGGTGGGCTCATGATCCCAGGTCCAAGGGCTTGCATGATTATTTTTTTTAAAAAAGATGGGGGCCCTTCCTGATTATTGGAGATCATGGAATCATCTGTTGTTACACCTCAGCCTTTGTTGTTTCCCATGAGTGTTCGCTGTACATGACAGTGGAAAGATGTATTTCAGTAGTAAAAGGCATTAGGTGGTCACCTAAGTAGGTTGGCGTTGCAATTGGCCATTGGGAGATCAACTGGGGCTTACATTTGCAAGGATGATTACTCACTCCTGGACGCACAGCCAAGACCCCATCTCTGAATATTTGTGATCTCAGCTTCTAACCACATTTCTGTGATGTCTTGTTCTATGTGGAATTTTGCTGCTGCTGCTGCTGGCTTAGGAGACGGATTGTACCATCTTGGGCGTGTGGTAGAGAGCTGTCCCTCCTCTAATGCAAAATATATGTGGCGGCGGCGGCAGCGTTAGTCTTTGGAAATTAGGATCCATTAGCCTTACAAAAGACCTGCTTCTGACCGAGATAATCATTGTTTGTCGGGTCCACCCTGCCTGTGTTTTTGGCTGGTTTCAATGCAGAGGAAGGACTGTTCTGACGAGAGTCGGTTCTTCAGAGCGCACTGCTGCATCATTTTAGACAGGGAGGCTCAACTAGCGTCAGCCGTGGGGTCTCAAAAATGCCCTAAACATCCGTGGAACTAGTCTGCAAAGAGCCGGCATCTTAGCTTTCTGTCCGAACCTCGGCATCCTCCCTCCTCCCGCCCAAATGACCCGACACCAAGAAAACCTCGATTTCTCACTTAATTCTGAAACTGATCGTTTTCATCGGCTCCGGGGACCAAAAGAGAGAGAAGACTGAGGATGGGCAAAAATAAAGAGTCTGGAGGCCCGGCCTGCCTGCCAAGAGACCCATCGTCCCCGGTCTGCACTCACTCCACCTCCTGGAGCAGTGCCAGGGAATCTGATGCAGACGCCGCAAAAGCCATTAAGGGGATAATCCGATTGTCTCGGCGTTTTAGGTTTTCTACTGGGAGTTATCGCAAGTGAGCTCAACTTTCCGTCTCTTTGTGTGTGTGCGTTTCCCCTCCCCCACTGCGCCTGTGAACCCTCCTTGCGGCTGAGTCCAGGGTGGGCAGGAGGTCACGATTTGGGGCCCAGGAAGCGAGGGACAGCTTAGGGTTAGGGTTACGGGAGTCAACCCCCAGGATGGCAAACACAGGGAACCCCATTTTGTGCACGGTTTTGGAAAGTTAGAACAGATGCTTTGGGGTGAAAGTGCAAGGGGGAAGGTTCTGCTTTGGAATAGCCCTGTTCTGTGTTTGCTGTTACTTAATTCTCTCCCTTATGGTGCTGGAATAACTCCGTGGAACAAGGAATACAAAAGTTATCCTATAATGTGTACAGAGTTATCTCCATAAGATAATGAATAAAAATAGTAGTTTGGAGGTAGTTGAAGATCTCAGTGCAAGGTTTCGTGGATCACTCTCTGCTTCGCCAGATACATCTGGTGTGGGATATGTATCCCCCAGTTTGTAGGAAAAATTACTTTGTGGAGCCAACCAGGATGGTTTTTTTCCCCCAAAGCGACTGCTGCATGGCTAATTCAAAGGATGGGCATTGGGAGCATTGGTTCAGTGGAACCTCCGGACTCCAGAGCAGCGTATCTTGGAAGGATGCAAAGAACAGAGGAGCGTTTTTTTGGTGGCTTTCTGGAGACATCATAATCAGAGCTCCCATCTTGGAAATTAGTGTTTTGGAATGGGGGCAATCATAAAGGGAAGCTCCTGGTTCCAGATCCATTGGGGTGGTGGTTCTGAGTATGTTCTGGGTTTTAGTCCAAACTTCACAGGGTATCTCCAAGGCTCTGCCCATGTCCTGTGAAATGGAACTGGCAGCTGCACCGGTCCATTCGCATTAAAGGCCTGGGCTATGCAGGAGCTCTCCATGGTGCTGAACTGTAGCCTCAAGATTAGACCCAGAGCTTGGAGAGAGCACCCGCAAAGCTGGAACTGGAATTGGGAACAGATTTATTGCTTCTTTTCTGTTGGGTGCAGAGTGCTGTCAGTGACTCTTCTCCTCCCTGTTGGTGGCAAACGTGTGCTCACAGGCCTTCCTCTTCCCTCTCTTGAGGAGAGTTCTGGATCTCTGTCCAGAAATCCTAACCAGGTGTTACCAAGGCCATTGGTTGGACCTTGGTTGGGTCTTACATTGAGCTTTTTTTCTTTTTGTTTCTGAGAGGGATGGAGGGGCTGGTGGTGCTCAGCTGATGCTTACCTCCCTGGCCCTAAACTTCTACAGAAATACTTCTTTCCTGTATGTTTGTGGAAATTGGGGTGGTCTATCAATGCCTGGTTACCTGGAAGCCCAGGAGGTCAACACAGTAACCACATGTCTGCTCATAGAAACTGGTGGTCCCATTATACCACCACCCCCTCTGCCGTGCCCTATGCCTTGCTTTCTTACTGCCCTCCCCCCTGATGACTTTGGGTTTCCAATCTTAGAGTTCTAAGATTCTTGCAACAACCGTCGGTCACAGCAAGTGGAAGGATCGGTATCTGAGTTACTCTCAGATGGAGAGGCTTGGCAACTATTTTATTCTGACCTGCTGATGAGAATTAATTAATAAGAATTAATAAGAATTAATAGAATTAACTCAATATGAGAATAAAGCTAAAAATTATTATAAAGTGCTAAACTCTGTAGGTATTAGGTCATGCTGGCATAAACACAAAATAGATAAAAAACGCAGGTGCCAGCCTGTAGAGGTAGCAAATACTTGTGGTTAACCAAGATAGGAGAAGCGAAGATGACACAGATAACGTGGGCACCATCTCATGGCACCAAAAGCGTCATTTTCTGGGGAAACAATCTCGAACTAAAAATAGTCAAAAGCTATTTCTGAGAATTATGATAACTTACCAGGTATGATTACGTAAGACATGCGCATGAAATACGTAAGCTGCGGTTACAGAAAGAGTATAAAAAGACCACGGAAACCATCACTCGGGGGTCCAGAGCAACAAGGCCGTTTGGCCATGTTGCACTCGGATCCTAAGCTAACTTATTCTCTGTATTGTCCGATCCAGGAGGCAGCAGGGCCTCTGGCCGTGCTGCGCCCCGGATCCTTGAGCTAACACATTTTCTGTATTGTTTATGTCCTGTGCTGTACCTCTATCTGTCTTTAATAAACCTTTTGCTATATAACTAACTAAGCGTGGCAGCTTTGTTGAACCACCAATGATGTATTAACAACTTATATAGGTGCATTGGCAACTCAAAAAGAAGAACAACCAACACCCAATATTTTTAGCTTAAATTTATTCTTATCACTGCAATTTGAAGAAGAAGAAGAAGAAGAAGAAGAAGAAGAAGAAAGAAGGAAGGAAGGAAGGAGAAGAAGAAGAAGGAAGAAGGAAGAAGAAGGAGAAGGAGAAGAGGAAGGAGAAGAAGAAAGGAAGGAAGAAGAAGAAAGAATAAAGGAAGGAAG
>JAHTLZ010000038.1:4067173-4084661 GCA_023846285.1 Phrynocephalus versicolor | reverse complement strand
AAGGAAGGAAGGAAGAAGAAGAAGAAGAAGAAGAAAGGAAGGAAGAAGAAGAAGAAAGAAGAAAGGAAGGAAGGAAGGAAGAAGAAGAAGAAAGGAAGGAAGGAAGGAAGAAGAAGAAGAAGGAAGGAAGGAAGGAAGGAGGGAAGGAAAAAGAAGAAGAAGAAGAAGAAACTTTGCCCATGTTGGGTCACATTCAGTTGTAGTTCTGGCTGCCCCTCTTCCTGGGAAGCAGCATCCGCCGCAGAAGGGCACAGATCTTGTCAGGATTTGCATCAGCTACTGCTAGCCGTAGCTGCCTAGATGCCCTGAGCACATCCGATCTCGCCTGATTTCAGAAGCTAAGCAGGGTCAGCCCTGGTTAGGACTTGGATGGGCAACCACCAGGGAATACCAGGTGCTGTAGGCGCCTGGAATAGGAAAAGGCAAATCACTCCAGGATCCCTGCCAAGAAAACTCCATGGGGTCACGAAGAGTCAGTCATGACTGTAATGACGCAACACACACAGCCGTATCCATGGCTAAGAGGAGGCGGTGGAAGTGGGCATTCAGTGGAGCCTCCTCTCCCGGCACCTTGGATAGCTCCAGGTGGTGCCTCTCGGATCCCAGATGGCGGCTGCTGTCCCGATATGCTTCTCCAAAGGGGACACTTGGCAAAAAAACAAAGACCAAGCAGGACCCTGATTTGCCAGAAAGAAGGTGTATCTGAAGTTCTGGATACAGATGGAAATGTGGAATCGTTTTGCACACGCGTTTGACAAGTTGAACCGATTTGCATGGCACTCTCTGACAAGAGCAGGGAAGACAGTGACCAGGGGGCCTTTGGGGCAGATGCCAAGGTTCTTGGGGCAGGGTGCTATAAAAGGAGAGTGATTCCCAGGCTCCTGGTGTCTCTCCTCCCTGGGGTCCTTACTCTTTCGATCAGAGTCCTTCAGTCGATGGACACCTTTGAACCCTTGGCCCGTCCTTCAGATGGAGACCTGCTTCCCCTCTGTGGCCACCCGGTTATCTCCCTGCTCTGTCTCCCTCCTCTGCCTTGTTGCTGGTCTTCTCTCTCTCTCTCTCTCTCTCTCCCCCCCCCCCCATCTGCCTTCTTCCACAGCGTGTCTGGAGAGCTTGGAGCCAACGTTGGCGGCCCTGGCTCTCCCGGGTCCCTGGCGGCCCTGTGTCTCTTCCGAGCCCGACTTAACAAAGTTATGATGTGGGGACCATTAGGAGCATCACAGGGGAGGCAGTGGGAGAGGCGGGCCTCCTCCCTCCCTCCCTCCCGCCTGCCTGCCTGGGGCTCCTTATTGGATCAAGGAGAAGCCAGGCGAGGGGCTGCCGACACGCCAGGCCAAGGTTGGAGCTGAGAGCTTTTCATTTTTGCCTTTATTGCTCGAAAAATAGCTTCGTCGAGGAAGGAGAAACAATGAGATAAAAACTCAAGGGAAGCCCGGTTGAAGCAGATCCAAATGAAACCAAACCAAGAGATTTGGTTACCTGAACTAAGGAGCCTTCGGGGCGATGCAGCGGTGAAAAAGGCTAATGCAATAGCAGATTCTGGGGCGACAGACAAAACCAAGGGACTTAATAATAATTGTGTGCTGTATCGAGTCAATTCAGATTTATGGTGGCCATTTTTAGGTTTTTTTTCCAGTAGAGACTACTAAGAAATGCTCAATGGTTGAGGCATCTGGCTGGAGATCAATTTTCCACGATCCCTCCTTGACACAGGCTGGATTTTATCATCCATAGTGTGTCTTCCAACTCTGCAGTTCTGAGACGACAACAGTTTACTGTTTCCCCTCTTCCTGGGGTGCTCTGGGACCGCTGGGACCCTCACACACAAAAAGGGGCAAAAGAAGGCATCAAGGTCACCCTTGACAGCAGAACCTCTTGCTTTGTTATAAAAAGGAGGATCATTTTCCTGTTTCCAGCAGGGAGATTCTGACCCACCCTGAGGAAGAAAAAGATCTCCTGATGAAAAGCACCGCCTGAGAGCGGAACGCATTGCCTCTGTCGGCAGACGCTCGCTCTTCATTGGAGACTCGTGAGCAGACGATCGTCCAGAGGCTCTCAGACCTGTGGCTTCCTGCATCGTCAGGGGCTGGACTAGATGGCCTTCAGGGTCCCAATGATCTGGACCATACGAAGGGGACGGCTCGGCTTCCTTTTCGTGGGAAAGTTAGGAAAGGCATTGAAGCGAATAAGTCATCATGTCTCCATTCCAGGAACAGAAACCGACAGGCCAGGGAGGTGGATTTTTCTTGAGCCCCCAAAAGAGGAGAGCTACCTCCAGCAAGACATGGACATTTCCTCAACGGTCATGCTTGCCATCTGCCCAACGTCTGCTGCCTGAGGCAAACTGTCTGCCTTGTGGTGGCGTCTGCCCTCATCCGGACCAACCTTCCCTCCTCGGAGCGCGTCTTTAGAACTGAAAAGACAGGGGAGATGGAAGCTGAAGGCCCCTCTTGGTGCCCATCCGCGCCCTGCGGAGGCTTCCCTCCAGGCACTTCCTCTGTCGCAGCCTGATCGTCGGCGATAAAACTCAGCCATTCCATGCTTAATAATCGCCAGGAATTTACTTAACTGTACAAGAACAGCCAGCCATAAATCCTGGTTAAAGACCCAGCGGGGAAAACCGGCGTCAAAATTGTTTGAAGATTTGAACAAATAGGATAATGGGGAAACCGGCACCAAGGGGCTTGTTAATCGGAGGGCCCAGCGGGAAGGAAAGGAGGGCCACCCCAGGTGGGGGATCCTGAGCTTGCTAGACTCCAGCAGCTTGGTTTCCAAATGCGGTAGAGTCCTTGCAAGTCTGGAGAAGGGCCCGTGCCACCTTTTCCTGCCAGCTGCAGGCGAGGGCTGGTACCCTGGCATCTTCCACAAATCTGAATCATGAATAAAAACCAGCCTGTTTCGGACGGATTTGCGCGAGGGCCAGATCTAAGTGGAAGGGTCTTGGGTCGTGCCAAGTGATCCCCATCGATCTGTTTTCCATGGAGGGCATCGGTCAAATTGGATGGGACAGGAATGACTTCACTCTGAAAAAAGCAACTCTTGTTTTTGTTTTTGCTTATCTATTTATTTGCTAGGGGTGTGTGTGAAATTTTAAAGGCCTGGAGTGCTCAAGCCCTTGAAGTTAGGTGTCGGCAGTTAGACAGATTTACTGCGTTTTTTCAGGGTTCGTAAGAGCTCCAGTCGTTGCTGGTGCCAGTACAGAAGGAAAACGTTTGCAACCATTTTGGTTTTCCAGTGCAAGTCTACGGGAAAAGAGTGGTCTGAATTAGCCTTGACCTGGAGCAGGACCATTGGGTTGGTTATGCTCTGACTGAGATGAATACGGCTACTCTTTTCCCACCCATTTCCCTAGAAATTTGGGCATTGGGAATAGATCCGTTTGAATACTTCGACGTGAATGCAAACATCCCTTCACACCAAAATCTAGCCAGTGACGCTGATGGCTGGGCTGCATCCAGTGGGGACAGATTACTCCAGGCTGGGTTGAATTTTAATCTGTTCCGGGTTTTAGTCCGAACTCCACAAGCGCAGCGCAGAACTCTACCCACCAAGTAGGCTCTGCATCTTGGGCAATTAAAGCTGACAGCGAAGTCTCTACCGCTGGAGCTGTGAAGTCACCACCACCCACTGGCTTGGTCATTTCTCCCTGAGCTGTTAAGGTTTCTCCAGTCAAGGAAATGAATGGGCCATTAAGTGCTATTCGCTTTACAAAAGACCTGCTCCTTTGGGAGGAGAAAGCCAGGCAAACTGGCTTATGGATCTAGATCTGCACTGCCGCTGGCTTTTTTGAGCTGGTCAAGGTGTGTTTTCAGGGCTGCGGTCCTCTCTCGAATGCCTGAACTCCAGCATCCACTGATTCGAGTCCCTGGCAGGCCCAGGTGCTGCTGGTTCCCCTTCAAGGTGGCTGCAAGCCCTGCTGGATCTCACCAAGCTGACCGGCTAGACGGCGCTTGGATGAGACTTGAGAAAAGGACTTGCGGAACGGCATCTTTTATTCAAGATCTGAGAAAGCGAGCGGCACCCGAACCTTACAGGAATGCCGATGAAAGCCCCCAATGCATACACGCTGGCAGAGAAAGCCCTGTTCACCCCCCCCCTTGTCCTTTGGAAATTTATGGCCAGGGGCCTTGGGCCAGGTGGGCTGGGCTGGGCTGGGCTCTTCAACCGAGCCTGCCTTCAATCCATCAACAATATGGAAAGACTTCAGAGCACCTACGGAGGACCTTTCTGCCCCTCTCTCTCCTTGCAAGGAACAAGTGCATGGGTTGGTGTTTCCAGAGCATAGAATCCGGAATTCTCCTCTTTTGGCTCGGATGATCTGGGACCCATCAGGCCACAACCCAAAGCTGCAGGCGTCTTGGGTGATGATGATGATGAATCATAGAGTCATAGAGTTGGAAGAGACCTGCAGGGCCATCCAGTCGAACCCCCTTGCCATGCAGGAACCCCCATCACAGTATTTCTGACAGATGGCCATCCAGCCTCTGGTTCAAATGGAATCTCTTTTCCTGTAGTTTGAAACCATTTCCCCGAGTCCTAGTCTCTGAAGCCATGGAAAACAAACCTGTTCCCTCTTCAATATGACATCCTTTCAGAATTCAGATATTTAAACATAGCTATCCTATTCCCCCCTCAGCCTTGTTTTTGAAAGGCTAAATATTCCCAGTTCCCTAAGCTGTTCCTCCTAAGATATTTCTTCCAGACCTTCAACCATCCTGATCGCCCTCCTCTGTACCTGCTTGAGGTTGTCAACATCCTTTTTGAATTGAGGTGCACAGAACTGGACACAGTACTCCAGGTGGGGTCTGACCGGAGCAGAATAAAGTGGTATTATCACTTCCCTTGAAGCTGCCTAGATGCCCTAAGCACATCTGATCTCGCCTGATCTCGGAAGCTAAGCATGGTCGGCCATGGCTAGTACTTGGATGGGAGAACACCAGGGAATATCAGGTGCTGCAGGCGCCTGGAGTAGGAACTGGCAAACCACTCCAGTATTCCTGCCAAGAAAACTCCATGGCCATGGGGTCACGAAGGGTCGGTCACGACTGTAATGACACAACAACAACAATCACTTCCCTTGATCTAGACACTATGGTTCTGTTGATGCAACCAAGAATAATGATGATTGATGATGATGATGATGGTGATGGTGATGATGGCAGCGGCGGTGAGGAGGAGGAGGAGGAGGAGGAGGAGAATGAAGGTGATGATGGTTCCATCCCAGGCCTTCTTGACCATGGCTGGACCTGATGATGTGCAAAATTCCCATCCAACTTGGCCGTTCTGAGATGTTGATTTTACATCTTCCAGCTTCCCTCTTAATGTGGGCTCAGGGCAGCCAAGGAACAGCAGGAAAGTGGATTAAAAACCAATTAAACAAAAGAGTGGAAGCTGGTTAAGCAGTCGATTCGCTCAAGTTGGGGACGGCAAAGCAGTCGGAGGCGTGGGCGTCTGGTCATCAGCGCCTGATGTCAGGGGACCACGGCCCCGATGCCCGCTTCCCTGCAGGAATTGGGACTCAAAAGTCAAACCAGGCTTCAGTTGCACCTGGGACTTGCCAAGACTCGACTTGGCTTTGGTTTCGACGGCTGGGACCGAATGCAGAACCCGGCCATCCCTCTCCGGTTTTCTGTGCAGAACATAAGCTCGCTCTCCATAGGGACTAGAATGCTGATGACTCGGACTTGGGACATGGACCCAAAGACGTGGCAGACGTGTGTACAGTTCTGGTCACCGCATCTCAAGAAAGACATAGTGGAAATGGAAAAGGTGCAGAAGAGAGCGACTAAAATGATTCCTGGGCTGGGGGCACCTCCCTTATGAGAAAAGGCTAAAACATTTGGGGCTCTTTGGTCTGGAAAAAAGGCACCTGAGGGGGGGGATATGATTGAGATCTACAAAATAATGCAGGGCATAAGTCAAGTGGATAGAGGGAAGCTCTTCTCCCTCTCCCAAAATACCAGAACTAGGGGAGATCCACTCAAATTGAGGGCTGGGAAAGTAAGAACAGACAAAAGAAAATATTTTTTTCACCCAGCATGTTGTTAGTCTGTGGAACTCCCTGCCACAGGAGGTGGTGATGGCATCTGGCCTGGATGCCTTCCAAAGGGGATTGGACCGATTCCTGGAGGAAAAGTCCATAACAGGTTACAAACCATGAGGGAGATGTGTGTCATCTCCACGCTTAAAACCAGGGTCCTTCAAGGGCCAGATGCAGGGGAGTGGGATCAGGAGACAGAGATCTAGTCTCATGCACTCCCAGACGCATCTGGTGGGGCCACCGTGAGATCCAGGAAGCTGGACTAGATGGCCCTTTGGCCTGATCCAGCAGGGCTCTTCTTATGTTCTTATGTTCCCTGAACTTTATTAGCTCCTTATAGTGGGTTAGTGCATTAGCGCCAGAAACACTTAGCCAGCGCTGCAGCGCTAAACCCTTTTCCTGTCGCAAGCCATCGATTTCTTCCTTGGGAGCGAGAAAGGAGCTCGAGTTTAAAATGGGAACAGAGAAACATTGGAGAGGAAAATTCCTCTGTTAAGACCAACTTAGTCTCGAAGCTAGGGGGAAAACGATGCCTTTGGAGGGAGCTCTGGGCGGCTTGTGAGGCCCTTTACTCTGCCACTGCCTCTTGCCGGCTGGAGATTTAACAGTTAGGCCCATTTTGAAGAAGGACCTGCAGTGACTTAAATTGACTCTGATCCACGGCCAGGGTCATCTTCTGTGATTAAGCACATTATTTCTGACACATCCAGTAACAGGCACCCTCACTCCTGCTGCGGAGGGGCTCCCGCTGCTACAGGCATGAGAATCACTCTCCCCTTTAAAAAAAAAAAAAGAGTGTGTGATTCACCGCAGGCTGAGCGGACATCAACCCGGGGCGGATACAGCAGACTCCCAGCCCTGGCTGAGTGCGGCTTCCTGGCCTCTGTCCAAACTGCCCCCCAGGAGAGTCTTGTCTGGTGTGACTAATGCTGCTGCTTCAGCAGCAACCAACCGGGCGGCGGAGGCAGCGTCGCCAGCTCCATTGGTGAGATGCTCCCATGACAGCAGGCTGGCCGGTCCTCACCCGGGTGGCTAGTGCGCGTGAGCCGTGGTGGTGGTGGTGGTGGTGGTGGTGGTGGTGGTGGACAGCTCAGAAAGCTCGATACCAGTAGGAGGCAGCTCTCCTCTGTGTAGGGAATATAAGTCCTGCTCAAAACAGCCAGCGGTTACTGGATATTTAGATGGCGCACACGCATGCACATGTGCACACGCATGTACACACATGCACACGCATGTACACACATGCACACGCATGCACATGCATGCACACACATGCATGCACGCACATGCCCACCCCCCCACACACAGTTGTCAATAGACAGGTGTGCAAATCCCCAAATTTCATTTAGAGGCCATTTCCGGGGTTCAGGTCAGTTCTGAGCCCTGGCTCTGGAGTGATTTGTTAGTGACTTGACTTACAAAACCATTGTTTTCTTTTCCCCCCCACTGATGTGCAGAAAATCTGGAGGCACAATCATTCTTAAGGAGAGAGATTAAGCTGCTGATTTTCGGGGAGCAATCTGACTTTAAGCGTTTGTCTGCCAGGCATAGTGAAATTTGCTCTCTCTCTCTCTCTCTTAAAAAGGCGAATTAGCAAGCCAAGAGTGGTTTTGTGCCGGATCTGATTCAATTTGTGCCAATTTGTTTGTAAATTGGCTTCGTTTTGCCCCCGAATCGATTAGATCTGGATCTTGGTAGAAAGCTGCTGGAACCAGGCTCCCGCTGAATCCAGGACACACTCCTAATTGTCAATTATGCACTTAATCTGGACCTTGGGAATGAGTCTTCCTTTCTTTGCTTAAAAAACAATAACACTGCAACTGGGGCTCCCAGGATCTTCAGCATTTCACAGCTTTTAAAAGAGGTGATGGTTCTTCCGTGTGGGTTCTACTCACAGCTGCCTCGCCTCATGGGCTTTGTAGTTCTCAAGCAGCTATCCCGTCCCCTTGCTTCTCTGTGCCTTGCAAGCATATCATTGATGCGGGCTAGTGGAAAGCAAAAAACGGTTTGAGGATACAAACCTTTCAGAAGAAATGTCAGAGGAGCAGATTTTGGCACAGATGACACCAAAGTCCTGATTTTGGGTGCCCATCCCCCCATTTAAAGCCAGTAACGAATCTCCTTCGAGCGCAGCAATGGATCCAAGTGTGCTTTTTATGTTTGGCTTTTGACGCTCCTTAACTTTTGCCGGCTCCCTGGTGGTCTGTGGTTGGTTGTGATCTTTTATTTATGGCCTTTTAACTGGGTTGCCGGCTCGGCGCAAACCGGCAGTCGGTGGGAATTTCAGAGTTCCATTTGTACTGGAGACGGCGCGGGCATCTCCGAAGCTTGGGTTGCCAAATACCATGCATTTATCATGAGCTAGCAGGGAAGCCGGTGCTGCCGTCCGGTCTCACCATGGAGGCACCTCGGTTACGGACGGTGCCGCGTTGATCGCCGGGGCACGGCGGCCAATAATTGTTGAAAGTGCCTGGACTCTTGGCCAACAGAGATGCCTTTGCACGTGAGAGGCGAGTGTTCCTCGCTTGTCCCCCTGAAGAATCAACCTGTATCATGGTTGATCTCTGATCAGACGATGCTGAGTGGAGAATCAGTACCGCAGTGGTTAAATGCCTGTCCTGCAGGTAAAACTGTGCTCACGACCTGGGTTCAATCCCCGGTAGCAGGCTCAAGGTTCACTCAGCCTTCCATCCTTCCGAGGTCGGTAAAATGAGTACCCAGCTTGCTGGGGGAGGGGGGCAATGTGTAGCCTGCACACTGTAATTAAAATTGTAAACCGCCCAGAGACTACTTGTAGTGGTATGGTGCGGTATATAAGCAGAACACTTTTACCCTCTAATGTGGAAACTTTGCTCTCTTGGCCAGGTGAGGCCTGGATAATCAGGAACAGGAGAGAAATGTGCTCAGAGACCCTCTTCTTCATAGTAGAACTACCATAAGGACCCTATAGAATCCAGCGGTGGTGAACTCTTGGCCTTCCAGATGTTTTGGACCACCACTCCCAGTCCTTTGTCGCTGGCAAGCTAGGCTCGGAATTCTGGGAGTTGTGATCCAAAACATCTAGAGTGCCAAATGGTCCACCACCAGTGGAATAAATCATCCAGTCTAGCCCGCGTTCCCAGTGGGAGAATCGCAGCTCCAGAGACCTTGAGCAGTTCTACAATAATCATAACTTAATAAATGCCAAGCTGGAAGGGGTCCTGGTGTAGATAACCCAGTCCAGCCCCTGACTAGGAGGCCACGGGGGACTGCCGAATCCCTGGCTCCACTGACCAAGGCTTAAACCACTGAGCTACCCAGCCATTTGTTCTGTGCTCTTTGTTTATTCTTTCTGTTTGTTCCACTGATATACTGCCCTTCTTCTTTGAGGGATGTTGCATCAAGAAGGCTTGGTCTTAATTAAATTTTTTGAGGGGGTGTCCTCAGGGTCCCAGTGAAACCGGAAGGTCATCCTATACTGCATGGTCTTTGCAGATCTGAGTGGAGGAGTTGTTAAGTGGACCGAGTGAGGACTCAGGGCTCAAATCCATGCTTGCCTGTGGGAACCGGCTTGGTGGGGGACACAGACCAAGCCCCTCGCTTTAGATCAGCATCTGAAGAAGTGGATGTGTCCACGAAACGTTGCATTAAAATATGAAAGTTAGTCTTTAAGGTGCCACATATCTTTGATCTTTTGTTTTGTTTTATTCCCCCCCCGCCCCCACCGAGAGGCGAGTTCCCCATCTAGATCAGAAACAGGAAGAAGCAATAAGAGATATTCGTCTTAAAATTCAGAAATAACTTGCCACCTCCCCGCCACCGCCACCGCCACTCGATTCTGCAGTTTAACTTGTGTAGTCTGTAGCCTCGGAGTTGATCTTTAGTAACACCTCTCCTACCAATGATGATCCCGCAAGGCCCAGATGAACGGGAGGCTGCTGTGTTCCCGGTTGGTGGTGATGGAGGATGATGACAGAGGAGGCACAGGAAAAGGCATGGATGCCTCTGTTTTTCCTTAGCAGACTGTACGCCCCAAGAAAGATCTGGGGGGGGGGGAGATATTCTCTGAAGTGGATACCAAAGATTTAAGTTGTTCTGGGAAACTGGGAATTTCTCAAGGCTTCTGATGGCTTTGATGTTCTGATTCTGGAGAAGTTTTGAGGATGGTGAAAAAGTTTCCAATGAGGGTTTAGGAATAGTTTAAAAGGTGGCCTGCAGGACATGGTCGCTGTTGATCGTTTTGCACCGTTAGTTAAGCTACCCAAAGGCCGGTGGGAGTTGGAGGTCCAACCCGGTAGGGTGTCTCTTTCGCCTTCCCGTTGCAATAATGGGAGCTGAGAACACCCACGCCTTGTAGGTGCATTTTTTGGAGTGCAGCATCGAATCTGTAGCTGCTGGAAGCTGGGAGAACCACCCGGGGGCTTTTTCCTCCGGGCTTTTTCCTCTGTGTTTTTTCTCACCGCTGGAAATAGATTTCCCCAGTGGCTTGTAGGGATTACAGATGCTCTGGCACTAAAGGCAGGTGAAGATCGGGCCAGGAGGTCACTGGACTGGCAGGCATCCAGGGCTGGGTGCAGATTAAACCCTGTGTGTGTGTGTGTGTGTGTGTGTGTGTGTGTGTGTGTGTGTGTGTGTGTGTGTGTCTGAGTCCCCAGAGGTGAAAGGATGCCTGCAGAATTTGCCTTCTTTCTACCCTTTGTGTGTAGAAAGAGAAAGCATTCCTTCTGTCGTCTGCATTGGTTTTCATAATGCCTAAGTACCCTTCTCCTCCCTGCGTCCGGCTTGCAACAAAGGCAGTTAGATGCACGTGGAATATTTCTTTAGAAGGATATGGAGCTGATCTACATTGTTATGTCTTCCTCCCCTCTCTGTCTCAGGAATGTGATTTTTTTAAAAAGTGATTCACACCTTTAACATCACAAGCACAATTTTCACCCCCAAAATCTTGGGGACAGAGAATGCGGTCCCCTCTTGGCTGTGCCACTGCCTGGAAATTTGCTTTTCTGGACAGCACACAGAATTTCCCCAGTGGCCCTGCTGGTGTGTGTGTGGGGGAGTTCTAGGACGCTTATTCACCCCCCACCCCCACAGGTTTTCTGCCTTTGATTAGGCCACGGCCATCCGCTGAGGTCTGATTTATCCCACTGCAGATTTCCGTGTGTGTGTGTGTGTGTGTGTGTGTGTGTGTGTTTTGTTCCTTAAGATTCTCAGTCATCCAGGTGAGTTTATCTGGAAGTTGAGTCATGGCTACTGGACTTCTTTTTTCTTGAGAGATAGAAACGTTTCGCTGCTCCTCCAAACAGCTTCCTCAGTCTGAATGCAGCTAGTGCAAGTCCTCCATCTTATAGTCAGCTTTGACCTCTTGTCACCCTGGTCTGAATTAGGCTCATAAGATGAACAATGGCCTGAATAGGCTCGTTAGGGAGACAATAGCATCCATAGCCTTAAGGTGAACAATGGCCTAAGGTGCTGAAACCTATAAAGTATGGATCCTTAGCTATGGCCTTGGTGGTGAAGGCTTTTTGAGTTGTCTGGGTCCTGTTGAAAGCACAGCCTGATAAGTAGCAGATAGACTATGCCTGAGGCCGCCACCTCTGTTGAGGGAGGGGGGTTTGATACTCACATGAGTGGCTTCCCTGACTCCCCTCTCAACCTCGAGCGGGTGCAGAGGAGGGCGACCAGGATGGTTGAGGGTCTGGAGGAAATGTCTTATGAGGAATGGGAATGTTTAGCCTTTCCAAAAGAAGGCTGAGAGGGGATATGATAGCTATGTTTAAATATCTGAAAGGATGTCATATTGAAGAGCGAACAGGTTTGCTTTCCATGGCTTCAGAGACGAGGACTCGGGGCAATGGTTTCAAACTACAGGAAAAGAGATTCCATTTGAACATTAGGAAGAACTTCATGACAGTTAGAGCTGTTCAGCAGTGGAATAATATGCTGCCCCAAAGGAGGGCGGTGGAGTCTCCTTCTTTGGAGGTTTTTAAGCAGAGGCTGGATGGACATCTGTCGGAAATATTGTGATAGGGTTCCTGCATGGCAGGGGGTTGGACTAGATGGCCCTTGAGGTCTCTTCCAATTCTATGATTCTATGATTCTTTGTCTAATATGTGTACATCCTCACCTTTGAATGAGTGCCCTTTGTCCTTCAAAAGGGGGTGTACTGCTGATTCTGGTTACTTGGCGTTTAACTCTGTGTGTCCCCATCATCATCCACAACCCAGACACAAAAGCCCATCTGCCTCGGACACAGCCCCCTCCCTCCAGTACCCAGAATCCATTCCTGAAAGATGAGGTCAAACTCCCGTTTGCAATTCAGAGACGCTACGCGGGGGACCTCCAAGACCTCTGAGGTTTGCTCTCCGAGGGGTCCCGAAGCAAAGAGGTTGGGTGGTCACGTTCTGGGTGGCGGAGGCCTGGGTGAACAGGTCCCACTGCCGTTTTGAAAAAGCGCTCCCGTTCTGCTCAAAGGACAGATCGGTTTCCCCGATACCGTGGCGTCCCCTGCTTTCCAGCCGTAAAAGCTGCCAAAAGGGTCTCGCGTCCGATCAGTCACAAATGAAACAGGTCCTGCCTGTGGGCTTAAAATCTCAGGAGACCTAAAAGAAGAGGAAAGAGCAAAGAGGAGGACAAAAGGGCCCCTGTTTATTTTATTTATTTAATTGATTTATTTATTTTAGAGTATTTTTATCCCACCTTTCTCCTTGGAAAAGGTCGCCGTCCAGCCTGTTTTTATTTTAAAAGACTGGAAGTTTGTCTCTCCCCCCCCCCCCCAACCTGCTTCCAGATGATCTCAGCAGGTCTAGCAAAAGACACGAAGCTGAGTCAGCCCAGTTAAGGTTGTCTTGGGTTTTGCCCCAGGGGTAACGCGAGGGCCGTGTCCCCTCACCTCCCTCAGGATGAAATGTTCCTCAGACGCTACCCCACACGACCGTCTCCATGTTCAGAGTCGGGATGTATGCCTGAATAATAGATGTTGTGGGCCGAAAATGAAATATTTTTTAAGAAAAAGCCGGGTTTGGGTTGGCAGTGGGGGTGGGGGGTGACTTTGGCGTTCATCCACCCACAGTTGGGACAGGCAGGAAGGGCAATTCGCTGGCGTTTTGGCAGGCCGCCGTAAACAGCTTGTGTGAAGTTCGGAAGGAAACCCGGAACGCATGCGCGGCCCCCTGCAAGCCAAGCGTTTTCAGTGCCTGCTTTGGGATTTCAACTAATTCCAGGTGGCCCAACCTCCACGGAACAATCAGGAGGGTCAACCTCCAAAATAAGATGAGATCAGCGAGTTGGGTGGTGAAAGAGGTCTTTCTGCCCAGCATGGTCTGTTTGTGAGTGGGTTTTTTTGGGGGGTGGGGGTGGGGGTGGGGGGACACCTGGTAACAGGGCCAGGCAAAAAAGTGCTGAATAAGTTACCCTTTTGGTGCAATCTTCTATTTGTCGCTCCTTCTCTTTCCTTGCTCAGCTATTGACTTCCCGGCATGGGCTGGGCGCCTTGACCTGTCAGCTGCCGACAGAGGAAATCCAATGGGTTGTGAAAAAGGGGGTTGGTTTTTCGAAGCTTTTAAGCTGCTTCGCATGTTCTCGGGCCAGGCTCTGCGGGGGGTGGCATTGAGTGTGAATTTCACGCCCACAGCTTTTCTGAGATTTGGCTGGCCCGGGTGAGAAATAACCCGCCGGAATTGCCTCTCCAAGGCTGATGTTCAGGGACATCCTGCAGGCTGTAAGGGGCACCCGTCCCCTGCCTCCACTGGGGCCGCCCGTCCCAAGCAATGATGCGAGGAAGTTGGCTGCCTTCTGTGGGCGCGTGGGATGGATGGATCTGGGTTTTAGCCCCAATTCTCATGAATCTATTATCTATCCAATGATCTGAATCCCCTCTCCGCCCTCCTGCCTTGCCCTGAGATTTGGCACAGTTGGAGAACTCCTTTAAAGTTCGGCCCAAAACCAAGAGCGGACTCGCCAGCCCAGGTGGAACTGGAGCTGGCAGCGTTGCTTGGGTGGCACCTCCAATCGGTCTCTGGCAGCATGTCGGGAATAAAATCGGGAACAAAATCTGGGTCTTAAGAGCATCCCCCTCTTCTCGAGCTGATTGTGTTGTACGGCCAGCCCTAACTTGGCTGAGAAGGCTGTTTAAACAGCAGGTGGGGGGAGGTAGGTGGGCGGTGGGCTGTGGACCAAAATACCGCTGTCCATCTGCTCCTTAAGGGCTCTCTGGGGGCTTTGGACCCTTCTGGATGCAACCTGCCTTGCAGGCCATTCTGTTTTTTTAAAATTTATTATTATTATCAAATTATCACGCAGCAAACAACGTAACTATGCTGGATTTTGTATTACAAATCACTAGGTCGAATGCTTCCCAAGCATTGTTGTTGTTGTTGTTGTTGTTGTTGTTGTTGTTGTTGATGATGATGATGATGATGATGATGATGATGATGATGATGATGATGATGCAAAGCAAAGGCTTCATCTGTCACCTGCTTGGAGGCATGTGCGGTGCCTAGCCTGGATAAGTTTGCCTTATCAGGAGGATCCTGAGATATGTAGTTGTAAACACTTTCTGGGAGGGGCTTAAGTAACTCTTTTTTTTTTTAGTCCAGCAGGACAAAAACAGTCAAGATGCTTTTGAAAAGCTGACAAATTAGCGGAACGGGGTCTGCCAATACCTCTTGCGTTCTCCAGAATGTGGGGAAAGTCCCCATCCCAGCCAAAAAAACAACAAGCCTTAACTACAAACCCCATAACCCCCACCCCTTCTGAGGCTCCTACGTTCCCTGATAAATTTGTCTGGAGCCTCCAAAAGGGGTGTCACCCCTTCTTATCGGACCTGGGTTCAAATCCCTGCCGGGCCAAGGAAAGCCCCAATGGGTTGGTGTTTTTTACGCTCCTTGAGCCTCCCGGAGACGTGGAAAACCACTGGAAGGCCCCTTGAACCGGGCGCCACTCAACGAAGACTCAGAACAAGAGCTGATCAGTGTAAATTTTCCTAGCTAGGCTTGCGACCGGCCGGTGGAGCCTGCCGCTCTCAGAGAAGTCTACCTGATTCTCGGAATACTCCGCTCCTTAATACTTTCACTCAGTCGGCAGGAATTTCAGGGGCCCTCATCCTGTCCAAGAAGGGAATGCCTTGTTCCCTACACTGCATTGTGTGGTGTTGACGTTGGTGGTGTATGTGTGTGTGTGTGTGTGTGTGTGTGTGTTGGGGGCTGCACCTTCCCTCAGCCGGGAAGAGGGTGTGTGTGCCCATACAAGCTGATATTTGCAAACAGTCGTCTGGTGAAGAGGCTGGCGGGTAGCGCGGTGACGCCATCAGACAGATGGCTGGCAAGCCTGCAGGGCTGGTGGAAGGAAGGGATGGGGGGCCGGGGGGGGGGAGAGAGAGAGAGAGAGAGAGAGAAAGAAGTGGCAGAAGGCACCACTTCCTCTGCCCACGCGCACCTCCTGGCCGAGCAGAGGGGTCCCTTTGCGGGGACTCCCCGGCGACGGCCTTTGGCAGGCGGCCACCCTTTGCAGAGGGGGGGGGCACAGTGGCAGCCGAGCGGGGGATCGGGAGCGCTGGGAAACGTACGGACTACAGTTCCCAACTGCCTCCCCGTCGAAGCCAGCCTGGCCAGGGGGATTTGGAGGTTGTAGTGAAAAACAGAACACTGCCTAGATGCCCTAAGCACATCCAATCTCGCCTGATTTGGGAAGCTAAGCAGGGTTGGCCCTGGCTAGTCCTTGGATGGGAGACCACCAGGGAATACCAGGTGCTGTAGGCGCCTGGAGTAGGAACTGGCAAGTCACTCCAGTACTCCTGCCAAGAAAACTCCATGGACATGGAGTCACGAAGTGTCGGTCACGACTGTAACCACACAACACACACACACAGTGAAAAACAGAAACCGCTTTCTGCTTGGCCTACCTTGCAGGGTGGTTGTTATAAGAAGGGAGGCACATGTGACCCCCCTCCTTCCGTTGAGCTTCCATACAGTCAGGCATTGTTCTAACTGGCCGATAAAATCTGAGAGCAAAACAAAAAAGCAGCTGCTGTAACCCGCCTTCGAACCCGTACGAGGAAAAGAAGGTTGGAAGCCAGTGGCATGACAAAGAGCCTTGTGAGTGCTTTCAAGCTTGCCAATTTCTTTTTTGGGGCATCGGCCTTTCCCAGCCCTGGGGCTTCCCCTTCTGAAGCTTCTGCATCAGAAACAGTGTGTTTGTGTGTGTGTGTGTGTGGGGGGGTGGCTTCTCCCTTTGTCTCCGGCTGTCCCGACAGCTGTCACACCGCCAGCCATCAATAACACCCAGATCTGAGGGCATGCAACAGTCGTGGGGGCTGTGTGTGTGTGTGTGGGGGGGAAAGAGAATAAGAATCGCCTGGTTCCTCTTTTTAGAGGCTGCCAAGAAACTGACAAAGAGAAAAGACGCAGGAAAGGCAGAGGTGGAATGAGTTCTGGGCCACAATATAGAAAAGCTCTGATTGAGCAAAATTTTAGCCACTGCCCAGGCTGGAAAAAAATCACATTTCCAAGGATGGGGCAGTGGAATCAGTGATAGGCAGAAAAACTCAGGGTGGTAGACTGGATAACCAGAAAGGCTTTGGTTTGGCTCCCTGGTCAGCTGGGAAGGCCACTAATCCAGATCAGTTTTCTCCTCTGGTCTTGTTTTGGGCCTTATCCAGAGGAAAGACTTGTTCTCTGTGATGTTTCTGATACAGAATGGGTGTTTTTTCTTTTCCCACTGTTGGCCCGTCATTCACTGCATCTCAGCAAAGTGACAAAACTCGTGAATATCTGCTTTTTTAAAAAAAATCATCTGTGTGGTTTTATATCTTACCTTCATTTGTTCCTGGAGCTGGAATTTAGCGCTATGGCACTTACCAGTCCGAGAGCCGTGTCTGGGTGAGAGTTTTTCAGCCGGAAGCTTTCAAATAATACTCAGTAGCAGAGATGGGCACGACTCAAAAAAATGGTTTTGTTTGTCATTGGGTTGTTTAGGGGTCCGTTTCGGTTCGTTTTCGTTTTCGTGAGTTTTTTTTGCAAAAAAATTCATTTTCATTTCGTTAGGTAACAAAGCGGAAAAACAAAAACGAAATGAAAAATTGCTGTTTCGTTACCATTTAGCACAATTCAATGTATTTGCCGTAACGAAAACGAAGCGGTTGACAAATTTTTTCGTGTTTCGTGTTGTTTCGTTTCATTTTGGAGTCAAAAATTCGTTTTTCGTTTCGTTACGTAACGAAACAAAAAAAACAAAAATGAAAACGAAAAATCGCTCGTTTCGTGCCCATCTCTACTCAGTAGCATTCAAAATGACAAAGAAGCCATAAATGGAAGATCATGATTGTCATTGTTTAAAAATATTTCTGAGTGAAAAACTTGTTTCTTGTGTCTTTCGTGCAGAGAAGGGTGCCGGTTGGGCCCAAATCCAGATAGGCATCCCTCGTTGGACACTAGCTACCAGATAGATAGATAGATAGATAGATAGATAGATAGA
>JAHTLZ010000038.1:4041869-4059563 GCA_023846285.1 Phrynocephalus versicolor | reverse complement strand
GGGGGGGGGGGGTTTCCTTTCTTCTCCTTTTCCTCCTTCAGATCCTCCCCCTGCGACCCCCCTCTTTCTCCTCGGTCGCTCCCCGGGGTCCCCCGATTCGCATCTTCTGCTCCATGGTGTGTGTGTGTGGGGGGGGGGGGGCTCCTGGGAACCCCCCTTTCCCGGCTGGGGGGGTTTTTTGGGGGGGGGGGGCAGGAAGGAGCGAGCACTGGGGAAGGCGGGCGCGTCGGAGGAAAAGGCGCAGCTTGAGTCGCGGAAGGGACTTTTTTACCCAGGGGTTGGCGAGCGAGAAACGCCGCCTGCCCGCCGGAGAGTCGCCGGTGGTCACGTCTCCGGGGTCTTGCGGCGGCTGCGGCTGAGAGTGGGTGGGTCCCTGGGAGCGACAAGCACGCTTTGGGCTCTCTTTTATTTTATTTTTTTCCCAAAGCGATTCCCGGGGAAGGCAAAAAAATAAAATAAAAATAAATATTCCCCTAATAATTCCCGGGAGCCCCTTGCTTCCATCCTGCCAAGGACCGCGGGCCTCCTCCTCTCCAAGCCACCCGAGTCGGAGGGGCTGTGTTTTTCCCCTTCCCTTGGCTGTGCCATCCAAGGAGATAGTGGATCTTATCCGGGCGCGCGCGCAAATGAAGCGGTGTGTGTGTGTGTGTGTGTGTGTGTGTGTGTGTGTGTGTGTGTGTGCCTCCCTTCGCTCGGAGAAGTTGGCGTGCTTCTTCTCGGCTCGGGCGCCGATTTTGACTACAGTGGCCCTTTGTATAAAGGAGTTAATTCGTTCCAAATGAAATTATGTTAAGCAAATTTTCCTTGATACAAATTTCCCATAGGAAACGTTTCCCATGGAAAACGGAGTAACCATTTTTATGTTGTACAGATTTGCCCCTTGGGCGATTCTGTTAAGCACATTTCCCCTCTCTCCGGAATTTTTTAGGTTGTGCAGATTTTATGTCATAAGATACGACCCGTTTGTCATACGAGGGCCCACTGTATTTGTGTTTTCAACGCGCCGCTCCTCCTTTTCCCAGCACCCCTCCCCCCGGCGGGCCCCGGGTTTCGAACTGGCCTCGGGCTCTCCCAGTCACGGCTTCCCACCAACCGCTGCGGGTTTTCTGCCCCCCCCCCACCCCGCCTGGTCCAATGCCTAGGCTCTCAGCCTCTCGGTGCAAGGGAGCGCGCCGGCATTCCCGAGCCTCCTCCTCCTCCTCCTCCTCCTCCTCGCGATCCCACCCCGGTGGCGTCGTTCGTCGGCGCTTGGGGAAGGACTCCCGTCGCCTCCCCGCCCGCCACCCCCCACCCCAGCCTGCAAGCCAACCCCCGGGATCTCCCTTGCCCCCAAACCCAACCCCTGCCGATCGCCGGGCAGCCCCGAAAGGCTCCGGATCGGGAGCCCAGCAGGCGTCGGAGGGAGGGCTTGGCCCGGGGCATTTCGCCTCCTCCCGGCGCTGCTTTTGGGCGGCTGCTGCTGCGTCTCCCTGCCTGGTACGCGCCGAAGTTCCCAAGTAGCTGGACCCCCCCCCCCACGGCGGGTCCCCCCCCTTTTCTCCCCGGGCGAGCAGATGGCGGCGGACGAGGGCTGGCTGACAAAGGAGCAGAGCGGGCTTGTGGCGGCGGCGGCGGCGGGTGGTGGTGGTGGTGGACTCCGGAGGCTTGTTGTGAGGATGATGGAGGAGGAGCGGGTGGAGGGGAGTGGAGGCGGCGGCTGGCGAAAGGGAAGGATGCTGGCTGTTGAATGTACTGCCTTTGGAGGGCTTCAGAAAAGCGAGGGATACCGGCTGCCCTGGCTTCCTTTCATCATCCTGCTCCCTCCCTCGCTCCCCCTCCCCTTTCCAGATCCATCACCTCCTCCTCCTCTATCCCACCCCCTTGGCACGCTCAGAAGAAGTGGCCGGGAGTTTCTAACCAGGAGTGGGTCTGGGTTGGCGAGAGGCGGCCTTGGCTTTGGCTGGCAGAAAGCATAAATCAGGACTGGGGAGGGGGTGGTGGAATGGAGCCAGCCCAAGATGGATGGTGGGGGTGGAGGAGTCCTGTGGGTTTAAGTGGCTTCGGCAGAGATGGTTAGGCGGGCTTAGGAAGGCTGAGCCTTTGTAGCTGCAGTGAGCGCTGGGGAGCCCCTTCTCAGCCCAAAGGCAGTGGATCTGATCCTGGGAGCAAACCCGAGGGTGGCTTTTGTCCTGAAGGGGGGGGGGCTCCCACTAAGGTGAAGCCGCCCTCTTAGTAACAGGTGGGAGCTCCCTTTCTCAGTTTCCAAAATCCATGTTCCGTCCAGGGCAACCAGGTTTTCTCCTTGAAATGTTGGTTTTCCACCTTTTCCTGGAACAGGGAACTTCGGGCATCAGCCTGCTCCACGTGGAGGCTTCGGGGGGAAGGGTCTTATTTCCTGGTGGTTCCCCCTGCCTAGGAGGCACCAGGAGCATTAGGGTGAGCTCACAGAGTACTGCAACAAAGTGTTGTTGCACAGGGCACGCATCCCGTTGGAGGAAAGGCGACAGCGCTTGGGGCTCTTTCGTCTGGGGAAAAGGCACCCGAGGAGTTGGAGAGGTATAAAATTATGCCAGGAAGGGATCAAGTGGACGGAGGGGAGCTCTTTTCCTTCTCACACAAGACCGGAAACAGGGGTCGTCCACTTCGTTGGAGGGTTGGGAGAGGGAGAAGAGACCAGAGAAAAATGTTTGCTCTACCCAGCATGTTGTTAAGTCTGTGGAACTCCCTGCTACAGGATATGGTGGTGGCATCTGGCCCGGATGCTGCTAAAAGGAGATTGGGCACGTTTCTGGAAGAAAAGCCCATCACTGACAGGTGACAAGCCATGACGGGGAGACGTGTTCTCTCCAGGCTTAAAAAAAGGGGGACCTCCAAATGACAGACCCCGGGGGAGGGGGAGTGACATCAGGGGACAGGGATCTAGTTGCCTCATGTGCTCCCAGACGCACCTGGTGGGGCCACTGGGTAGGTACAGGAAGCTGGACTAGATGGGCCTTTGGCTGGATCCTGCAGGGCTCTGCTTAGGTTCTTATAGGATCAGCCGCCAGGGTTTCTGCTGATCAGCCATGAACCTATCTATTCCCATTTTTTTTTTCTGAAGTGAGTAGCTACACCCTAAGCAGCCCCGTCCTACATTAGGATATTCTTTGGTACTCAGTCCCTGCTCCTTCCCAAGAATTAATGTTTAATTGTTAAATTTTTATACAGTGGTACCTTGTATAAAGGAATTAATTCGTTCCAAATGAAATTATGTTAAGCAAATTTTCCTTCATACAAATTTCCCATAGGAATGCACTGAAATGGAGTAATCCCTAATCAAGACCATTTTTATGTTGTACGGATTCGCACCATAGGCAATTCTGTGAAGCAAATTTCCCCTCTCTCCGGAATTTTTTATGTTGTACAGATTGGATGTTATACGAACCGCTTGTCATACGAGGGTCCACTGTACTTCGCTTAAGCACACAGAGGTCTCCTTTCATATACTCTGCATTGGCAGAAACGACTTAAAACTTCCAAAGCATCAATAACTCCTTCCGATAAAGTGGGGAACCATGAGCTGTGGGGTGGATTCCTGCCTTCCTGGCTGTCCAATCTGGCTTCTCTCTCCAAGTCATGCCCCCTTTTCCATGACATCATCGTTTGGCAGCTCTCCACCTTTGGCCTGTTTTAACCCCTTTATCCTGATAGAGGAAAACCCCTTTCCTGAGTCACCACCACTGTCAGAAAGAGATTTCAGCTCCAATATAGGAAATATTTTATATTTTGGGCTCTTGGGCCCCAAAGAACTGCCCAGAAATGGTGTCTAGGCAAATTTTCCATTCTTTGCCTACAACAACCTTAGTCCAGTATTCTTTGCCCTAGAGCAGTGTTGGCAAACCTATGGCACAGGTGCCAAAGGTGGCCCTCGGAGCCCTTTCTGTGGGCACCAAACATTGCCCCTTCACATCCACCTGTATTCAGGTTAAATTGCTATATTGGCACTTTGCAAAAAAAAAAAAAATAGTGGGTTTTGAATCGCAGTTTGGGCACTCAGTCTCTAAAAGGTTTGCCATCACTGTCCTAGAGTGCAAAGTGTAAAATTTACAGAAACTTTGTGGGTAAAATGGGGAGGGGGGAGAACCCTGTCCCTCCTCCAATTTTCCAGTGTTTTTCCACCCAAAGTTGTTTCAGTGGCCCTACATGTCCAGAAAACGTATGTCTCTATGCTGGAAAAAACAGGCCAGTGCCCTTAGATCTGTCATGGCTCGGATCCGTTGATGCAACGCAGAAAACAAAGTGGGTGGAACCCTAATCTGCACTTTTATACAATTCTTACTGGTTTCCCCCAAATGTAATATATTCTACGTCGTTCTTTTCACATTTCCAAGTTCAACCCTATCGAAGTATCTCAGGATAATATAATGCCTGGAATAATAAATCTTAATGGCTTAGCTAAATAAGATTATCTTTTAGGAAGAACCAGCGCTTCCCTCTTTTTTGAGCGGATGGCACAGTGTTTAATTCGTCCTGGCTCTTCTCTTACTATCATGGAATTTATTCATCCTCATGTTCTACCAGCCTTGGTTCTCTGCCCGCCCTTGTTGATCATGGCGGCGTTCGAAATAAAACCAAATATTTAATCTTTGACAACATTTTCAGCTGGCACTGTGATGTTCGTCCAGCCTTTTCTTCCCTGATGTACACTTTCGGGAAGTGCAAAGATCCACAACCCACCTCTCCTGACCCGATGCCTTCTTGTTTGTTTCGTACTACATCTGCCATCATCCTTGGACAGTAGGGCCGGTTATCCCCACTACCATTTGGAGGGTAGGGTTGAACATTTTGAACGATCATTTGGGCTGTGATTTGTCCCAGATGCTTTCTCTTTAAAGTCATTCCACCATGGCCCTACCGCTCCCTTTGAAATCCCAAACTAGGAGGATTTCATTATTCTTTGAAATTATAGAATCATACGAGCTGGAAGAGACCTCCAGGGCCATCCAGTCCAACCCCCTGCCAAACCCCCATCACAGGACTCCCGACAGTGGGCCATCCAGCCTCTGCATGGGTGCCAAAGGTGGCACTTGGAGCCCTATCTGTGGGCACCCAACATCGCCCTTTCACAGCCACCTCTATTCAGGTTAAACTGCTGTATTGGCACTTTGCAAAAAAATTAGTGGGTTTTGAATTGCAGTTTGGGCACTCGGTCTCTAAAAGGTTCACCATCACTGCTTTAGGCTGTAGCTCTGCTGGAATACCAGAAGGTCTGGTTCTTTCTGTGGTATCACAGGTGGGTCTTTGGGCCTTATGTAAGGGAAATGCTGGGTCCTTATCATTGACAGAGAGAGCAGAGGTGGTGACACTGAAATATTTCACATCTTACTCTCCCACCGTATTTGCAAATTCTGTCTGGCTTGCCCAGCAGGTGCGTTTGAAATATTTGAAAGGATGCCACATTGAAGAAGGGACTGGTTTGTTTTTCATGGCTTTAGAGACTAGGACTCGGGGCAATGGTCTCAACCTACAGGAAGAGAGATTCCATTTGAATATTAGAAAGAACTTCCTGATGGTCAGAACTGTTCAGCAGTGGAATAATATGCTTCCCCAAAGGAGGGTGGTGGAGTCTCCTTCTCTGGAGGTTTTCAAGCAGAGGCTGGCTGGCCATCTGTCGGGAGTCCTGTGATGGGGGTTCCTGCATGGCAGGGGATTGGACTGGATGGCCCTGGAGGTCTCTTCCAACCCTATGATTTCAAGAGCTGTGGGTTCTGTATTTTGGGATTCTTTGCTTTAATCCCAAATTGCGTACCTCAAGGAAGAATGGTGGTTGTTCTTTGCCATCAGGTTGCCACCCCCCCCCCCAATTTGCAGTGACCTGCAAACTGCAAACTCAAGCCTGTGCCTTCCATGAGGGAGTCAGTCCATCTCGTCTTCCTCTTCTCCTGCTGCTGTCCGCCTTTTCCGGCACAAAGGCCTTTTCTAAAGAATCCCACCGCCTTTTGATGTATCCAAAGTAGGTCAGCCTCATACCCACCATTTATGCCTCCAGGGATCGTTCCGCTGCGATTTGAATCCGCTTGTTCGTCTTTTGGGCCGTTCGGGATCTCTGCAAAGCTCCCCTCTAGCATTTCACACAATACACACACACCCTGACAGCTTTCTCCACTGTCCACCTTTTGCATCCAGTAATACAAGAGTGTGGGTCTCCGAGGACTTTGCCTTATGCTTGATGGTCTTTTCTAGTTCCTTCATTGCTGCTGTTCCATATCTCATTCTTCTGAATTTTTGTCTGCTATCTCTATTTGGGCTAACGATTGAAACACGCATATGGAATCTTTAACCTGGGCGTCTCCTCTTCCAGCACTATCTCTTGCTTCCTTTTGGTCTGTCTCATCATAGGAGTCCCAATCTAAGGAAAGTTCAGCCGGGGTTGACCGCTGCCACCTTCTGCACAGTACCCAGACTCCTTCACCATGCCAAGGTGAGCATCTAAGAAAGGAGGAAGAATTAGACACAGTAGTTCTCAACCTGTGTCTCCCCAGATGTTCCTGGACTGCAACTCCCAGAAGTCTTCATCACTCTCTGAGCTGGCCAGGATTTCTGGGAGTTGCAGTCCAGGAACATCTGGGGACCCACCGGTGGAGAACCATTGAATCAGAAGCTGCTGGGATTGTATCAGCTTTTGTTCTGTTCTTCACTTCCTGCCTCTTCCGGAAGGGAGGTGGACTGTCTTGCCTGCAAGTGCGCAGGGCTCAGTGGTCTAGGAGGACAATCTGGCTGCCCTAGAGAAAGTTGATTGTGAAACTTAGGAGGGCTGGCAGGGCAGAACCACTTCTCGAGCCCCCTGGGAAGCTCATAGAGCTAGTGACTTGGATTTCAAAGGACAGTGAATTCTCTCCAGAGTTTAGCCTGAGCTTTTCAGGAGCTCTCCGTGGTGCTGAAGCTGAGTGAGTGAGCGAGCTAGTCCCATCACCTTGCCTATATTCTCTGAAGTTCGGACTAAAACCCACAGCAGGTTTGCCAACCCCGTGGAATCAGAACCTCCAGAGTGATTGTTCATGGGCATATACTGTAAATATTTCTCACTGAAAAGTCCAGCTGTGGGCAAGAGAGCATCAGATAACTCCCAGTTGCACCTTTCAGCTGTATAGGACCACAAAAAAAGCTTGGGAGAAGGGTGCAAGTACACCAGATTCCCCCCAGAATCCTTGATGGTATAGAGAAGAGACAGACCCTGTTCAGAGCTTGAACATATATATATTTAGTGGTTGGCCAGGGATATAGAGTAACCAGCCCATGAGTGGTTGCTGATGATTCTCACAGTGTTTTTAGGATGGAAATAAAAGCAGAGTTGATGCCGGATGACAAATGGGGAGGGGCTACCCCTACATTTGAATTTTTGAAACTCAGCCTGGATGTTGAGTCATGGCAACTGGAAAAGAAGTCCAGTTGCCATGACTCAGCTTCCAGATGAATTCACCGGGATGGCTGAGAATCTTTACACACATTTTGAAACTCAGATTTTGCCTCTCCTTTAACAGGTGACATCTTGAGTGCTGGTTAAAACATTCAAACCCAGGGTAAATTTTCCTACCCATGTGTGTGACCTTTGCTTCTCTGAAAGGAGAAAGGGAGGAAGGTGGCAGCATTTAATTCAGTGCAGGGTGTGATTTATATCTTCTACATAAATCACACAAATGAATTGAACCGAAAGTATTGGTGGACAGCTCCATGAAGATGTCTACTCAATGTGTAGCAGTGGTGAAGAAGGCCAATTCCATGCTAGGGATTATCAAAAAGGGGATTGAAAACAAAACAGCCAACATTATAATGCCATTATACAAAACAATAGTAAGGCCGCACCTGGAATATTGTGTACAATTCTGGTCACCGCATCTCAAGAAAGATATAGCGGAACTGGAAAAGGTGCAAAAGAGAGTGACTAAAATGACTCCTGGGCTGGAGCACCTCCCTTATGAGGAAAGGCTAAAACATTTTGGGCTCTTTAATGTGGAAAAAAGGTGCCTGAGGGGGGATATGATTGAGACGTACAAAATAATGCAGGGTGTGAGTCAAGTAGATAGAGGGAGGCTCTTCTCCTTCTCACAAAATACCAGAACTAGGAGTCATACACTCAAATTGAGGGCTGGGAGAGTAAGAACAGACAAAATATTTTTTCACCCAGCACGTTATTAGTCTGTGGAACTCCCTGCCACAGGAGGTGGCGATGGCCTCTGGCCTGGATGCCTTCCAAAGGGGATTGGACAGATTCCTGGAGGAACAGTCCATCCCAGGTTACAAACCATGATGAAGATGTGTCATCTCCAGGCTTAAGACTGGGGTCCTTCAAGGACCAGATGCAGGGGAGTGGGATCAGGAGACAGAGATCTAGTCTCGTGCACTCCCAGAGGCATCTGGTGGGGCCACTGTGAGATCCAGGAAGCTGGACTAGATGGGCCCTTGGCCTGATCCAGCAGGGCTCTTATGTTCTTATGTTCTTAAGTGTTTCTTGTTCCTAATTCTGTTTGTTTTTCTGGAATCCTGCTGGGGGGGGAGGGAACCCCCGCCCTTTTTAGAGGTTTCCCAAACAGACACTTTGCCATGGTACTGACTTCTAGCAATAGATCGCAAAGGCAGCGGGCGTGCAGTGGTGTCCAGGTTTTAATTGACCCTGATGGTTGGCCTCTAAAGAAGGTTTGTTTCCAAAAAACTCCTTGCCCAAGAATTAACAGATGCTTTATGAACCCTTGACTTTATTTTTCCCCCAAGATTTGTGGGCATAAAGTTATGGGTTTCCTCATTGCTATACATGGGGTTCATTCTCTCTTGGGGCTGTTGTTAACCATCCTGGTCTGGAAGAGAAGCCGTTTAACCGCTGAGTGAAATTACCACTGCTTGTTAACTCCGTTTCATCTCTGATGGAGCCTTGCCGGGGATGGGGGGGGAATAACATATCTATTTAAAAACCAGACGTCAGAGCCAGTGGGGGTGAGGGAAGATGGCCCTCCCAGCCCTGACGAATCATGGCAATTTATTATCCGGTGCCAAAGATACACAGATGTGTGAAGTCATCCCTCTGAAAGGACAGGCCGCAGGTCTAAAATGGGAGGTGGGGGGGGGAGGGAAATGAAGCATTTCTCTACACGGTCATGTTCTGCGGATATGAATGCCGGTTGCAAGCAAAAAAATAATTGCAAACCAAGAAGGTGCTCAGAGGAGGCCTATTTTTTTTAAAAGGAAAAACTGTAATGGTAAAGCTGTTTTCTGGGCCATCCCGTGGGCCTTTGGGGTGAGAGGGGTGCATCCGTTTTCCTGGACAGAACCGGAGCCGTTGTCTTGTGACTGGGTGTTTTGGATGTCTTGTCTGGGAGCGTGTTCTCATTTCTGACGGGGGTTTGAATTTTCCAGCTTGCTGCGTTTCCAACAGCTTGACAGGCCCACTAAATGGCCCGGGAGAAATGTCTCCGGAAGAGCTCGGAGCTCCTCCTCGCTGTCTCAACAACTTACGAGCAGGAGCAAATTGGAGTTTTCGAAAAGGCTGCTGTAAAATCGATCGTCCATCGCGGGCAGGAAAGCGGGTTTAGGAACGCTTGAGCCAACCTGGTTTTGAGGTGTCATCTGCCACCCTCTGAGGCACCTCGTCCAAAGATTGCTGCTAGTCATCGTTAGGGAGGCACCGATTATAAACACATTCCCTGCCCCCCCCCTTCCAGGTCTTAGTCATCATGACTGCATGACTCCAGGGTCATGGGACCCCTGAATCCACTCAGGTTTTAGCCCAGATGCTCATGGAGTTATCCATGGTGCTGAACCCAATTCCCCCCCCCCCCATGAGTACTGCAGATTGGACCCTGCCATTGGACGCTGCCATTGAAACACGGGCTAAAATCTGGACTGGATTCACTGCCACTCGGAAGCCACCAGCCTCCACCAACTGGAGCGACTCTTTTGCTTCTTACAGCGGACATGGTTTTTGAGACTGCTTCTCCTTTTCGAAGGCTGCCATTGCAGCTGCTTTACTTTTCCAGAGTAAAAGGCAGACTGGTGGACCCAGACCCAGAAATGGTGTGTCATGGCTTGTCTGGGACAGGAAATGAGATTCTTGGAGCCTTACCTTCCACCTGCTATACCATGTTTTCCTTGATCCTCCGGGGTTTTTGCATTGTCATGCTTTCACCTGTCAGGCACTGGGTGTGTCATAGGGCTGAATCCTTTCCTAGATATACACATATTCTACAGACCATCCGAAAGTTTGTAGCCACAGCTGCTCCATCCACCTGAAAGAAGTGTCCTTAGATGCACAAAAGCTTACAAAAATAAAAACATAGCTGGCCTGAGCGGTGCAACAGGATTATTTTGGGATCCTCTCTATTCTTTTTTCCTGTGTCAGAGCGGACACATCTAGCCTGACGAACCCCCGAGTTTCAGAGGCCCAGGATCGGTGAAGGCCAGCGCTCTGGATAAAAACACCAGGGAATGCATCTCACTTTCAAGGCTCACTTAGAAAGCTCTGGTCTCCAGGTGGGTTGATGGGGTGGGTCTAAGCATTATGTCTGTGAAGATTCTCAGTCATCCAGGTGAGTTTATCTGGAAGTTGAGTCAGGGCAACTGGACTTCTTTTTCTTAAGAGATAGAAACGTTTCGCTGATGCATCCAAACAGCTTCCTCAGTCTGAATACAGTTAGTGTGAGTCCTCCATCTTATAGTCAGTCAGCTTTGACCTCTTGTCACCCTGGTCTGAAATAGGCTCATAAGATGAACAATGGCCTGAATAGGCTCGTTAGGGAGACAATAGTATCCATAGCCTTAAGGTGAACAATGGCCTAAGGTGCTGAAACCTATCAAGAATGGGTCCTAAGCTATGGCCTTGGTGGTGAAGGCTTTTTGATTTGTCTAAGGTTGTTCTTCTGCTCCGAGGCTCTTGGGGTGGGGAGGCTGTAAAACAGAGCACCCTAAATGTGAACAAAACTGCATCCCAGTGGTGCAAATAAAAAAGTCCATAGGTATTTGGGTGTAAGTTTAAAAGGGGACGAAGCCGCTGCTGAAGAGGCTAGCACAGTGATGGCAAAGCTTTTAGAGACTGAGTGCCCAAACTGCAATTCAAAACATGCTAATTTTTCGCAAAGTTCCAATACGGCATTTTAACCTGAAGCCAGGTGGCTGTGAAGGGGCGATGCCGGGTGCCCACAGGCAGGGCTCCTTCGAGGGCCACCTTTGGCACCCGTGCCATCAGTTTGCCAATGCTGGGCTAGGACCTTGAGTGTAGGACATTGCCAGGGGATGCCCCTAAGGCAGCTCTGCTCTGGAGGCAGTTGCCTGGAGAAGCTGCTACCTCTGCCTCTAGCGCCTTGCAGCCTGTACAGCCTCCTTCCTCCCCTCCTCCCCTCAGAGGTAAGGATCTGGCACCGAAGGGAGAGCGAGCAAGGGAGCGTGTGAGTCAGACTGTCATCTTTATCAAGGGAGAACATCATAAAGCAGGACGGGCTGCCAGCACCTGTTCTCCGCTGATGAGATCGCCACGGTGGCCGTATTTCACGGGGGAGGGGGGCTTCTCTTCTCCACCCCCCCGCCCACTCCTCCCTCCAGGCCGGAGAGGAAGAGCGCCATTAAAATATATGCAGCCGTTGGCCCACCGGCTCGCCGGAGCCTCCCTGTCAGGCTGCAGCGTACCTGGAAGCGCCGAGGAGTTGTCGGCGAGGGGAGGGCGAGGCAGCGAGGAGCGCAAAGGCTCTGATTTAGTGCACGGGGAGAGGTAATTGCACGGAGGTTATTTGTTGAAGCAATCTGTCGGGAAATGCGTCTCCCCCTCCGCTCCGTCCCCATGCCGTTTGACAGCTCCCCACCCCCCACCCCCCATGCACCTGCAAACAAGACACATGCTCCCAGCGGATGACAAATGTGTGCCCGCTTGCCAAGGCCGGGAGACGCCGGGGTGCATGTAAAACTGGGCAGCCAATTTCCGAGTCGTGCTCCCCCCTCCCTTGCGCTTCCCATCCCATCCTCCTCTAGAGCGAAGATCGATGCGGGGGGGGGGGCTCGTTGGTCAGACACGGCCCAGAAATCTCAGTATGACCACGAGGCAGCGGTTGGGGGGGGGCAGGGGGAGTAACTCCCCCAACTCTGGTCCAGAGTTCTTAAGGTAAAGGGGGGGGCTCAGGTTCATTCTAACAAATACAGTGAACCCCTGCCTATTGCTGGGGTTAGGGACCCAACCCGACCGACGAGAATTGAAAATCCGTGATACGTGGATGCAGCTTGGGTCGGCCCTGGGGCCCCTGGCTGGGAACTCTTGTACTTCCTCCCAGCCTGGTGCTGCCCTGAACGAGCCTGCAAGGCTCTTCCCAAGCCTTCTGGAGATTCCCAGAGGGCCTCTCTGTGAACTGTAAGTGACTTCTGGTTCAAAGGGAAGCCCTTTCGGGGCCTCCAGAAGACCTGGGAAGGCCCTCGCAGGCCCGTTCGAGGCAGCGCCAGTCCTGGGGTAAGTCAGGGAGGCCTGAAACAAGCATTTCCCCCTTACCCAAAAGGGCCTTCTTTCATAGACTGCGGTCCCGCGATATAGCGGGATCGCATTATATGAACCGCGAATGGGCGGGGGACCCCTGTACAGTTAATACAGCACAACTGGAAGGGTCTCTGAGGTTCATCCTCTCCAGCCCTGGACAGCTAAAGCATCTCAATCAAAACTCTCTGTTTAAAACTGTGAAGATTCCCAGTCCTCCAGGAGTGTCGATCTGCAAGTTGAGTCCTGGCAACTGGACTTCTTTTCTTTGAGAGATTGAAACGTTTCGCTGCTCATCCAAACAGCTTCCTCGGTCTCTCAAGGAAAAGAAGTCCAGTTGTCGTGACTCGACTTCCAGATCTCTTTGAAAAGCACCGTCTAGAAAGGCGAACCCCGCCCTCTTCCCAAGTTGTCTTACTCCTGTTCTTGAAGGATTTAGGAAAACTGGAAAATGTTCAATGGGAAACACAGGCCTTCGTGGCTAAGGGCAGTGGCATTAACCGATCACCAATTACTCCCCGCTATCATTCAGTTCTTTGTCACAGTCTTGTTGCATGACTCAGGGTATTTGTACACGACCCCTAAACTCCGCCGCAAATGGCTCCCAGCTCCGGAGCTTAAAATTGTTTCCCCACCAGCTCTGGAGTTTACAGATAATTAAGTGCGACCACGCCCACCTAAGCGTGTCCCAGCGCACTTTTCAGGTACCTGCTCTCCGGAGGTGAAAATTCCTGATGCGGATATAACGTAGTGACTGCTGGGCTCTTCTTGCTTCTGTTTGTTCTTTTTTTGCCCCCCGCCCCTTTAAGAGATCTGAATGCAGTGCCGGGAGGGCAGAACGGAGGTGAGCGGCATTCTTTTCTTCCTTTTTTTTCTCCTTTCCCTCACGCAGCCAGCAGCCAGGAGTGCGGAGGGGGTGGGAACGCAGGAACAGCGACAAACCCCTAAGATCTCTGGTCCGAATTTAAGTGGCCAGCGGATCTTAGGGGTCGTGTGAAAAGGCTCTCAGTCAGCAGGCAGCGATGCTACCTGGGACTCTGTAACCAGCAGCTGTTTGCAGCTCTTACATTACATTGTTCTGCTTCAGCCCAAGTAAAAACTTCTTGGTACAGTCTAATTGCTTTTTAACTCTGTTTTTAAGTTAATGGGGTTGGTTGGCTGACCTGACGCCTGCTCTTTACTGGAAGAAGTGGGACAGAAAAGTCCTCGTTGCATGATGGTTTCTAATGATGATAGCATATCCGCACGCAGCCCGCTAGGACTGGGACGCGTACAAGAGGACAAGGGTCACATTCTGTTCTTGATTTTGTTTCGGCCAAAGACGGGGAGGTGCCTGCCGTTCCACATTCAGTTCCCAACTCGATCTAACCACTTAGAATCTGGAGAGTGGAAAACAGGTGACAATGGATGGAGACCTCTCCCGTTCCACTCCTTGAGGCCTCTTGTTGGCGGGTTTCCCTACAAACAGGAGCAGGCAGGCCACCAAAGTACTGTCCCAAGAACATTTGCTGGACAGGATCAAAAAGGCCAGTTGTACTCCCCCCCCTTTTTTTCTCCCTGGGTCCTGGTATTTTGAGCGAGACTGCTCCTGAGGCTGGAGGTTCTACTAGCCACCCCCTTCCCATCAGTTAATTGACGTGTCCCGTATGAATTCTTTTTCTCTTTGAGGAATGGGGCGTCTGGGCGTCACTTCAGCTTTCAGCTGCACAGCCAAGGTTCTGTAACTTAACCTTTCCATGATTCAATAGAGAATCCTTTTTTTTTGCGTCTCCTGAATCATGTGTTGGTTAATTTTTCTGACTGGGCCCAGTAGGATCAGAAAGTTTCCTTTTTTCTTAAGTTTCAACACTTGGAGTGTGTCTCTTTTTTAAATCTACAGTGTCCAGAATTGAGGTTGGGGTTTGTAGCTCCCCCCAAAAATGGATTTGTTCCGTTCTCTGCATTGTGGGAATAGCATTTCTTTAAGGTAGAAAAACGTGAGCAAACTTTTGAAATGGTTAGCCAAGATATTATGAAAAGCAGGCAGGGAAGGGGGATCCTTTGGGCTTAAATCCCATTTTTGCTCCCATCTGTAGTAGATCCACTGAACCAAGGGCAGGATCCTAAGCTGATTGTTATATAAAATGTGTTGATTCTGTGAGTCCACTCTAACAGAGGCTTGGAAACAGAGTTAGTCAAGGCAGGTGTCTCTAGTTTTGTGCGCAGGGCAAAAAATCCACTCAGGGTTTTAGCCTGAGCATCACATGAAGTGTCCAAGATATCCAATCTGGTCCTCAGTCCGTTTCAGCACCTTGGGGAGCTCCTTCAGAGTTCAGACTGGTACCCGGAGCGCAGTGTGTGTGTGTGTGTTCAGCCTGGATGGCCAGACAACGAAGGATGTATGGAGTGAGGAGAGGGTGTTGTAAGGAGCGCCTAACCTTGGTTGCCACAAGAGAATCCATAAAGCTGGCTCCCCATTTTTGAAAACACCAAACGGCACCGTAAAGGGAAATTGTTTCCATCCTGTCTGGCGCTCCCAGGCATTATAAAACAGAGGGGAAAACGAGGCAGCAAGTGTAAATCTTTGCTCATTTCCTTCCCGCCAAGGGGAACGAGAGATATCAAAACTTTTTGTGACTGTTTTGGGACCCGTAAACACAAATGTAGTGAATGTTTTTCTCTGTGTGCAAAAAAATAAAGGGGGGGCAGCATCTTGACATGCATAGAGACTGTTTCTTATTGAGACTGAGAATGTTGGCGAAGATTCTGTGTGTCCTATAGAACAGGAGGGCAACTTGGACGATGCCGTCTTTGCCCCAACAAAGCGGGAGATGGTTTTAGAAGCTGGTTTTGGTCAAGAAAGTCCACGGAGCCCTCTCCCCCCATGGGAAGCTTTGCCTAGTGGCTGGAGGGGAACGAAATCTAAATTCTGATTTTGCTTAACTGTATCTTTCCTGCTTTGGCCTTGTTTTCTGTCTTCAGGGCTGGGGGCCAGGTTTTCCATGGTGAGCCTGTGGGCGTGCCATGCAATAGGGCAAGCACCAGCTCAGGGGGGCCTCTGTGTCTTTCCAAAGGCATGCCAGCTTTTGGGAAATCTCCACCCTGGGAAAAGCCAGCAGAGGGGCTGCGGGTGGGCGATGTGTGTGTGGGGGGTGGGTGGGTGGGTGTTTCTTGCCGTAGCAGCGGGAATTTCATGCAGCAGAGGTCTGGGGTCCTCTTCCTCAGCCTTCAGTGGTTTCCTGGCACAATCCAGTGGCCTGAGCAGGGAACGAAAGCCGTCCCCGGGCGCCAGCTGGCTGCTTGGCCCACGGCGTTCTCCGTTCCGTTAAGGGAATGCCACGCCAGGCGTGGTTCCAACTGACAAGATAGCCCCGAGGTGCTCTTGGCCGAACGTGAGGGCGAGTAGACCGCTGGCAGAGAAGCCTGCAGCGGCAACGGCAGCACCCTGGGAGGAAAGTGGTTATTGGAGTCCGGCACCGAGCAAACCTCTGTTGACTCTCCAGCGCTGGATATTAAATGAAGGCTTATCCGCTTCCCCTCTTCTGGCTGTCCAGGTGTCCGACACGGTCTGGTTTCCGCACGACGCAGTGCCGGGGGATGGGGCCCGGAAACGGCCTCTGCTGGACTACAAAACCCACCACCACCCTGGCACGATTCCCTGGGGGATTATGGGAGTTGTAGTCTCTCATTTTTTAAATTTTTTTTAGCATTTCTGGGGTGTGGTTAGGAGCCCCCAGTGCAGGATCTGCTCTTTACTCAGCAGCCTTCCAGAGTTTGCTGTTTTAACTCCACGAGCAGTAGCTTGGGTTGGGAAGAGCAGCTGTGAAAACACCAGCGGAGCCCTCAAGGGCAAGGCCATTGTAAAGCTGACCGGAGGGGTGGCGGGGGGGCAGGTGGGCAGGGAGAATGGGCCTGGTATTATTTCAGAGCTTGGAGAGAGTAGTTTTTTTCTCATCTTCTCAGACATGTCTTCCTTTTCTCTCCAAGCTCTTGGAGCAAAACTGCTCCGCTGGCGGGGGGGGGGGTCGCTTGTCCTCCTTTCTTTCAGGTCAACAGCTTGGCCTCCGGCCCCGGCAGGAAACACCGTCACCCGGCTTGAGGCGAATGGCAGCGGCTCCCCTTTCCTGGCAATACGCAAGCCCTCCCCCCCGGTTGGCGCCAAACCTGTGTGCAAGGGCCATGGGGCTGGGGGGCTTGATGGAGACAATCCCAAAGAGCCCCCTCCCCCAAAATAAAAGGTGCTGCCATTTTGCAATTCGGCCCCCTCTGTGTTGCAAAACAGGGAGCAGGAGGAAGAGGACGGGAACTTTCTAGCCAGGAGGAAGCAGAAGGTTCAGTGGGCCTCCGTGGGCGAGGCCGCCCAGAGATCTATAGGGAACGGAGCTGTCCAACAGTGGAATAGTATGCTGCCACCAAGGAGGGTGGTGGAGCCTCCTTCTTTGGAGGTTTCTAAGCAGAGGCCGGATGGCCGTCTGTCAGGGGTACTTTGATGGGGGGTTCCTGCATGGCAGGGGGTTGGACTGGATGCCCCTTGAGGTCCCTTCCAGTTCTATGATTCTATGAAAAGAGCTTCAATTGAACCATTAGGAAGAACTTCATGACAGTTAGAGCTCTTTGGCATAAGTGCTATAAGCTGCCACCAAGGAGGGTGGAGGAGTCTCCTTCTTTGGAGGTTTTCAAGCAGAGGCTGGATGGCCATCGGTCGGGGGTCCTGTGATGGGGAGTTCCTGCATGGCAAGGGGTTGGGCTGGATGGCCCTGGAGGTCTCTTCCAACTCTACGATTCTATGATTCTATGGTTTGGTTCCCCAGAATGGACCCAGCATGGTGCTGGACTGTCTGACCCCACCAGCTTTCTTGCTCAACAGAAAAGCAAGAGGGAAACGCTGGACATGGTGCCAAACATGCTTTAGGTCTCTCTGGCTGTGGAGCTGGGCGTTGGGAGTTCAAGTCCACCGGGCCTCCCTGGCAGGGCCTGGAGTTGATGATCCAGTGGCACCCCGAACATGCAGTTGGCATCTTTTCAGAAGGAGAATGCAAGCACCAGAGTACCGGCTGACCTCCTTGTGAATTTTTTTTTTTAAAGATTCCATGGGACGCTTTTGAATTCTGCTGGGGGGCAAATACAGGCTATGCGGCGTTTCTCTGAAGAATGGTTTTAAGAAAGAAACAAGCAGCCATCAGTCAGAGGGACAGGATCTAGAGAATGAATGAATGAATGAATGAATGAATGAATGAATGAATGAATGAATGAATGAA
>JAHTLZ010000038.1:4028677-4041859 GCA_023846285.1 Phrynocephalus versicolor | reverse complement strand
GAATGAATGAATGAATGAATGAATGAATGAATGAATGAATGAATGAAACTATCTGCACTGCATTTTCTGATAGCTTTTGGGAGGAGAGGCTGTGGCAGTGTGTTTCATGAGCCATGAGGTTTCACGGCAGAAATTTAACCAAGAAAAAAAAAGGGATGGGGAGTGCATAAAGAAGGACCAGCTGCCCCAACAGGTCCTTCGTGGCACGTCACACTTTATATATTTTGGAGCATGTCCTTCTGATCGTCTCTGGCACCCTCTTTCCTTGAACTGCTGACTTGTGCCGTCTCGTTGAAGCCCGTGTGGTGTAAATACAGCAAAGTGATACTCATCCATCCAGGCCCCTGTGCTGTTGTTTTGTCACGAAGGCAACTGTTTAAATTTAAACATTTCCTCCTTCTGCGCTGCATCTTTTCTTTAAAAGAAAAAGAAGAAAACCCTGCCGGTTTTAGCATATGTTGAGCCTATGTTTTAAGATAGGAACGATTGCCTGCTGTCAATGGAAATGTTGCTTTAAATGCTCTGCCAGGGCACCGCCGGCTGTGTGAAGGAGCGATCGCCCACATGTGCCTTGCCCTCCACATGCCTGCCCAGCTCTTGCCAACTCAACATTGTTTATTATTTATTTATTTATTTTATTTTTCACATTTATATACCGCACCTATTCCCTCAAAGGGGACTCAGGGCGGTTCACAACAGACAAAATAAAACAGTTAAAAAGGCTAAAACATCACCAGTACAGAGCACAGAATAAGTGCAATCAATCATGCGGGCCCAAAGGAAAAAAAATAACCCCTAATCAGTGCCAAAGGTGTCCCGAAAAAGTAGCATCTTTAGATTTTTCCTGAACGACGCCAGTGACGGAGCCTGCCGTAACTCGCTTGGAAGCTTGTTCCAGAGAGTTGGCGCCACCACTGAGAAGGCCCGTCCACGTGTGCTGGTTTTACGGGCCTCCCTCGGGGTGACGGTCCGGAGCGAGAGGGCCAGAATGGATCGGGTGGGTCGGGCCGGATCTAATTGTCGGGGGAGACGCTCTGCCAGATAAGCAGGGGCCAAGCCATGGAGGGTTTTGTAAACCAAAACCAACACCTTGAACCTTATCCGGGAGGCAACGGGCAACCAGTGGAGGCGGGCCAGGATGGGGGTGACTCGGTCATAACGACGCACGCCAACCACCAGCCTGGCTGCTGCATTCTGGACTCGCTGCAATCGCCGGACAAGGTTCAAGGGGATTCCTTGAGGGAGTCGACCCATCTCGTACTTCCTTTTTCCCTTCTGCCTCCTGCTTTTGTCAGCATTGTTGTCTTTGCCAGGATGCTCCCAAAGTCCGGCCCCTCCAGTGTCCTCGTTTTGGTTTTATTTTTTAAGGACTTTTGGCCTGCTTTGATCTCAAATATGCCTCTTAATCCTTCTGGGGATCCCACGGGATCCATAAAGTTTTCCAGAACGAAGCAGGCCACCGTGTCCCTAATGTACAGAGAGAAAGGCTTCGAAAGCTACAGGTCACAGCTGTCGTTTGGGGAGTGAGTTAAGTGTCAGAGACCCCCTCGAATGATCTCCCACCTCTCTGGCAAAAGGATCCTGGGAAGCAAAACGGGGAAGATCTCTCACCCCATGACTCGGGACAATTCTGGTTGTTGCATCTCAAAAGAAGACATAGTGGAGCTGGAAAAGTTGCAGAAGAGAGCAACTAAAATGATTTCTGGCCTGGGGGACCTCCCTTACCAGAAAAGGCTAAAACATTTGGGGCTCTTTAGTCTGGAAAAAAGGCACCTCAGGGGGGATATGATTGAGACGTACAAAATAATGCAGGGCATGAGTCAAGTGGACAGAGGGACGCTCTTCTCCCTCTCACAAAATACCATTCAAATTGAGGGCTGGGAGAGTAAGAACAGACAAAAGAAAATATTTTTTTACCCAGCGTGTTGTTAGTCTGTGGAACTCCGTGCCACAGGATGTGGTGATGGCACCTGGCCTGGATGCCTTCAAAACGGGATTGGACAGATTCCTGGAGGAAAGGTCCATCCCAGGTTACAAACTATGATGGGGATGTGTCATCTCCAGGCTTAAAACTGGGGTCCTTCAAGGGCAAGATGCAGGGGAGTGGTATCAGGAGACAGAGATCTAGTCTCGTGCGCTCCCAGACACATGTAGTGGGGCCACTGTGAGATACAGGAAGCTGGACTAGATGGGCCTTTGGCCTGATCCAGCAGGGCTCTTCTTAGGTTCTTATGTTCTTATTAAGCGGCTGTCGGGCAGAGGGATGAATCGGGGGATCTGGGCAGAGGCAGCCCTGGATACCAAAAGCTGAGGTGATGGCAGAGTCGGTTCAAGATATTTGGCCATCTGAGGCAAAGCCCAAGTAGCGGGGTCCCTCCCCTGCCTTGTACGCACACCTGATGGCTTGGGGGGTGGGGGCATGGCAGGAGACTTGGATGTATCTCAGGTACAGGAGATGGAGTGTCTGGACGCAAGCGCTGTCCTAGGTGCTGAATCCATCTCCTGCAGAAGCTTGGCCTCAAATTTGTGCAGGCTCTCAACCCCTGGCAAAAATCAGAGTCATCCGCCTGCCTCCCCTTTGGGTGGGACAGCCCTCTCCCCTTCGGTGAGGGCAACACAGGGCAGCTGGAAGGGTGGGGAACACTCCTCTGATCCCCCCTCTGGCCGCCTCCTCATGTCCGCTGCCAGAGGCGAGGGCCTTGCCTTGCAGAGGTCTAAACTTGGAAATAAGAAAGCGACCTCTGTGATGATCAAACTGAGAGACCTTCTTTAGCGTCTCATGTGCATTTTCCCCATTTTCTTCCCTCTGACACTCCCACCTCAACCCCTGTTTAAACCCCTTCCCTGAGAATTTAGCCTTGCCGAACTTCCAGTAGCCTCTGGAAGTTCTCCACTAGCCAGCCCAGCCCAGCCGGCTAGGACCGGGTGCAGGCAGGGCAGGTGAAAATGTCATTCCCCCCCCCCCCCAGCAAGCAGAAGGCTTCTGAAGACGAGCACTTTTCTCCCACGGCGGGCAGCCCCTTCCACGCCGGCTGCCAGTTCCCGTAACCTTTCTTCTGAAAGGATCCCGTTTTGCCTCCCGGGATGACAGCCCTGACTTTGGAAATAAGATTCAACGCACGGAGACCAGGAGGGCATCACCTCTTTTCGCGGGCTTTCCCCCTAGAATCCAAAGAGATGGATGAGGAGGAGAGTCTCTGGGCGTCTGGCCTGTTGACGTGGCGTCAACTCGATTCCGTCGCCCGTAATCACATCACCAAAGCGCCATGAAATTGAAAAGATGGGGAAGCTATTACAAGCCCCACGCCTCCCCCCTCCCTTACACACACACACACACACACACACACACACACACACACACTCCTCCCTTCCCTCCTGTTTACCATGCGTGGGCATGCCAAGCAGTCGGGAGCACCTAATTCATTAGAGAAACATATTATTTGCTTGTCTGATTTGGGGCCTCAAGGGGACGTCTCCCGGGAGCTGTCGGCTTCGCCCCCGTTGCAATGCAGCCAGCCCCAGGGGAGAAGTTTAAGAGGTTGGGACGGCAGGGTAGGGCTCATTGGTAGGGATGCAGAGCTGGGAGGGGTCTCCAGAGATCACACAGTCCATCCACCCCAACAGATTGTGGGTTGCGGGGTCTAATCTGTGGTACTGTTTCAATCCAATCCCATTTCATTCCGTCGAAAAGCAGAGAACGAAACTTGACAGGATTTGGTGCAAAGATCTACTACTAGAAGGCAAACTCCAAAACACCATGACAAGATAGGGCACAGTGGTTAAAGGCCTGTCCTGCAGGTAAAACGGTGCTCACCGCCTGGGGTTCAATCCTAGGTTGCCGGCTCGTGGTTGACTCAGCCTTCCATCCTTCTGAGGTCGGTAAAATGAGTACCCAGCTTGCTGGGCTGGGCTGGGGGTGGGGTTACGTGTTTAGCCTGCATACTGTCATTAAAACTGTAAACCGCCCGGCGACTACTTGAAGTGGTATGGAGTGGTATATAAGCAGAACACTTTGCTTTTTAGAATGGCTTTAGATTAAAAAGACCCCCAAAAGATTGTGCTGCTGATCGCCAATGTTCTAGGAGGACACAGCACTTGAAGAAGTTAATTTGGGGAGGGCGGGGAGGGGGATCCCAAAATACCAAGCCTACTCAGAATCTGGCTGCTCATTGCAACTAGAGTGGACCTGTTGGCTGGAATCCCCTTAGAGATGGTCATGTTGAGTTCATGTGAACATAAGAACCTAAGAACCTAAGAAGAGCCCTGCTGGATCAGGCCAAAGGCCCATCTAGTCCAGCTTCCTGTATCTCACAGTGGCCCCACCAAATCTGTCTGGGAGCACACGAGACTAGATCTCTGCCTCCTGCTACCACTCTCCTGCATCTGGCCCTTGAAGGACCCAGGTTTTAAGCCTGGAGATGACACATCTCTGTCATGGCTTGTAACATGGGATGATGGACTTTTCCTCCAGGAATCTGTCCCATCCCCTTTGGAAGGCATTCAGGCCAGATGCCATCATCACCACATCATGTGGCAGGGAGTTCCACATACTAACAACATGCTGGGTGAAAAAATGTTTTCTTTTGTCTGATCTTACTCTCCCAGCCCTCAATTTGAGTGGATGTCCCCTAATTCTTGGCTTGCTACAACTCACTGACAAGGTGCTGGGCTTCACTGCCGGTGTAACAATCAGCGGGCGGCCATCCAAGGGACTAAGAAATATTCTGACGCCTTGTCATTTAGCACAATTTAGCAGCGGCCGTTTTGCAGGAATCTGGCTCAGGACAGAAAGGGAGCCGGCCAAGGCCCTCTGGCCCTGCGTCGTCGGCAGCAGCTGAGGCTGGTTTGAAGAGCAGGGCTCCTCAGAAGAAAGTGGAATCAAAACAAGGCACTGTTCCGAGAGTCTGCAGTTGTTTGTATTTGATCCTTTCCAAGGCAGCCCCCCTTGGCTTCTCCTCCTGGAGAGCCTTTCTCTCGCTCGAGAGCTGATCTAAGAGCGGCTTGCTCCCTCAGCAGCTCCTTTACGCCGGCGGAGGCAGAGTCGGTGCCGCCCGGTTATTCTTCCACTCCTTGGCAGCAGAGAGCCAGCCTGCCTCTTTCTCAGCGGGAACGTTGATCCGTGGCTTGTTAGCGGAACTGCCTGGCTTGGGTTCCCTGCTGTCTGGTGATGCCGCTGCTCCAGGAGATTGGAGGAGGAGGAGGAGGAGGAGGAGGAGGAGAGGAAGGATGGTCCTGAACTCAAGCAGACGCCAACCCCCCACACCCTTGGGTGCCCGAGGCCGAAAATTCAGCCAGAGCGCCTCTTCTCATTCATTCGGAGGGCATCAAGCCAGCAGCGCTGTGTGTGAAGCCTTGCTTATCTAGTTAGACTTGTTTGCATTCTGTTATCATTTCTAAAGACAATTTTTGCCTCGCCTTTGCACTAGCAGAGAGGGCCGGAGGGAGATGTGACGATCATAAAGCCAAACCAAAAAGAGAGAGAGAGTCACCAAATTCCACCATAGGAGCCGAGAATGTATTTTTAAAGGTATTTTTAAACTACAATACAAAACGTAAAACAACAATGTACAGTGAAAGAAAAAAGACACGAAACAAAACTCACACAAATATAACAATCCGATAACGTATTATCTGCAGAATGTACACAGGGGTTAAATTTGGAAGGCAGATTGCAGCACTTGAAGGCGTCCGCGTAGGAATCGTTTGTGACTTCAGCTGAAACACAACCCGAATGCAAAACCGGTCCTAATCCGTGAAGTTACAAAGCACCGCGACGAATGGCACAATCTCGTAAGCCAATTTGGGAAAGCGGTGTCTTTCCTCGAAGCGGCTGCGAGGGCTCCTTGGGGGGGCGGATCGGACGCTCGCGCCTTTGGCCGGCGGGGGAGTCTCGTTGCGGTGTGGCGCATCTGCCTCTCCCGCAGGTCACAAGGTCCACCCTGGTCATTCCACCTCTTGCTAGAAAAAAATGGTCTACCCACTGGTTTCAGGCCCGTGGGCTGGCCATCTCTGCCTTCCCTCCTGGGTGGCCAGAGTTGTGGGCGTGATCTGGGGATTCCCTAGTCTGACATCTCATCTTCCCGGTGTGGTTTAAGAACCTAAGAACCTAAGAACCTAAGAAGAGCCCTGCTGGATCAGGCCAAAGGCCCATCTAGTCCAGCTTCCTGTATCTCACAGCGGCCCCACCAGATGCCTCTGGGAGCGCATGAGACTAGATCTCTGTCTCCTGATAGCACTCCCCTTTATCTGGCCCTTGAAGTCCCCTCGTTTTAAGCCTGGAGATGACACATCTCCATCATGGTTTGTAACCTGGGATGGACTTTTCCTCCAGGAATCTGTCCAATCCCTCCTTGGTCCTGGCCCTCTTTGCCTTCCCGTTTCTGGCCGGCTGGATCGCAGCCATTCCTCTCGTTTTGGTGATGGTGTCGTGATGATGCTTTACCTGACTGTCACAGTCCCACCAAAGAAAAACTACGTCTGCCATGGGATCCTCTGCCTGTCAATCAGATTTTTGGTGGCATTAAAAAGAGAGAGAGAGAGAGAGAGAGAGAGAGAGAGAGATTGTGCTCCCTTCAGGTCCATTCCGATTTATGACTGGTGGCCCTTTTGTTTCAGCTTTCCAGGCAGAGATTAGGGATTGGGGGTGTGTGAAAAAGGGGGTCAGGGGATGTGGTGGCTCAGCGGGCTAGAGCGCTGAAAATTGTCAGCTGCAAAGTCGGCAGTTCGAATCCCGGGTGCCACGCAGTGGATCGAGCGCCCGCTGTTCACCCCAGCTCCTGCCAAACGAGCAGTTTGAAAGCATGTCAATGCAAGGAGATAAATAGGTACCGTTGTGCAGAGAAATGCGTTCAGCCACGCCAGCCACGCCCGGAGTTGTAAATGGTTGCGTCCACGCCCAACTCTGTCGGCTTGGGGGTTTTGTCCATGGATGTTGTCCCGTGTCTAATTGGGAGATAATAAAGCTCAATATGAACATAACGGTGCCCGTTTGAGGGGCTTCTCCCAGCTGGAGCAGACTCACTGGCCCAAATCCTGCTCCTGAGCAGAGTAAACTGCTCTCGAGTAGCCCCCATGGACTCAGTGGGGATGGAAGGGGTAGAGTCTGTTGATTCAAGAGGGGCCCGTGCTCAACTCTGCCACAGAACAGAGTTGGAGAGGTCATTTTGGCCAGTAGCTTATCTCGGAGACCCTTGGAAAAGTACTCTTTTAAAAAAAAAATTATTAGTATAGTTCCCCAATTTTCCCAGCTAGGAGATGGAGGTGGGTTTTTTTTTTAAGGTATATTTTCTCAAGTGCTTCTTCAAATGCTAGCAGAGGCCACCTGATTCCTTTGACTTAATAGCCAGGGAAGGGATATTTTTATGATCTACAATCACTTAACTGCAGTGAGACTCGAGGCAATGGTTTCAAACTGCAGGAAAAGAGATTCCATTTGAACATTAGGAAGAACTTCATGACAGTTAGAGCTGTTCGGTAGTGGAAGATGCTGCCCCAAAGGAGGGTGGTTGAGTCTCCTTCTTTGGAGGTTTTTAAGCAGAGGCTGGATGGCCATCTGTCGGAAATATTGTGATGGGGTTCCTGCATGGCAGGGGGTTGGACTAGATGGCCCTTGAGGTCTCTTCCAACTCTAAAATTCTATTATTCTATATACCGCCCCATACCACTTCAAGTAGTCTCTGGGCGGTTTACAGTTTAATTACAGTATGAAGGCTACACATCGCCCCCTCACCCCGCCTCCAAGCAAACTGGGTACTCATTTTACCGACCTTGGAAAGATGCCAAGGAAGAATGCCAAGGCAACCCTAAATCCAACTTGGAGAGGGTTGGAAATCCAGAGAGAATCAAATCTAGGCTTTTTACGCACCAGCGCTCCAAAGCCCTGGGTGTCGATGGATGGGTTGTCTCGATCCCTCCTGCGCTGGCGTGTTTGAGATCTCACACTTTCTGTCTGTCCTGGATATGAGAAAATTGAGCCGGTGGGTGGGTGGGTGGGTATTGGGAGGAGGCAGAGGGGGAAATGAACCGGAATAAAGTTCTCACCCATCTCTTACGTTGAAGAGTGTCTCCTGGAGAGTTGGCGGGGGGGGGGGGGCTGTGTGAGCCGTGAAGGGCTGTGAAGTCTGTCAGCTTTGATCAAGGCTGGCCGCTGTGATGTTTAAGAATCTCCTCCAGCTTCAAAGGCACACGGCTCCTGAGAGGCGGGCTTTGCTGCCCGAGGGGACAGGGAATGCCAGAAGCGATGGCGTGCGGGCTGGCGACAGGCACGCGAACCCACCGAGCGGCCTGGGGCTTTGTCGCTCCCCTTTTGCGTGGCTGCCTCTGTTTCATTCACCTGGCGATCCTTGAACCCGCACTCGGATCCTGGGGTGCACGTGGAACCTCTGTGGCCTCCTGCGATCAAAACCCTCCCCTGCCAACAAGGCAAACAAGACTGGCTATTTTTTTGGCTGGGGGGGGGAGGCTGCTGTAATAGAAGGCCATGGATTTAGAGAGACTCTGATTCCATACCTGGAAGTAGTGCTCCCTTAAGAGGAAAAGATGGTTTGTTCATCACAAGGCAAGCTTGCTTTCTTACGTTTACAGTTGGCAGTTTAGCGGGCTTTCAGGTTTCGTCCAGTGGCATCTGTGTTTCTTCAGCAGCAAATCCGCTCCGGATTTAAGGAGAAAAGCACCCTACAAATAATACAAGCAAGCAGACAAGTCAATTTTTATTTTTGAAACTTTGGATTAAAACCCAGTGCGGATGCAAGAACCTCACGATGGCTCCTAGTAAGGACCCTCTCTGGCTTTGTGTTCTGGTGAGGGGGCGATGCAGTGTGTGGCTCCCCTTTTTCCCATGTGGGATCCATAATACTGAGGCATTGGATGGAGGCAGGTCTTCTGTACTAACAATGGCCCACTGGATGGGTGTGGGGCTCAGCCAATGTTTAGGCGCCTCCATCTTGATCCTCCACGTGGCGGCTGATGGAGTTTGCCAGCCTCCTGGGACATCAGGGCCTGATGTCTTCGGGCTGTGATTCATTTGGCATTCAGGCGCTCCGGTTCCCCCCTCCGCACGCATGCACGGCGGTGGAAGGTAATTATTACATTTGTAACAATTATTCCCCTAATTGAGTTCCAATTAAAGAGGAGGTTTCCCCGCACATCAAAGGGAGCGCTGCGCTGTGTTGTCCCTTTTATCTAATTTGTAGTTGGCTTGTCCCCCCTCCCCTCCCGCCATCATCTGGGGGGCATCTCGGAAGGGCCGGAGGCTGGTTGTTTTTCATCTCCTTCTGGAGGTGGCCTCACCTCGCACGTCAGCAGAAAGAGATCTAGCAGCCAAGGATTCTGGATCTGATGCCAGCAAGACGGTGGCACGCTTGTGCCAGGTTTATGGACAGGGAGCTACCCAAGGGGCTCTGTTTAATTTGGGCTTAATTTGCCTTCCATCTTTCCCAAGATCAGGGACTTTTCCAAGGACTCCTCTCTCCTCATGAGGTGGAGAGAGGACTGGAGCCTTCAGCCTCAAAATCTGGAAGGATGGGCAGCGAGCACCAGCCAAAATGCAGAAGTTCCCGGATTCCAGCCTTCCAGCAGTCAAGGCTGGCAGGCAGACAGCCGGGTCGCCTTCTGGAAGCTGAACAGTGTGTGTGTGTGTGTGTGTGTGTGTGTCCGTGTCCGGGTCAACGTAGGGCCATTCTGTCTCTTGGGATCGCCCCTGCTCCGGTCCAAAGCACCCTAGGCCACCCCAGCAGCCACGGAGGAGGTGTGCATCTGACTCCGAAGCCCACCCATCACACCGGATCAGGCTGCCTTTCTCGGCAGCTCGATTGACCATGCACGACGTGTTTCCCACCCCCACCCCCCCGAGGGCTCCTAGATGAGAACACTGCCCTTCTCGCAGGCCTGTGAGCTTGGCAGCAGAGAGAAGCCGGGCTGTTCTCCTCTGGCTCAGTTGATTCGGAGGGTCGGATCCGCAGCTCGATTGCTCGAGCCACCCTCCTCTATTTGGAGGGGCCTAAATGATGCCATTCTTTAACTTAGGAGGAAAACTGGGTCTCGTGGAGGTGAAATCTCCTGCTTGCAGAAAGGCAACAAAGGTGGAATTGCACAGATATAGGATGGGGGATACTTGGCTGGAAAATAGTACCTGTGAAAGGGATCTGGGAGTCTTGGTGGACCACAAATTGAACATGAGTCAGCCGTGCGATGCAGTGGCCGGGAAAGCCAATGCGATTCTTGGTTGCATCAACAGAAGCATAGTGTCTAGATCAAGGGAAGTGATAGTGCCACTCTATTCTGCTCTGGTCAGACCCCACCTGGAGTACCGTGTCCAGTTCTGTGCACCACAATTTAAAAAGGATGTTGACAACCTCGAGCAAGTTCAGAGGAGTGTGTCAAGGATGGTTGAAGGTCTGGAGGAAATGTCTTAAGAGGAACAGCTTAGGGAACTGGGAATGTTTAGCCTTTCAAAAAGAAGGCTGAGAGGGGATATGATAGTATGTTTAAATATTTGAAAGGATGTCATATTGAAGAGGGAAGAGGTTTGTTTTCCATGGCATCAGAGACTAGGACTCGGGGCAATGGTTTCAAACTACAGGAAAAGAGATTCCATTTGAACATCAGGAAGAACTTCATGACGGCTAGAGCTGTCTGGCAGTGGAACAATATGCTGCCCCAAAGGAGGGTGGTGGAGTCTCCTTCTTTGGAGGTTTTTAAGCAGAGGCTGGATGACCATCTGTCGAAAATAATGTGATGGGGTTCCTGCATGGCAGGGGGTTGGACTAGATGGCCCATGAGGTCTCTTACAACTCTATGATTCTATGGGGCCGGCACATCCTCCAGTGGGAGGGAATTTCAGAGTCTGGAAGCAGCTACGGAGAAGGTCCATTTCTCTGGGGATTTCTCGGCCCCTTTGGGTTTCCAGGTGGGAAAGGAAGTTTCCGGAAGAGCAATATGGGGAAGTTTGATTGCCGTTGGATGAGGTGCCCCCCATTCTCCTGCTGGCCCCAGAACACCCTCACCAAATCTCTCTCTGTGTCTTGCGCCATGGGACAGAATGGAGCCCGGTTGAGGCCTTGCCTCGCCCTCTTTCTCACAAATGGCTTCTTGGCTGTACCAGGACTCGGCCCGTCTGGTCACATGGCAGAAGGACCAAAATGGAGCGCCAGCGCTGTGGCTCCCAAACGCCTCCTTGCTGAAACCACAACTGTTTTCTAGGCTGAATTCCAGGCGTCGAGTCTCACAGTCCAAAGCTGTAAACGCCATGGAATGTGTTCAGTCCTTTTTAGTATTTTTATACCGTTCTTAGATTTAAATACCATCTTGTTGATGAGCTAAGCCGCCTTGGGTCCTTTTAAGGAGAAAAGTGGGGCGAGAATATTTTAAACATACACATTTTGATTTCCGGGAGGGTTTATCTAGCTTTGTTAGTCCCTCTTAGCAACGCTCACCAAGCGTTTGGGTTTGATATCAACTTCTGTGGCATAAATGTCCCTCGGCCGTGCCTCTGTTCCCACCGTGGCGCACTCTGGACGTGTTATGGACTACTGTTCCCATCATACTAGTAACTGGCACGGCTTGCTGGGAATGATGGGTGTTGGGGTCCACGGTTTCAGGAGAATGCAAGATGCAAACGTTGGGCTTGGAGATTCTTCTCTGGCACCCATTCCTCCTCCTCTTCCCCTTGGGAGACATGAAATTCGCTTTAAGTGGCACAAAAATGTTTTTCATTCTGCACCTGTGATGGTAAACCCGTGCTGTCTTCTCCCACCACTGTCCCTGCTTCAATTTGGGTACTGTGCCCTTTTTTGGATCAGAGCAGAACCTCCAAACGGCTGTCGGCGTCTCTCTCCTGTATAAACGGATGGTGGCAGATGTTTCTTTGAACACCCGTGAGCGGCAGAAAGAGCTCTGCCTTCCCACAGGCGTCCCGGTTTGGGCTTTGAGCAGGGCAGGGGTGACATGGTTGAAAGGACTCCCCAGATGCTGCTCTGAATAATTGGAGATGTTTAGTCTCTCTCTCTCTCTCTTTCTTTCGTTCCCTCTCTCTCTTTCTCCCGAGATCCATCTATTGCCGACTCGAAAACAGAATTGGAAACACCGAGCATTGCTGCTTGCTAAACAGTCTGCATTGCTTTTGCAGACACGGCCCGTATTTTGCACGCTTTTTAACCCCTCTTTTGCAAGTTGCAAAGCGTAAGTGCCGTGCATAAGGCCCCCACCCCAACCCGGTTGCTTTTCTCCTTTGCAGGGCTGTTGTGAACAGCTAAGGGAGCGGGGCAGGACAGGAGAGGCATTTAGGCGAGTTCAGCCCAGGGTAAGTGGAATATCAATGTAGCTGATGCGTTTTTAGCCTCTGCCGCCTTGAAGGCCCGAGGGAGGATGGCGCGAAAAGTCTATTTTTGACGTGCGTTGCTCTGTCTTAGCGTTATGCTAATTGTTACCAGCAAACTGAATATTTAAATCTTTTATTTTGGTGCATCGTCAGTGCGCGCTGAGCCCTTGGGGTTTTTAAAATGTATCTTTGGGAGGGAAAGCACTTGGGTGTTGTGGATAACAGCTATTTATAAACACTTGCATAAACCAGGGATACAAATCTTGGCTGCCTTCTCGATCATAGAGAGAAAGGGGCGAGAGAATGTCACCGTTCTCTTTATGATGAGAACAAGGTTTTCTTGTGAGATTTCTCATGGGGTTTTTCATAAGGTTTGTGATCGTTGTCTCTCTCTCTCCCCTCCCCCCCCCCCCAGAAGAAAACACCCAAGCTGCAAAGCTTTGTTACAATTCCTGTGCAGGATGGAACCTTTCCTGCGAGAATTCGACCCGGAAAAAGCCAGAAGAGATTCTGACCGTTACAGGAGTATCCCAGTTCCTGAGTAGGACTGTTGTTACAGTCCCTGTGTACTGTGTAGGATAGTTTCAGTTCCTGCACCGGGTTGTCTGGGGTGGCGTGGGGGAACCCTGTACAATATGATATTGTTTCTGACTCAGAACAACAGGCAAAAAAAGCAGAAACCAACTCCCCCCCCCCACACACAAAGGGAATGGCTTTCTTTTCGGAAATATCAGATTAATTTGGACTCGATGCAAATGCAGATAGTAAACTCGGGATGCAGTTCCCAGATCCTCTGTGGTCCAGCGCCGGGGTTAGGCTGGCAGAATCGCCAGTCAGGTGTACCAGGCCAACATCTTTTGGGATTT
>JAHTLZ010000038.1:4011493-4023774 GCA_023846285.1 Phrynocephalus versicolor | reverse complement strand
ACACACACACACACACACACACACACACACACACACACACACACACACAGAGGGGGGAGGGCTCTTGGTTTTGGCCGTGGTTGTTGGGTGTGAAACTCCAAAGTTTTCTTTTCTTTTTTGTGTGTGTGCTGTAAAACGTGCAGTTTGACTTCTCTACTGGTAGCATTTTCTGAGCTGTCTTCCAGGGCAGCCCTTTGCAGGCCACAAGGTAGTAGTCTAGATTGGGGTGGTGATGGAAAGGGCTATTTTATGCCCACTCTGATTTTGCGTGCTGGGGAAAGGGGTAAGAGGATGCCATGCAGGGCTTGAAAATGGGACCGCCTGGCTACCCGCTTTCAAGTGTCTGCCACCACGAAACCGGCTCCTCCCAGCCAACGAGGACTAGAAACTTTGTTTTCCTTAAGCGTGCAGTAGAGGCTCTGCGCTGCCCTGCGGCACGTTCCTGGTTTTCCCTGTGCAAACAGGGTGGACGCCCAGCGTGTGACCCGTTCAAGGGGGAGGGGGAGCGTTTAAACAGGAGATTGAGTCAGAGTGGCCCAGCCCCAGGTAGAACATAAAGAGCACTCAGCTGTTAAGGAATTATTGGACAATTAATCACCTGCTGTTTAGCAGAATAATCAATGAAGATGATAAATATGTAGCCGTGCTTCCAAAACCTTAACAGAGGAGATTTTTAAGATTTTAAAGGAAGCGTGGGAGATAGGGGAGATTTTAACAGACAGACGGTCTGTCTCTCTTAGGAGAGAATCCGCTCTCCCCCCACCCTCTTGGGTGTCTCGCAATCATCCTCCTAACTTAGGACGCCCTGTCATTTAGAGATGTTTGAAAGGCCCTTTTCAGCCTTTGAGCCAGGAATAGCCCTCTGTTTGTGCTGTTGGTGAGCTACGAGACCTGTTGCTTATGGAACTCATGGCCACAAGATGCTCCTGCAAGAGCCAGGAATGGGACATCAATGTTTCACGGCACATCAGCAAGGCAGCGTCGTGCTAACTAGTTTCAACTCTCCTTACTCCAGTAGTGAGTACACTAGGACCCCCCGTATCCGCTGATTCATTAACCACTGATTCAGTTATCCACAGTTGGCAGAGGGGAAAAAATTAAATAAGTAATCCAGCAGCTCTAAAGCCAGGTACTGTCACAAACAGCAGCCGTAAAGCAAACTACAGTTACAAAACAGCAGCTGTAAAGCAAACTGCTGTCACAGAAGAGCAGTTTTGGGATTTTTTTGGCATTGTCTCTTATCCACAGTTTTTGCTATCCAAGGGAAGGCCTGGAACCCACCCCCAGCGGATACCGGGGTCCTACTGTACTAGCAAGTAACCACATGGCCCGTTACTAGTCCCATCACTTTCTACACCTGTATTTGGAAAGGCCTTGTAAAATGCAAAACAATGCCTTTGGTAGAACACGGTCTCCACCATGAGGACTAGAGAAATGTGCCGTTTCGTTTTAAGTGATGCTTAGGAAATCTCTGCTCAGTTGCTAGTACTGGAGGTGGGGAACATAAGAACCTAAGAAGAGCCCTGCTGGATCAGGCCAAAGGCCCATCGAGTCCAGCTTCCTGGATCTCATGTTGCCCCCACCAGATGCGTTTCGGAGCAGATGAGACTAGATCTCTGTCTCCTGATAGCACTCCCCTGCATCTGGCCCTTGAAGGACCCCGGTTTTAAGCCTGGAGATGACACATCTCCATCATGGTTTGTAACCTGGGATAATGGACTTCTCCTCCAGGAATCTGTCCAGTCCCCTTTTGAAGGCATCCAGGCCAGATGCCGCCACTGCCTCCTGTGGCAGGGGGTTCGACAGGCTAACAACGGGCTGGGTAAAATAATAATTTCTTTTGTCTGTTCTTACTCTCCCAGCCCTCAATTTGAGTGTATGTCCCCTAGTTCTGGTATTTTGTGAGAGGGAGAAGAGCTTCCCTCTGTCCACTTGACTCATGCCCTGCATTATTTTGTACGTCTCAATCATATGGAACGTTGACATGGACCTTGAAGGTCTCTAAAGTCCTATTTTTGGAGAAACGGATTTTGTCGCCGTGTGTATTGGGAGAAGCCAAAATAGGCTCCTTCACAGATTGGCTCATTCTGTAACATACTAAAGAGCAGGTCTGGGAGGAGTACTTATTTGGACAAACAAGTTCCATTATCCTTTGTCTCCCTGGAGGGGATTCTGGGGGGTGTAGTCCAGAGAGTCCAGCGTGTTGTTAGTCTATGGAACTCCCTGCCACAGGATGTGGTCATGGCATCTGGCTTGGATGCCTTCAAAAGGGGATTGGACAGATTCCTGGAGGAAAAGTCCATCACAGGTGACAAACCATGATGGAGATGTGTCATCTCCAGGCTTAAAACCAGGGCACTTCAAGGACCAGATGCAGGGGAGAGGTATCAGGAGACAGAGATCTAGTCTTGTGCGCTCTCAGAGGCATCTAGTGGGGCCACTGTGAGATGCAGGAAGCTGGAAGAGATGGGCCTTTGGCCTGATCCAGCAGGGCTCTTCTTAGGTTCTTATGTTTTTGCAATTTTGCTCCGCCAGCCCCCACCTCTCTCAGATTCGGTGACATTTCGATGTTCAGAGGAGGCCTTTTTTTTGTCTCCCTCTGGAAAAAGCTGGATGAGAAATGTGCCCCCCCTTTCCGCTCACTGCTCTTGCAAAGAGCGCTAATGTGGAAACAGCTTCCGGCTCGCACGCAGGGCCCGGCTAGACTAAGGAGCTGAGAAGTCAGCCTGGCCGTCCTTCCTTGGCGAGATTTCCCTGGCGGAAAAAGTGCCAAACGGTCCCGAGGGCAGTTTCCAGGACGAGGTTGCAAATGAACTCCCTGCTCGCGAGCAAGGAGAGAAATGCTGGGGGCGCCTGCAAGGCTCCATAAACATTTTTCTTCGGCAGGCTGAGAAGGAGCTGCTGAAGTGACAGTTCCGCTCGGAGCTTTCTTCTGAACGTTGAAGGCTCTGCCCACAGCGCTTGACATAACTTCGAGGATAGGGCTCAGCACGATGGAGTGTCGCGTAAAGTTCGGACTAAAACCCACCAGGCCCCTTCACTCTCCCTGGAGGCCAGCCCAGGCCAGAAAGCTGCCTCCCATGCCAAACCTACTACAGGCACCATGCAAGGTTGAAAAAACTCCAAACAACTTTCTGTACTTATGTTCCAAATATTTCTTATCGCTTGCCTTCTTGGGGGTTTAAGGCCAAAAGCGGGAGAGGTTGCCCAGCCTGGTGACGATTTACGAGACACGGATGCAAGATTCCCTGCTAAAGTTTGCAAAACTTGCCCGGAGCCCATCTGCCACCTGGTCTCCTGTTCGGCATGGTCTACCTTGCAGGGCCATTCGCTGGAAATAAGAGGAGGTTCTCCTGATAGAGCATATTGAATAAACACCCTGTAGAAGGTAACAGCAGCATGGCTTGTCTCATTCTTGAGGTCATTGTGTCCAATCGCAAGCCCCTGTGGACCGCCTCTGTTGGGCCACCGATTTCCCGGTGTTCTGCAGTTTTGGCGACGGTGAAAGGTGATGCTCTGAGGACCCATCCATGCCAGCAAAGTCAGCTTTCCTCTCATCTTCTCAGCGGCAGGGGCCACACCTAGTTGCTGTCGGGTGGTATCATTCGGGACGCATCCGAGGAGGGAGATACCCGAAAGCCAACGGACGATACGCATTCCCATGGCATGGAGGAGGCTTTCTACGCCCATGGCTGCTTCCCAGCGCTCTCTCTCTGTGCCACGCAGGGCGGGTGATTGCCCGGTAAATCTTGGATCTGTATGGACATTTGCCTGCCACAATCTCTTTCAAAGATGAGGATGTACACATATTAGACAAAGAAGAGAGGTGGTTTGAGAGAGGAATCAGGGAAGCCACTCATGTGAGCATCGAAACGCCCTCCCTCAACAGAGGTGGTGGGCTCCGGCATAGTCTATCTGCTACTTATCAGGCTGTGCTTTCCAAAGTACGCAGACAAATCAAAAAGCCTTCACCACCAAGGCTATAGCTAACGACCCATTCTTGATAGGTTTCAGCATCTTAGGCCATTGTTCACCTTAAGGCTATGGATACTACTGTCTCCCTAACGAGCCTATTCAGGCTATTGTTCATCTTATGAGCCTAATTCAGATCAGGGTGACAAGAGGTCAAAGCTGACTATAAGATGGAGGACTTGCACTAGCTGTATTCAGACCGATGAAGCTGTTTGGAGGAGCAGCGAAACGTTTCTATCTCTCAAAAATGTAGCTATGACTCAGGTTCCAGATAAACTCACCTGGATGACTGAGAATCTTCACAGACATGCCACGAATTTGCCAGCGCAACTGGGCTGTGTTCACCCTTGGTTGCATGTCGCCAGTCAGGCCACCATCGCCTTGGAGATAAAGAGTCGAGATGCCGGATAAGATAATCCGCCTTCTTTAAGTGCTCTCCATTTTTGGGGTGGTGTTGGTGCAGGAGGAGTCCCACGGATGGCAAGCAGCCGTGGAATTGTCACCCCCAGGGTTCCCGGGGGAAATGTTGTCATTTTTCTCCTCTCCCCCTCCCGGTAGCAACTGCCTCTCCCCCACCCCCACCCCAGAAAGAACAGCATACCATCGTGGCCTGTAAAGCAATTACTGGAGCTGACATGATGACAAAAATCCCCAAGCGATTCACCAGGAAGAGACTGCAGGGAGGAGGAGGAGGAGGAGGAGGAGGAAGGCGGCAGCAGCGGCAGCCACTGGGCCCAGCGAGGGAGTTACTGTAGTTTATTATCTTTTACCCACCGAGCAGCAAGCTCTCCCAGTTGATTTAGAGCCCCAGGGATGGCTGCCTGGAAAAAGGGGGGAAAAGGCTGGTTTCCCGGGAAAGGGGCACGGAGAGGCAGGGTGGAAGAGTGGTTAGAGCCCCAGGTCAGGACTTTTGAGGATCTGCTTCTGGGGTCTCCGTGAGGCCAAAGGGTTTCTGGGCGACATTCAAAATCTAAGTGGTGAATCTTTCTTTCACTCACTCTGTCTCCATCCATCCATCCATCCATCCATCCATCCAACAATTAACTCCCAAAGCAGGCAGCAGGCATCCCATAATATGCAGAAGCTCAGTTCAGAGCCTCGTGGCCTGCCCTGCAGCTAAAACGGTGCTCACGACCTGGGGTTCAATCCCAGGTAGCAGGCTCAAGGTTGACTCAGCCTTCCATCCTTTCGAGGTCAGTAAAATGAGTACCCAGCTTTGCTGGTGGGGGGGACAATGTGTAGCCTGCATTACTGTAATTGAAAACTGTAAACCGCCCAGAGACTACTTGAAGTGGGATGGGGCAGTATATAAGCAGAAAACTTTGTTTTTGCTTTGCTTTCAGCTTTCTTAGACTGTCCCCCAGCTTCTAGGAGTTGGGGATAGACTGCCTTGAAACACGGAGGCTCTGCTTGGCCGTTCTGGCTTGTAACTGTGGGGGCGAAAGACTTAATCTTCATGAGTCCCATCTCCCTTTCTTTAATGGGAACCACATCCCAGATCTGTTTGAGAGCCGGGCTTCTATTTTGGGTCCCATAAAGACATATAAAAGCCCTATCAAGTTCAGGCTTAAAAACTGGAGCGGACGGGATGGCGCACCAAGGCCTGAACACACGTGATGATCGGGAGTCTGAGAGCAGGAGGAGAGTTAACACAGGCAAATGGAGGCGGTATGGACTAGAGCGCCGGAAATGGGACTTTAAAACTATGCAGTTTTGCAGAACTTAAATGTTGCTTCCAGGCAATCCTGTGCAGGAGCTGTAATCATCCTGTACAGGCATGGTCACCGTCCTGGGTGGGAAGTGTGTGACGACAACCCTGCACAAGAACTAGGGGAATCCCATTCCGCTTGGCATCCCTTCTTGCCCTTCCCAGGTTGAATTCTCTGCAGGAAAGTTACCGTGCCGTTCAAAGGACTGTAATAATGCGGTGCAGTTTGATGTTTTCTTCCAGAGGAGGGGAGGGAGGGGGAGCTACCACAAATCTTAATAAAAAAAAATCTCATGAGAAACCCCCATGGGGAATTGGCTGACGGGTGATAGACAAGGCAGTGAGCTCCTTGTCGCACAGTGCAATTAGCGTGACTCACCGGCTCCGTTTGGCAACGTGGGTTCTCTTTAGGCTGCCGGCGGGATGCGATCTGGCAGAAACAGGAGATCCAAAACTGGAAAAGGTGCAGAAGAGAGCGGCTAAAATGATTACTGGGCTGGGGCACCTCCCTTATGAGGAAAGGCTAAAACATTTGGGCCTCTTTAGTCTGGATAAAAGGCGCTTGAGGGGGGATATGATTGAGACATACAAAATAATGCAGGGCATGAGTCAAGTGGATAGAGGGAAGCTCTTCTCTCTCTCACAAAATACCAGAACTAGGGGACATCCACTCAAATTGAGGGCTGGGAGAGTAAGAACTGACAAAAGAAAATATTTTTTCACCCAGCGCGTTATAAGTCTATGGAACTCCCTGCCACAGGATGTGGTGATGGCATCTGGCCTGGATGCCTTCAAAAGGGGATGGGACAGATTCCTGGAGGAAAAGTCCATCACAGGTTACAAACCATGATGGAGAAACCAGGGTGCTTCAAAGGCCAGATGCAGGGGAGTGGTATCAGGAGAAAGAGATCAGCTTTTGTGTGCTCCCAAACGCACCTGGTGGGGCCGCTGTGAGATCCAGGAAGCTGGACTAGATGGGCCTTTGGCCTGATCCAGCATGGCTCTTCTTATGTTCTTATGAGAAGGGAGAGGGAAATTGATTGCCATCTGCTCCCGGTGGCAGCCTTTCTGTGCAGAACTTTGCCATTCGGCAGGGACGCCTCTCCCGCCAACGTGGGCCCAAGCCCTCTTTGCCCTAAGCCCCTGGCACCCGCCAGGTCACAGGGGGTGGGGGTGGGGAAAACCTTCAGCCCTCCAGATGTTTTGGACCACCACTCCCCACACTCCTTGATCCGGGACTGGCCGTCCAAAACATCTGGAGGGCCAAAGGTTCTCCACCCCTTCAATGAGGAAGTCAGCCCAGTGCCCTCGGTTTGCGGTGGAGACCTCCAGCTTGGCGCGTCCGTCTCGGGCTCTGTGATGATGGGAAGTCAACACCGGATCCATCGTGTATTTAGGCCCTTGACAGCGATAGGGGTCCGTTGGCCTCAGGAACCGGGAAGCACCTCTCCGGCAGAAGGCTGTGTGAAATCTCTAGCAATGAGAGAAATTGGGACGTACTGTATCTATTTCTGGACTGTACCCATGTTTTATCAGTTCATTCTTAATTTCTTACATCCTGCCAGCCATATGAATCTGCAAGGTTGTTGTTGTTGTTGTTGTTGATGATGATGATGTTGATGTTGTTGTTGTTGTTGTTGGTGGTGGTGGTGTGTGTGTGTTTAAATACAAACTTGGAAATGCATCCCCATATTCAAAATCTGGAGTGGAGTTTCTCTTTGGGTTGTTATTTTTAAAAGTCTCTCTCAAACTCCCTACTCATTTCTTTCCCAACGCGTCCCTCTTTGGAAAAAAAAGACAGATCGGCTAGAAAATGTGGCAGGCAGGAGGATAAGAAGATGACCGAACGTGAGATGCCTGCACACAATGACGGCAGCCCCAGGGCTTGAGTCTGCAAGACCTGAACGGGGCTGTTGAAGGCAGGAGCTTTTGGAGGGCATTTTGTTTGTATTTTTCCTTGATGGCCCCTAGGAAGAACGGATGCTGTCGATTACTTTTCGGTGTTTGGCTTAAGTGTCAAATGCACTTCTGGCATTTAATATGCTCGATGGTTCCTGGGTCTTTGCCCCATCCGTTCAGATAAGCTGAGCCATAAAAGAAGCGTTTCTTCCCGTCTCAAATGGCCAAGATTTGGGGTTTCGGTCCCAGGCCATCACTTGGGACTCATTTCCGCGAGAAAGCAAAGGATGCCGGCGTGCCACCAGTGGTGTTGAGTTGGCTGCCAGGAAATCACCTCCAGTGGATCAGACTACAAATCCCATGACCTTGCTGGGGACTCCCCCCCCCCCAAGAAAGGAAGTCAGGAGCGCATGGCTCAAATGGTGGCATGCAGGAGCCACGACTCATCCCATGGGGTGAAGCAGAGGAGAAACACCCCCATGGCTGTGCCCCAGACCTGTGGGACCCCAGATGTTCCTGGACTGCAACTCCCAGAGGGCTCCACCACTCGCTATGCTGGAAGGGATTTCTGGGAGTTGCACTCCAGGAATATCTGGGGACCCACCAGTTGAGAACCACTGGGCTAAACAGTCTAAAGCCCCATTATTGTTATTTTAGGAGCGGCGGCATCCCTTTCAGTCCTGCCTCCCGAGAGTCGATCCACGACCCCCCCCCCCCTGGAAAGGGCCCCCCATGGGGGGTGGGGAAACACGCCCTTGTTGGGGGGGCCTCCCCCAGCCCCCCCCCCCACAGCCTGCTTAGAGAGGAGTGTGGGGAGCAGAGTTCTCGAAGCCAGGCGTCTTAAAGCTCTGCTCTCGAAGCCCAGGCGGGAGCCCGCTTGGTCTGGCGAGACAGAAAGTGCCTGTGGAGGTTTTTGGGAGGGGGAGCGGAAAAAAACAACAACTCACTGATCCGTTTCCCCAGCCGTTGAAGGAGAAAAGCAGCTGCCTTTAGCCAGGTAGTTGGAGCTGATGGATGGCCTCAATTTGGTTCTTTCTCCAAAGTAAGCGCGCTTGATGGATCCGTCCCCGGCCGCGTCAAGGCACTTGATAAGTACGGTTTCTCCAGCAGGGGTGGCTCAGCCCGGCGCTCCCAGGCACCCTTCACAGGCTCCTTTTACTGAGAAATTGGGGCTTACGGCCGTGTGCAGGAGGGGGTGTCCCAAAAGCCTTTGCCGTCTCCGAGCCAGTGTTGCTCTGAGGCTTACTGATTTATTTGCCCATCTCGAATCCACACCCTGTCCTTCCTGGGATGATTTGGAACAGAACAGCTGGCTTTCTCTCCCAGGAAGGACACCATGGGGGGGGGGAGCTTTGCTGACAGGCCGCCCCGCCGGGTTTCCCACCCCCCCGGGGGGGGGGGAATCTCATCCCCGCTCCTGCTGCGTGGTTTTCTCTCCTTCCAACCTGGACTCCCAAACGGGTAGAGTTACACTCTGTTTCCATGTGTGTGAGAGGTGGCAACTCAACACCTTCTCTTGAGAACCAAGCCACCCACGCCTGGGGGGGGGGGGAGGAGAAGAGATGAGTCTTAAACTTACGGAGCATTTGGAGGAGGCAGCAGATGGGAAGCAGGAGGTGGCGGTTGGGGGGGGAGGCTGGTGCTGTTTTTTTATCTTCGAGGAAAACGGTCTGAGGGGGTGGCCTCGTCGAAGCTGATAAAATCACGCCTGCTGTGGCACATTGGGGGAAACGGCCGCGTCGGCGCTTGGGTTTTTAACCCGAACTTTGCCAGTGAACTGGGAAAGGACCTGCTTTGGGGAGAAGTTTCAGCACCTTGGACAGTTCCCCCCTTTTAAAAAAAGCGCAACCTTTGTCCTGGTGTGAAACAGTCCCCACGAAATCAGTATCGCCCGGGTGGGGGCGATGGGGTTTGTAGGCCATTGCGTCTAGAAGCTGCCGGGCGCCTTGTTCTGCCAGCCAGCTGGGCGGCTGCCCGGAGGAGGCCTCCATGGAGCCATCCAGGGAAAGTGATTAAACCCCTGGAAGTTGTCGATAAACTGATCTTTCCGTGCACCTGCCTAATCTTCTTTTTTCTAATTCCACCCGAGCCAGTGCAGGCTGCAAATTCTAATCGAACGGGGACAGAGACATGTCAGGACCACCTCTCCCTAGACCTGATTAGGGTTCCATTTAATGCATCATCATCATCATCATCATCATCATCATGATGGAGTCTCTCTGGGGGTTGCCCTGCAAGGCTCCCGGATGCATTTGGTGGGGCCACCGTGAGATACAGGAAGCTGGACTAGATGGGCCTTTGGCCTGATCCAACAGGGCTCTTCTTAGGTTTTTACGTTCTTATATTGAGGACCGATGGGCCTTTTCTCTTTGTTGCTGTTTATTGCTGCAGCTGGGGCCGCTCTTTCTTTGTCGGTTGTGCATTCACACCTGCCGTTGCTCTGGAGACTCCAAAACCTCATCCCCTCCTCGTTGTTGTTCCCCTACAACAGTCCTTTGAGGTAGATCAGGCATAGAGAGTGATTGGCTCAGGTAAACCCGGCAAATTTCATGGACCTTCAGGGGTTTGGACCCAGGTCTTTCAAGGCGCAGTCTGATGTTATCACCATAGCATCACAGTGCTGTCAGCTGTCCCGTTTTTTTGGTGCCATAATTGTTGTGATTGTTCAGAAAGTTACATTTTTGAAAGGAACCTGCAATAGTTGCTCATTACTTGTCACTGCCGGGCTGTTGTTATCATCATCCTTACTCCACCTTGGAAGATAATTCAATGCATGCCTCTTATCAACCCCTTGTATTTGTTGCATGGGGCTGGGGAAAATGTGCAGGAATTGACTCTGTTTCCCACTAGTGGCCGGTTCTGATACTGCACCTTAGAAATCAGCATTAAAAAAATAGACAGAACCAAACAATATATTTTTCCTTGTGCTTTGGGGGTGGAAGATCCCATTTGTGATACTTCTCAAAATGTCTTTGGACTACCACTCCCAGAAACCCTGGCCAGCATACCTTTTGGGAGTTGTAGTCCAAGATCTGTCTGGGGACCCAAGGTTGGGAACCGTTGCTTGCAGGGAACGGCTTGGAAGGGTGGTTCCTTTTTACACCCAAGTAACTGTGAAAATCCTATTGGCATGCATGAATGCCGAGAGTAACTGATTTGCAGGAAACCAGTTTAATTTCCGCTCGTTATTTCTAAGCTTGGGCTGTTGCTGTTATTATTATTATGAAACAGCAGCAGTCATGGTTCCAGTAGCAGCAATCATATTTTACTCCGAGAGCTACCTGCGCAGAGAAAAGCAATAAGCAAATACAATGAATAACTCCCCTTCTCCATCTTCAGAAGCTACCGAGGGATTTCTTTTGCAGGCTTAGAGATGAGATAAATAAATAAATCTCTCTGGTTTCTCCCCCGAAATCTTGTCAGGGCAGTAAAATTTCTCAGGCTCCCAGCTTCTGCCAGCCTGTCTTCCCAGTTCTCTTGGCGGCACACCCGGCAATGACCTGCAGGCACCCCCCCCCTCCCTCGATGGGAACCATCTGCGTATTGATAAGGCAAAAAAGAGAGAGAAAAAGCCTCCGCAGAAATTGCTAATGTAAACCTCCGTGTGTGTTTTTTTCCGCAGGAAGAAACGCCTTATGATTTAAGCCTCTACATAAAACTGGGGAATTGTCCTTGGTTACTTTCTGCGCGATGACAGTGGGATGGGGGGGGGTATTAAAATAAATAAATACATCCAACGGAACTTTTTACAGTCCTCAACCTTATCCATTTTGGCAGCTGTGGGTTACGACATGATGCATCATATGATACTCTGGTGGTTGCGGTCTTTGACTGCAGAGTTGTTGCTGTTGTTGTTATCATTATCATTATCATTATTATTAAGTCTGGGACCGTCCTAGTGGCTGGCAGATGTGACGCAGTGCCTGGCCTACCAGACAGGGAGGGTCGTGTGTGTAAGGTCCACCCAGAGTAAGGCTTGTCTTAAGAAAGCACCGAATATTATCGGAGGCATTTCTCATCCTGGGCACCCTCTGTTTGTACCGTTGCCCTCAGGCAGAAGGCATAGATCTATTAGAACAGGCCTGCCCAACAGGTAGACCAGGGGCTACCAGTAGCCCGCGAAGGGTTCAAAAGTTGCCTGCTGACCATCAATTAAGAAAAGTGAGGGGATAAGTTCTCCACCCCTCCCTCCCCCATCCCAAGGACCACCACTGTCCCAGCAAAGTTCTGGGTCTGCCAGCCCATTATCTCAGCCGAGCAGGGCAGTTCAAGCAAGGGCCATGGCGCATTGAAATCTGTTCCCTCCAGAACAGATTAATTGGTTTTCAATGCCTTCCTATGGGAAACCGCTGCTCTACTTACAAAAGTTTTTACTTCTGAGCACGTGTTCGGAATGGATAAAATTCATAAGTAGAGGTTTTAGTGTAGTAGCCCTCAGGCACTTTGGGCCGGAAAAAGTAGACCTCTGCCTGTTCAAAGTTGAACAGCCCTGTATTAGAACAAGGAGAGAAAGATTCAGAAGCAGTTTTTACCCAACAGCAGTAACCATGCTAGATTCTGCTAAAGGCAATTAAGTCTATGGGCAATATCAGTGTTAAATGTGTAACATGTATATTGCATGGGGGATTGTGCCCTCGTTGGGTGCGAGAGTGTAGGGTTGTGTGTGTGTGTGTGTGTGTGTGTGTGTGTGTGTGTGTGTGTG
>JAHTLZ010000038.1:3983487-4009541 GCA_023846285.1 Phrynocephalus versicolor | reverse complement strand
CCAAGTCTTTGCACCAAGTCCCAAGTCCAAGTCTTTGCACCAAGTCCAAGTCTTTGATTGCCCTCCATGTTAGGGCCGAGCTGCCCCTCTCTCTTTCTCCACAACATCTGTCCCTGCTCGGGGGTGGAGGGGGCTCCGTGGCCTCATCCTGATCCACGACCTTGTTCCCATTGTTGATGGCAGGGAAGGAATCCTTGCTCGATCTCCCCTGGATTCTTTCGCTCTGTGCCCTTGTGCGTGTGAGGTTCACAGCGTTAAGGCAGAACACACCAAGGTAGGGAGCCTCAAAAGGCATTTCCCCCGACACTCTTGAAAAGCAGGAGGGCTCTGTTTCAGCACGGCCAGGCTTCTGGTTGCCGTCCTTGACAACACCCACAACCCAGCAGGGGCCCCTCGCGAGACCCAAGCGCGGCAGAGAAGCCAACCCTCCCTCATCCCATCTTTGCCCAGAAAGATCTCCCATATTAGCCTGTCAATAATTAGCCTGCCAATAATAATGCATTGTTTTATGTCACTTTAATCTTATTTTAATTTTTATTTTATCGTGTTACTCTTTTATGGTTTTATTGTAGGAATTGCTTGAATTGTTAATTGTTGTAACCCCCCCCCAGAGTGACCTCGCTGCCAGATGGGCGGTATAAAAACCCAATAAATAAATAAATAAATAAATTCTCCTTGCCCTGGAAGGGAACAAGGGGCACTGTGATGCTTAGGAGCACACGAAGAAACTGTCTGATTCTGCAGAAAGGGAGCAAAAACGGTACAAACGACTCTGCAGGTCAAACAGAGCAACGGTGCGGTGCTGTAGCGCTGTAGTGCTTTCACGTTCTGTGCAGAAAGGCATTCTTTTGCTTTGTTGCATGGACTCTTAAGAGGGAGATGCCCCAGTTGGGGTGTTTGTTAAAAAGACAGTCAGCTGCCCCCCCCCGTGCTTGTGGCACAAGTCTTCTCTGGGAGCTTTGCCCAGTGAAAGGAATGGGTGCCGCTCTGAATCACAGAATCATAGAGTCGGAAGAGACCTCCAGGGCCATCCAGTTCACCCCCCTGCCATCAGGAACCCCATCACAATATTTCCAATAGATGTCCATCCAGCCTCTGTTTAAAAACCCCCAAAGAAGGAGACTCCACCACCCTCCTTTGTGGCAGCATATTCCACTGCTGAATAGCTCTAACTGTCATGAAGTTCTTCCTAATGTTCAAATGGAATCTCTTTTCCTGTAGTTTGAAACCATTGCCCCGAGTCCTACTCTCTGAAGCCATGGAAAACAAACCTGTTCCCTCTTCAATATGACATCCTTTCAGATATTTAAACAAAGCTATCATATCCCCCCTCAGCCTTCTCTTAAGAGAGGCTAAAAATTCCCAGTTTCCTGGCACCAGCACAGTCCTAGCTTCCAGGGAAAGGGGGTCTTGAACCTTCACTCTCAAGCAGAGGGCAAGGAACCTCACGGGGCGTGGGTGTGGGTGCGTGGCGGAGGACTCCTCATTCAAGCCGTCTCGATCCATTGAGATTGCCCGAAGCGCAGCGCATTTCAGTGCAAATCCAGGCTGGAAGTGGAGGGCAGGATGCCAAGGGGCCGTCCGACTTGCCTGGGAGCCTCGTGGCGGCATTAGTATTCCGGCCGTATCGGCCAAGGCTGCTGGAAAGGGCTGTTTGCGAGGCCGCTGGTACACCCTGTACTGGGCAGGCTCCTTGGGGTGGGGGTGGGAGTGGGTGTTGGCCAAAACCAAGAGCCAAGCCGGGAAAGGATTCTGCATCTCAGCCAAGGACTGGCTTCCCCGTCGGGACGCCACCCCTGCTCGAAACACACTCCTTCCTTCCTACCCCCCGAGAAACGAGCTTGGGTGGACTGCCTTTGCAACGTCCCGGCCGCTGGCTGGCCTGTGGCTGTAGAAACGTTGATGGTGAACCTCAACGGGGAGCCGATATTTGTGGGGAGCCAAGGGTGTGTGTCCCCCCCTTCCCTGCTCTGTTCTAGGGATGTCACATTGCAAGCGTCAGCTCCAAGGCTGGCCTTCTGGCGGATCCCGGACGTTTTGCAAATGCGACCGTGCAGAGTCCTCCGTTCCTTCCCGTGGCCTTTGGGACATGCCCAGAGGTGCCCTTGGCTTTTTCCTGGCCATGCTCGCTTTGGAGCTAGATCTGAACGGCACAAAAGGAAAGGGCAGATGGCCTGGTGCTCTCTCCCGGGAGCTGCATCGCAGTCTATGACTGAGTCCTCCTGGGTCCATTGCTCTACCCACTACACCACTCTGCTGCCGGGAACCCAGGAAAAGGCGTTTTCCCAGCTCCTGCCTCCAGCAAAAGCGGCTGCAGGGCTTTTCCGGCACCGCTTCCCCCACGATGCATGCACCCTCTGTGTGGGGAGATTAGTCAGCTTCCTTGCTGGATTAGCTGGGTGAAGGGTTGTCCCTCTTCTCTGTTTACCCCCCCTTGCCTCTCCCCTCTTCTCCTGCTGGCCAGCTGCCCTCTTTCAGGGGCCGAGCGATTAGGGGTCTACTTTAAACGCATTTCCCTCTTAAACAGGAATCTAGAGCGTTGGGTGCGGTGATCCAGATTTCTCCCAACTAATCTTGGCCAAACCTCTAATCTTGGGCCTCCTGCCGCTTCCGCTGCCTGGTTTGTCGGGTTTGATTGGGGGTGGGGGTGGCCCCCTCCGTCAGTTCTCCGAATCCCATTCCACCCTCTGAGACTCCCCTCCCCCTTTCCTACGGCTAAACGTGCCGGATTTAGGCTAAGCCACTGATTGCAAATTGGAGGAAGAACGGGACTCTGAAGCAGATGCTGGTTATATTTGGCATTAGGTTACGAGGGTGTCTCGCCGGGGGTGGGTGGGGGAGCCATGACTCCTCAAAGCATACTGTCTATTTTTAGGGCCAGGGCGCGGACCTAGAAGAGGGGAGTCTGCTGGCAAGGGTGCCTCTGAGCATGTTCAAAATGCCTCAGTCGAAATACCCTGGAACCAAGCTTGGTGTCATTCCCAGAGCTTGGAGGCAGAAAAATAAATTCCTAAGGAGGAAGTAAGGCACCGTTTGAAAGGGGTTGGAATCGGCAGACTTGGGACCGCGTTGTGCAAACCCGTTTCTTAGCATGTCACTTGGTTCCACGAGCCCAGATTCCAGATTGGGGAGCTTTCTTGTGCTTCTGATGGCACAAAAGTGTCCGGTGAGAGAGGGTCAGCTCCGAGAGAGGGACTGGCCTAGATGGTTAGGGTGAAGCTTCTCACAAATTGCACCTCACCTCCTAGTGGGTCCCCAGATGTTCCTGGACTGCAACACCCAGAAGTCTTCATCACTCGCTAAGCTGGCCAGGATTTCTGGGAGTTGCAGTCCAGGAACATCTGGGGACCCACAGGTTGAGAAACCCCCGTCCTAAGCCAAAGTCGGCAGCCAGAGGGGGACTCGTTCCCTGGCAGCGGTGAATCAGAACGACATTCCCTCTGAACGTGGGGGACCCACCTCACCATCTTGGTCAAAAGCTGTTTAAGGGTCTGCACTCTGTGAGGTGTGTTCACCCTACTTCCAGGATGGGGTGATCTGGCCTGGATGCCTTCTGGCCTGGATGCCTTCAAAAGGGGATTGGCCTGAATGCCTTCAAAAGGGGCCTGGATGCCTTCAAAAGGGGATTGGACAGATTTCTGGCCTGGATGCCTTCAAAAGGGGATTGGACAGATTTCTGGAGGAAAAGTCCATCCCAGGTGACAAGCCATGAGGGAGATGTGTAATCTCCAGGCTTAAAACCGGGGTCCTTCAAGGGCCAGATGCAGGGGAGTGGGATCAGGAGATAGATATCTAGTCTCACTGTGAGGTACAGGAAGCTGGACTAGATGGGCCTTTGGCCTGATCCAGCATGCCTCTTCTTATGTTCTTATGTTCTTACTTCGACTGGGGTGCTCTAAAAGCACAGAACACAATGGGGTGGAGAATGAGTTAAAAAGGGGGGGATGATTTTTTTTTGGGGGGGGGGGGTTTCATCAGTCCGAAAGGCCTGACCTAGTGAGCCTTAGACAGACCGTCCTTCTAACTGGGACCATCTTGACTTCTCGTTCTCTTTCCCTTTGCTTAGCGCCTTGGCTGTTAAAAGCACAGGCACCGAGGGCAGTAAAAAAGTTGGCAACACCTATTTCTCCTTGTTCCTGCCGGTGGAACTTTTCTACCCCATGGAGACAAGAAGCCAATAGGTAGATGGACGTAGGGCCCAGAACTCGCTCTGTTCTTCATTCCTGGCTGCTGACATTTTCCTGCCATCATCCTTCTCACTGCCGGAGCAGAAGCTCTTTTTGCCTGGCTGTTTCGGACAGGCAAGACCCGGGTTCAAGTTCCCCGGGATGCTCATTCGTTCTCTGGCGAGCCTACCTCACAGGGCTCTTATGAGGATTAAACGGGAAGTGTAAATGAGGAGGAGGGCTGCGTTGGTCACTACCAAGTCCCTTGAAGGAAAGTCTGGATGAAACTCCGCTGATTGCGATTCCAACAGACGGAGAAGCTCTCGGAAGAAGCGAGAGTTTGTCGGGGGGCACACTGCCCCTTTGCTTTTGAAAAGCTTCGGGGCTTCGTTTCGAGCTGGCTCGGAAAGTGGCACTTAAGCCGAGCGAGGCGGCCGCGGGTTCTGGGAGCCTTTCCGCATTGAGCCGTTTTAATTGGATTTGAGATGAAATTTAACGAGATACGTTATCGCGGCCGCTGCATCTATTGTTCTCCGCCATGTGCTTTCAAGTCAGGCCAAGCCGGAGCAGCAGATTAAGGGAGAAATGAATATGCAAATAGACCTGTTTTTTCCCTTCTCCGGTCCATCTCTCGTTCGGCGGGTGGACTGGCCGTGAGATGCGCTCTTTCAGCCCAATTAGACCCCCTGGACAAAGGTTGAGCCGCGCTGCGTAATTTGGAACGGGGGATCTATTGGAAGATGGCCAAAGGCCAGGGGCTGGGAGCATCGTGCATTGCTCTCTGGCCCTTCGTCACCACCGCAAAAATGTATCTGGACAATAGGGAGCCACAGAAGCTGCCGCTTCCAGGTTCCGCAGCCCCTCATCCCCACCCCGGAAATTTTGGGAGCCCTGGGAAAACCACATTTCCCAGGGACACTGGACGAACCAGCGTAAATCTTTGCTTATTTATTTTCTTGCCCGGCTTTTTCGGCTTTTTTGCCTTACATAAGAACCTAAGAAGAGCCATGCTGGATCAGGCCAAAGGCCCATCGAGTCCAGCTTCCCGTATCTCAATGTGGCCCCACCAGATGCCTCTGGGAGCGCACGAGACGAGATCTCTGTCTCCTGATACTACTTCCCTGCATCTGGTCCTTGAGGTACCCTGGTTTTAAGCTTGGAGATGACACATCTCCATCAGGGTTTGTAACCTGTGATGGACTTCTCCTTCAGGAATCTGTCCAATCCCCTTTTAAAGGCATCTAGGCTGGATGCCATCACCACCTCCTGTGGCAGGGAGTTCCACAGACTCACAATACGCTGGGCGAAAACATATTTTCTTTTGTCTGTTCTTACTCTCCCAGCCCTCAATTTGAGTGGATGTCCCCTAGTTCTGGGCTTTTGTGAGAGTGAGAAGAGCGTCCCTCTATCCACTTGACTCATGTCCTTCATTATTTTGTACGTCTAAATTCTATTCCCCCCTCAGGCGCCTTTTTTCCAGACTAAAGAGCCTCAAATGTTTTAGCCTTTCCTCATAAGGGAGGTTCCCCAGCCCAGTGATCATTTTAGTCGCTCTCTTCTGCACCTTTCCCAGTTCCACTAGGTCTTTTTTGAGATGTCATGACCTTATGGGTGATCTATCCAAGAGGGCATTCTTTCCCATCCCAAAAAGAGAATTGGCTTTGTTTTCTTTAAAACAGTGAAAAAGTGTGGATCTAGAGGAGTGGCGGCAAATCTTCGGCCCTCCAGATGTTTTGGACCACAACTCCCAGAATTCCGAGCCTAGGCTGCCAATGACAAAGGGCGGTGGGAGTTGTAGTCCAAAACATCTGGCGTGCCGAAGGGTTCTCCACCACTGAGCTAGAGGGACGAGAAACCAGGAAGATGCCTTCTCTTGTTCCGAGGGAGGGCGGGAGGCCTTGCCCTCGCTCAGAGCTGGCTTGGAGGTGGGGTGGGGCAGTTGCCACACAGCTGTGTGTCTCTGCCTTTGGACCGGGAACCTCTCGGTGAATTATAGCCTCTGTGTGTGTGTGTGTGTGTGTGTGAAAGGGAGAGGGAACAAGTGAACAAACCAAGGGCTTCATATCCTCGCATCTAAATATTTTGCAGGCGCTGCCTCGGGGTGTTGCCAGAGCCAGCGCCAGCCGAGACCCATGTGCGGGGCGGGTTTGTGTGTGACAATTCCATCCAGCGAGGCACCCAGTGATGGATGAACCCCCGGCATGAGCTGGAGTGGAGCATCTGATTATCGCACGGTTTGGTCCGTGTCGCTGCGGTTCCCGACAGGCTGCCATTCGCCGGTCTCCTAATGGGCTTATGGCTCAACCTTAAGCGCTCCATCCATTCATGCAAATGCAGATGCGGGAGGGTGGGGGGGGGGAAGCGACTCCGGAAGGGCTCTCAGCCGCCTCACCCGAAATTGGCTTTTATGCTTAGCTCAGCTGGTTCTGAGCTGGTCGGGAGGTGCACCAGAGAAGGCTGATGTGTCCTCTCTCTCTCTCTCTCATTCTCTCTCTCTCTCTCTGGATCTCCCACCTCCCTGCAGAGGAGGCCTGTCCTTTGCCTCTTCCTTGCATGCTGCCAAGGAATCCTCCATGGGTTGTGATTTTGGGGAAGGGCCCTCAGGACGGGACTGGGGCAGGGACAGGGGTCTTCAGAGTCCAGGCGGGCGGCCTCCTTGGAAAGCGATTGCAAAGTTCAGGCAAGAAGCTGATTCATTGCTTTCCTGAGGGACACCTGAGTCGCCATTAGAGACAGCTCCTCCTTGGAGGCAGAAAAGCGTCTGTGTTCCAGAGAGGTTTCGCAGGCCCGAACTTTGCAGATGGGTCACAAAACAGAGCCCTCCCCCCTCCCCCCGGTTACAAGGCATGAGGCGTGTGCGAAGCTCCAGCCATGAGAACCCCAACGCTTGAGGGGTGGCCTTTCCCATGGATGAGATCTCTGTCAACGTTGTGTTTGGCTATCATTCTGGATGCCTAAGGACAACCTCCGGGTTGGAGAGAGAGGCAGGATATCTCTCGATGCCATTTGCAAGGAATTGTGAGCAGGTGAAGACATCTGCTTGGGAATACCCTGAAGCAAATGATGAGTCGCCACCGTGTGAGGCAGAATGCTGGACTGGATGGGCTGTGGTGGCCTGTTCCAGCAAGGCTGTTCTTATGGTCTTATGTTTGCCGCTTGGGGGTGGATCTGCAGGGGTGGCTGATGGAACAGGGATGGAGCGCCTCCCAAATTCAGAGAGCCCTCCCCTCCCCCCCAGGTAAAAAAAAGGCAACACATTGCAGTCCAGTGCAACTGAATGGCCAAGTTCTAAAGCAGGAAGGTCCTCCCAGAGGACATCTAGTCCACCCCTGGCCTGGTACAGAATCCAATGGCTCGATCAACCCCCGACAGGCGGCTCCCTGGCCTCTGTTGGGAAAGCCTCCATGGAAGGGAAAGAGCCCACTGTCTTTCAAGCTGCTGGGGTCCCACTGCTGATTGGCAACAGCATGCTGCCTGAGTGGGGTGGGGGATTATGGGATTTGTAGTCCGGTGCCCATCCAAACACTCCCAAGAGCCACCAGAAGGTGAACCCGAAATAGGAGGGGGCGCACGTTTTTGTAAGAGGCGTGCAGGAGGGTGGGAAAACCTCCTATGAGCCCTTCACAGCCCCTCGCTCTGGTTTACACCAAATCTTCTCCTGTCAGAGTGGTGGCATAATCTATCCATCTAGCAAATATATATATATATATAAAAGGTTCAGGGTTTTGTCCACGGCCATGTATCACCGTTAGAGATGGGCACGAATTAAAAAAAATGGCATTTCGTTTGTCGTTTGGAGGGTCCGTTTCCGTTCATTTCCGGTTTTTGCAAATTTTTGCAAAAAAAAGTTTTCGTTTTCATTCGTTTCGTTACCGTTTCGTTACCATTTATTTCAATTTTTTGTGATTTTTTAAAGGATTTTAAGCAATTCACTCATATTGCAGTAACGGAAACGAAACGCATGACCAAATTTCCGGTGTTTCTGTTCGTTTCGTTTCATTTTAGAGACAAAATTCGTTTGTCGTTTCGTTATGTAGCGAAACGAAAAAACGAAAACGAAAACAAAAAAATTGTTCGTTTTGTGCCCATCTCTAATCACTGTCTTCCTTTTCAAGTGTATTCAAACGGTTGCTGGAAATTCCCGGCCCCTCTCCCGCAGCGAAATAAACAGGTAGCGTCAAGGGCTGCTTTTGTTTTGAAGCTTTTAATTGAATTACTTGCCGGCCTCCTGGGAACCGTGTAAAACCTGCTGCCGCGGCAAGGTTTTTAACAGGTTTGATTGAAGACCCGGTGCCGCCTCTTGCCATCTGCCCGCTGGTGGTCGCTTCTTGTAGGGCTGGTTTTTGCCTTGGAATTGGGGAGTGGGAGACCTGAACTTGGTAGCCTTGGAAGGCGTGGGGCAGAGATCTTGACCGGGTCATTATTACACAGGCCGGCGGGGGTCAAACAGGTGACGATTCCTCACTTTATCGCTTGCCTCTTCGTTCTGGTTCACAAAGGGAAGTTTTGCTTTTCTGGGGGGTGGTGTCGATCTTCCTTCTGAACATTTCTCTGGGTGCATCCATAAGAAATCAGCATCTGTTCAGGATTTTGTCCGATTTAGAGTCAATTCACATAAATGGGCCGTTGTTCCATGCTATTAATTAAGGCATGTCTCGTTTTGAGTCAAATGTTACGCATTTTGATCCCTTTCTCAGCTTCCAGGGCTGAGGGGGGATTTGAACCCAGGACTTCCTCATCTGTTGGTCAGTCGGTCGGTCTGCTGTGTTGGCTCATTTCTGTGTCCCGGCAAGGACCACGTTTGATGCCAACTGAATCCCCATCACTTGCACCAGTTTCAATCCAAGCTAAATTTGATGGGTGGCGGGGGGGGGGGGGGAGAGATTTTTCTGGGTCTGTGGAGGCAAAGGTTACGAGTTCGAATCCTCCCACTGTCTCCTGACAGAAGCGCCATCCTGGGTAGCCCTGGGCCAGTGTCCCAGGGGTCCAGGGATGATTCCGGAAGGGGAGAATGGGAAAGCCCACCTCTGAGTCCCCGTCTACCTAGACATCCCTAGAAAAGGGTCGCCATCAATCAGACTTAGGGCACGTTGTTTGTTGTTTGGCTTGCTTGTTCGTTTTTTTTTAAAAAAAAAACATTGTGTCCCACCTTTCTCTGTTAAAAAAAGGACCCAAGTCAGCTTACATTGTTAAGAGACAACATTCAAAGCTGAAAAGAGCAGGTATGCAGACTTTAGAAAGAATGCAACTGATATTATACGAAAAGAGAATAAGCAAGCAAAAGCTTCCCCCCGGACATGCGTGCTAGTCGTGTCCGACTCTAGAGGGCGGTGCTCATCTCCGTTTCCAAGCCAAAGAACCAGTGTTGTGCAAGTCCATGGCCACGTGGCCGGCACAGCTGCAAGGAAACACTGTTTTACCTTCCTGCTTTTTATGGTGGTACGTATTTATATGCTTACATGTACATGCTTTCAAACGGCTAGGTTGGCAGGAGCTGGGGTGAACAGCGGGAGCTCCCTCCGCTGCGTGGCACCCGGGATTCGAACCGCTGAGCTGCTGTTCGGGTTGGGCCTCTTTTTGTTCAGGAGAGGCGGAAAACTAGGAGCTTTTAGCCAGCTGCGCTTCGGCCGGCTTTGCCATCAAACAAAGGCGACCGTGGTAGAAAGACTGCTCCCGGCACTGGAGGCTCCATTAGCAAATCCTTCCAGAGACCTGGCTCCTTAGATCGTCCGACCCTTCCTGCCTTCTTCCATATTCCAGGGCAGAAAGCTCCAGGAATTAATTATGTAATTAACTCCTGTGTGTCTGTCTCTGTGTTTGTGATGAATTACTTTTTTTTTCTTTTTCCATTTGGTTACTGCCCCCAAAGCGGGACACCCATCGATCCATCACGCTTTATTGTTTATAGCCCAAGGGCCTTTCTGAGAGAACTCAAAAAACACCGCCTTCTGCTCGGAGGAAGGAGGAACGGAGTCTAGGAAATGAACACTGAATTTTCTAAAAAATGCAAATCGCCAATCTAAAACCCGCACACTCACTGTTCATTTAAGAAATCCCCTTGGGAGTTATTCTTGGTGAGAGAGAGAGAGGGGGGGGGAGTCTTAATTTTCTCGCTGCTGATTTGTGTTAAGCTACCCTACAGAGATGATAAAAGCACGGCTACATCACCCTGGACCGCTCCCATTGTGATGTTGTTTAATTAGTCTTACAGAAAAGCAAGAAGATCCTAGAACTTGTAGGAATTGTAGGAAATCATATATGCTGCACATAAAAAACCCTTAAGGGGCGAAAGCTCTGTAATATAGTTCTTGAACTGAAGACGACCGTTTCCTGGCTTGTTAAATATTGCTGTTCCTACGCCGGAGGTTCACATTCAGAGCAAGACTTCTCTGGGCGCTGGAGGCTTGATTAAGCTGTTTTACTAAATCCTTCAACAGTTCTAACACCCGTGACTTTTGCTGGCTCTTAAATTCTGCCGACCCTTCACGTCTTCCGAATGGTAGGACAGAATGCTCAAGGAATTAATCTCTTTCTCTTTCTCTCTCTCTCTCTCACACAGACACCCACACCCACCCACCCACACCCACCCACACACACACAGAGAGAGAGAGAGAGAGAGAGAGAGAGAGAGAGAGAGAGAGAGAGAGAGAGGACCTTCGTATATAAAACGGTTTGTATAATATAAAATCTGTACAACATAAAAAAACTCCAGAGATAGGGGAAATTGGCTTAACAGAACTGCCTGTGGGGCAAATCCGTACAACATAAAAATGATCGCAATTAGGGATTACTCTGTTTTCAATGCATTCCTATAGGAAATGTGTATAAAGGAATATTTGCTTAACATAATTTCGTTTGGAATGAATTAATTCCTTTATACAAGGCACCACTTTATAAGCAAGACAGGTAGAGTGGACCCTTGTATAACCAACGGTTTGTATAACATTAAATTTGTACATCATAAAAAAATCCGGAGATAGGGGAAATTTGCTTAACATAATTGCCTATGGGGCGAATCTGTACAACATGAAAATGGGATTACTCTGTTTTTAATGCGTTCCTATGGGAAATTTGTATAAAGGAAAATCTGCTTAACATAATTTCATTTGGAACGAATGAATTCCTTTATACAAGGTACCTCTGTATTCCCCCGAGTCCGGTTTGTAATTCGACCAGGGGGACGTGCAGAAAGAAAGTTCATTCTCACAAAGAACTTTTTCCTTGGATGATCGGGGTTCTCATTTTGATATTCTGGACTCGAGACTTAAAAACAAACAAACAAAAACGGTACTGTATCTGGAAACCCCCTTTGATGCCTGCAGGGGAAAGCGACCCCCCCCCAAAAAAAAAATTTTTTTTTATGCTACGATGCTACCCATGTCAGGAGGGAATCAAGTTGCTCTGGACCCGAGGAGTCACGGAACCTTCTGGAAGCCTCTCTTTTTGCCCCCCCTGCCAGCCTAGAGAGACCCAGATTTGCTGGCTCTTACTGATGGTGCACGGAAAAAGGGACCCCCTCCTCTCCCCTCTGATTTTTCAACGCAAGACGAGAGAAACCTCTCCGTGGCATCTTCTTTGGCGTTTCAATTTTCTCCGGAAGGTTTTTGTTTTCTGGGCCTGAAAGAGAGAACCCCCTGCAGATCTTGTTCGGTCCTGAAGCCGTACGGAATGAGAAGCCCCCTCCTCAAACCACTTGTGCTCCTGCTTCGTTTCCAGGCAGCGTGACTGTTCGCCAATAAACCTCCATCTCCTGAAGCCCGGTGTCAGTTCGTCTGCGTGATGGCCTTGACTCAGAAGATCAGCCTGCGTTTCTGAACAGAACAATACATGTTTTTCTCCCCCTCTGTTTTCTCCGGGGTTTTTTTCTTTCTTTAAAAGCCAAAGATCACGGTCGCTCGATGAGATGGAGACGTGGCAGCTTGACGATGGAGGACAGAACAGGGTGTTTGCCTGTGGCACTCCCCGCCACAAGAGTGGGCTACTGGGCAAACGGACAGCTGAGAAGTTTTGTAGACGTTCCAGGAAGGGCCGTCTCAGAGACCTGGTGGTCGAGTCGAGGTTCAGGGTTTCAGAAACGGCACACCTTTGGGCAGGTCAGGAGAAGGCAGGATGCTCCAGAAAAGGCCATAACGCAGGGGAAAGTGAAAGGCAGTAGGAGAAGAGGACGGCTCAACACGAGACGCAATGACTCCCTCAAGGAAACCACAAGATTCAGTTTGCAAGAGCTGAGCGTTACTATTGAGGTCAGGACGTTTTGGAGCTCACTTGTTCCTAAGGTCGTGCTTCGCGGCCCAAAACCGCCACCAGAGCGAAGAACGTCGCCGAAACAAGGGAAGGACGGGCTCAGCCCAGAGAGTACTTATGGGTTATGTAGTAAAGAAACACGTCCGCAGAGACCTTGAGATGGGGGAGAAGAAGGCCGTGGGTTGTTTGAAAAGCGCGGCAGGACTAAAAAGAAGTGAAATGCTGCAAAAGAGAGATTTAAGGAAGTAAAAAAAGAAAAGAAATAGGGAGGCTGATAGCCCACACTGGATGACGCTGGTTCAATAAAGGTGATGTGGAACTGGACAAAGAGCGTAGGGGTGAACCGCTGCTTAACGAACACTGCGCTGGTGGCGTTCCCGGTCACGTCAAGGAGCATAATCACCCTCGTTTGCAACGGAAGCGATTTTGCTTAAGCGGAGACGGTCATAGGAAGCAGGCCGGGAGAGCCACAGAGAGCCCCCAGCTTCAGCAGCAGTCCATCTGTTAACAACGGATGCCCGAGGACAGATGAGGGTTGCCAGCTTGCCCCCGTTGGGAGCAGGATTTTGGACGCCCGCCTCTCGATCCGAGGCCACGCACGGAAGTACGAAAGCCCCACGTTCTTAAAAAAAAAAGGGAAACGAACGGAAAACTTTGCTTTTCGAAACTCAGCCCCAGGCGATGGGGGGAAAAAGACGAAGTTCGCCTTTGAGGAAGCTGCCGGCGGTTTGGCATCAAGAGCTGGATTCTGCCCCTCTGCCTGGGAAGAAGAACGTTTGACGGGACTCTTCTCTGGTCCAAAATAAGCCACGCTGACCGGCCTGTTTCTGTAAGGACTTCGGAGGTGTGGATTTTTGTCTCCGTGGCTGATTTCCCCCTTTCCCTTCTGTGAATGACACAGGCCTGATGTCATTTCACAGGGAAGAGCCACCTTGGGGGCCTTTATCAGGGATGGGATTTTCTGACTTCACAAACTGCAAATCCCGTAATTTCCCATTTCCCCCATTCTGGGAGTTCCACCTGTCTCAAAGGCACCTTACCGAAATTGAAATATAGCTCGCCTGAGATGCTAGGCTAGTGATGGCGAACCTTTTAGAGACCAAGTGCCCAAACTGCGATTCAAAACCCACTCATATTTTGCAATTAAATGCAGCACTTTAACCTGAATACAGATGGCTATGAAGGGCCGATGCTGGGTGCCCACAGAAAGGGCTCTGAGGGCCACCTTTGGCACCCGTGACATCGGTTTGCCAATACTGTGCTAAGCCTAGCCTAGAATGCTTTGAAGTTGAGCTGGGCTTAGCTCCACGCCAGTGTCCTCTTCCTGCCGCAGTTCTAGCCGGGAGTTTTGTTTTCTGAGAAGATAGGCTTAGCTGTGCCTCTGAGCTTTTCCAGTTTGGGTCTTTTCTCCCAGGCGAGACGTATTTAGCTCCAAATGGGGAATTATGGGACTTGTCGTCCAGGAAATCTGAAAAACCAACCTCTAGCTGTTAGGCCTTGACCGGAATCCATTCACATGCCTGGTTATGCTCACACGCTGGGTATGTCCCTCTCCTAGTCACACATCTCCCAGTTGTGCGTGTCCGTGTATGCATTTGCGCCTGTCTCGCTTCTGTTGCTCCAGCCCAGGTGCATAAAAGCACATGCACACAAATTGTGCCATAAAGAGTTAATGGATCCGGTGTTAAAATCCGAAATGAGCAGAGCCTGGAAATGGCCAGCATCCACAAAGGCTGGTGTTTTGATGCACAGTCACTTGCACGTGTACAGTAGGGCCCCAGCATTGGGGATTGGTTCCAGTCCTTGCCGTGGATAATGAAAACCGTGGATAAGAGAGAATGCCTGCCCAACCATCTCCAAACTGCTGTTTCCTGACAGTAGCTTGCTTTGTGACTGCTGTTTTGAGAGAGTACTGTAGCTTGCTTTATGGCTGCTCTTTGTGATAGTAACTTGCTTTACTGCTGCTGTTTGTAACAAACGCTTGCTTTGTGGCTGCTGAATTATTTAACTTTTTTTTCCTCTGCCAGCCGTGGATAACTGAATCAGTGGATAATGAATCAGTGGATACAGGGGTCCTACTGTATTTAGGTAGGCATCTGCTCTCTTGCATTTCTGTGGCTTATAAAAACGTGCATCAAGGACCATTTTTGAAACACGGCGCTCTAAAAGGAGAGGCAGAAAGAAAGTCAGAGGGGACTTCTTGGGTGGATGGGAAAAGCCTATGAAGCTGTCCTGGTTCGAGCTTTTGATCCTCTCGTTTTTAGGGACTACATGTCCCATAACACCCCCACCCCACCCCCCACGGTGTTGGCCACGCGGCTGGAGTATTTGCAACCTCGCCGGCTGCCTTTAGTAGGTTTGGCTGGAGGGACCTTTGTGGGCTGGAGCGAGTGCCAGTCTGTCCAGAGCTAACCAATCCTCCCTCTCTTCCCTCTGATTTCTAAGGGCTTTTTCACACGACCCCTAAGATCCGCTGGCCCCTTAAATTCGGACCAGAGATCTTAGGGGTTCGTTGCTCTTCCTTCCTCCCCACCACTCCGCACTTCCTTGCTCCTGTCTGCGTGAGGGGAGGGAGGAAGAAAGAAAGGAAAAAATGCAGCTCACCTCCGAAGCTTCCCTGAGCTCCGTCCTGCTGATTCCTTCTCTTCTGTTTGCTTTTTTTCCCCTCCCGCCCCTTCTCTTAAAGGGGCGGGAGGCAAAAAAAACACAAACAGAAGCCAGGAGAGCCCCGCACTGACCAGATTAAATCCGGACCTGGGGATTTTCACCCTCCTCGAGCAGGTACAAGAAAAGTGCGCTGGGACATGCTTAGGTGGGCGTGGTCGCACTTAATTTCCTGCAAACTCCGGAGCTGGTGGGGAAACACTTGTAAGCTCCGGAGCTGGCAGCCATTTGCTGCGGAGTTTAGGGGTCGTGTACAAAGGCAGTAAGAGAGTCCCACCTCTCTGCTCCCTGTCTCTTTCCCTCTCCTTGAGCCGGTCGGCGTCGGCTGCTGAAAGCAGGCCCGTTTGTCAGTTTGCTGTTTGAGCTGTTTCATCGGGAGGAACGAAACCTTTTATTCCCCCCTTGTCCTAAAATGTCTTAGAGCAGAGGTGTCCAAACTTTTTGCAAGGAGGGCCAGATTTGGCGAGGTGAAAATGTGTGGGGGCCGGCCATCCAGCTGCATTTGGCCACCCGGGCCAGACTTTGGGCAAGACTCTAGGGCCGTGGTGGCGAACTATGGGCACTCCAGATGGTTTGGACCACCACTCCCACAGTCCTTTGTCATTGGCAGTCTAGGCTCGGGATTCTGGGAGTTGTGGTCCAAAACATCTGGAGTGCCCAAGGTTCACCACCACTGCTCTAGGGCATGCAAGGAGGTAGGGAGGATGCTGCAGCAGCAACGGAGCCAGAGGCAGGTAGGCTGGTGGGTGGCTGGGGGGATGGACGGAAGCATGGAGGGCAGGCAAACTGTAAATCTGCAAGCTGATGACTCCATCCAGTATGGGGAGGAGCCAGCTGGCGGGGATGCATGACAGGCTGAGCTGGTGGGAAGAGACCACGGGCCGCTCACAATTTGAAAACGGGCCGCATTTGGCCCCCGGGCCTGACTTTGGACATGCCTGTCTTAGAGTGAGTGATTGAGACTGTGAAGGGACAGCTTAATGAGGAAAGGGGTGGACTATTCCAGGGAACTTGAAGCTATGCCACTGTGAAACCCTGCCTTTCCCCTGTGCAGCTAGAGGCACGGAACCCAATATGCAAAACTCCACATGACACACACAGGGTGGAATTGATGGGAAATGGAAGTCAAACGAACACCACCACCCCCAACCTTGTGCTGGAAATTTACCCTGGGGGACCATGGCTCTGATTTTCTGGGTCATATTGGCTTGTATATACAGTAATACCTCAGAGAAAGAATGCCTCGGATAACAAATATTTCGGATAACAAATGGAAATTTCCAGGTATAGGCCTGCCTCCGATAGCGAATGTTCCCTATGGGCTGCCTCTGATAACAAATATTTCATAATGCCTTGCAAAAATTGTGTGCCCTGCATGCATTGCAGGATGCATAGTTTGTGGAGGGGGTGGGAGGAGTTAGAGCGTTTTTTTTTCCATGGTGTTTTGGAGCCATTCTGGACATATTTTGCTGAAGGATTTGGACCTTTCAAACTTGGTAAGATAGGGAGCTAGCTTTTATTAATCTTTGCACTGCTTTTCTTTGCGTTTTGGCTGGAAGAGGCCAGGGTAGTCTTACTGGGCTGGATTTTTTCTTTGTACTTATGTTTGTTTGTTAGCATTTTTCCCCATTGCACTTTGGGTGGGAACAGGCTGGGGTAGTCTTGCTGGTTTCTCTTGTCCATGTTTGCATTGCACTGTAGGGGATGTTCTGGAGAGGGTGTTCCAGCACTGCAAGCCTTTAAAGTGCATTTTATAAAGAGGTATGGAAACCCACCCACCCCAGCTTTTTTGCCTTTTTTCGAACCTCCGGAATGGATTAATCGGTTTCCCATTCATTTCAATGGGAAACCACGTTTCAGATAACAAATTTTTCGGGTAACAAATTGCCTCAGAGAACGAATTAAATTCGTTCTCAGAGGTACCACTGTATATTCTAGGCTCCACTGCCTGGAGTAAGTCCCATTGTGCGCAGTGGGGCTTACTTTTGAGCAGAGACTGGCAAAGCTTCCTTGACTCGTCTTTTACTCTTAAAATTACACATAAATCATCTTGTCTTTTTTTTTCTTTCAAAAAAGATTGTGCGGATCTATCGTTAGAAAACTTCCCATTCTACCTCCTGAGAAAGAGCCAGGCTCCTGGCACTGCCATGAACCTGAGCCAATAAAAGCAGAACAAAAATCCAGCTAAAGCAGAAAAACAGATCAGCAGGGGGGGGGAATATCTCCCCCAGCAAACAGGATCAGGGGTCTTCCAAAAATACTACGTTTTGATGCGTTGGTTTTTTGCATCGAAACAGCTGGGCTTGCAACGGCCTCTCAGGGCGACCCCACAGGGTTGTCGTGGGAAGGAAAGGATCGGCCGGGGGGGGGCGGAGGCAGAATTATCTCGCTCAGGGAAGACTGTGATCAAGAAGCCATGATTGTTGGGAACATTTAAAAATAGTAATTTATGTAATCAACCTTATTATTGACGGATAAGAATAATTAATACCCATTTTCTTGCTCTGACGTTTCCATTGTAAACAGTGTCGGAGGCACCGGTGAAGTATAATCTAAGCTGTCAATTACCCCACCCAAACGGGGAATTTTTTTGTCTTTTTGAGGATTGGGGGGAATTTGCCCACCGATGGGCCTGATCCTACCTTTAGACCAGGCAGGGATGTAGGTAGGAAGGCTCCAGGACCAAGGGTGCCCCGATTTTCAAGGATGGAGACCCTGTGCTTATCCAGTCCCTGTGGGACTACAAATCCTATCATCCTGCCCACAGACTGGCTGTGCCTTCAGGAGGCCCAGTAACGGTTTGAATGCCTAATCCGCGCTGAGCCATCCAGTCTGTTCGGTATACAGGGAGGCCTGAATGGGGTTTAGGCGTTGGGAGAACAAAGTTTGGACTAAAACCCGAAGCGGATTCCAGCTTCCCCGTCCGAAACCAGCGGCCAGCCTGCAGCGGCCAAGAGTCCAACCTCAGGAGGTTTCGCATTTAATTCAGCTTTACGGAATACTTTTAACATGCTTTTCTTCAGCTCAAGGAAGCCGGCAGATTTTTGAGTTTCAGTCAAGTTCTCCAGCAGAGTCCTTTCCAAATGCAAAAAAATCGCCCCCATGACCTTCAGTGCCGTCTTTACCCTCCGTTCTGTGTAACAAATGTCGGAGGGCGAGCTATATATTCACCCTAGACGTCTCACTGGTTGGTACAAAGAGCCCTGATTGAAGAATGCAATCTGCATGCAATTAACAGGGTTAATGAAGGTGGTTGCTTATTAATAACGAACCCTTCCCCAGAGGCTGGCAGGCTGGCTGGGGTGACGGACCCTCCCCAGTGGCTCTTAGCAGGGAGCACCAGGTCTCTTGAGCTCTTCCGCCTCTTTCCGTCAGTCCTTTCTGAGTCCTCATTCTGTTTCTTCTTTTTGATGGATTGCCTTGCATGGTTGGGTTGACTAGCTCTTTCGTAATGCTGGTGTTTTCCAGCTTTTGTATTTTCCATTTCTCAGAGTGACATTTTTTAAAAATTATATAATTATTGTTCTTACCTTTAATAATGCCCTTTTAATGATATATGGTGCCTTTTGCTCATTATTCTTAGTTTTAAATATGGACCTTTGAATGATGTTAACCCACCGTTGTATAGTCACTGTTAGAGATGGGCACAAAATGAACAATTTTTCGTTTCTGTTTTCATTTTTTCATTTTGTTATGCAACGAAACGACAAACGAATTTTGTCTCTAAAATGAAACGAAACGAACAGAAACACCGGAAATTTTGTTGTGCGTTTCGTTTCCGTTACTGCAATACAAGTGAATTGCTTAAAATCCTAAAAAAATCACAAAAAGTGAAATAAATGGTAACGAAACGAACGAAAACGAAAACGATTTTTTTTGCAAAAATTCACGAAAAATGGAAACGAACCAAAATGGACCCTCCACACGACAAACGACAAACGAATTGCCATTTTTTTATTCGTGCCCATCTCTACTCACTGTCTTCAAATTTAAATACTATTGCCTTTCAATGTTGTAGGCTGCCTTATGTCCTTTTTAAGAAGAAAAGTGGGGTATCCGTCTGTCTGTCTGTCTATTTATCTATCTATCTATCTATCTATCTATCTATCTATCTATCTATCTATCTATCTATCTATCTATCTATCTATCTATCTTTGTTGACAGTGAACAGGGTGAAAACCATGGGGGCCCTGAGTGAAAGCCAAATCTATGGGTAGGTGACAGTCTTGTTCAACAACCAAGGTCTCAACACATAGTCCAGCTTTGATGATGGACTTCTGGAAGCCACTGGCCAGCCATTGTTGAGAAACTGAGTTAGTCATTTTTCTGGTGTGACTTCTCCACCATGGGCCCTGCTCCTAAACCGGCCAAAGCCTTGGGGGGGGTGTGTGCTTTCCAGCATAGCGCCCTCTCTTCCAAAACTGTTGTGGGATGCCCACCGGGGCGGGCAGTCCTGGCACCCGGAGAGGCACCAGATCCGCTCCGGGTTTTAGCCTGGACTTGAAAGAATAAAACAGTCTTGTTAAAAAGGGGGGAATGGACGGGCACCCCCATGAGATTAGTGGATCGGCAGTGGAGTAAAGAGAGACCGTGGATCAGAGGAAGGGAGTGTGTGTGTGGGGTTTTTTTTTTTGGAGCTCAGTGGGGTGGAGCAGGAGAAAAAGCACAGAGCAGAAAGGTCGTGCTGGGTGGGATGGGACCATTAGGAAGGGTCGATAGAAAAACCAGTGGGGAGAAGGTCGATTCCTCTTCTTCAAGTGCCTTGTCCTCGTAGAACATTGGCAATCAGTAGCACGATCTATTTTTTTACCCAAAGCTATTCCAAACAGCTCCTGCCAACCTAGCAATTCGAAAGCATGTAAAAATGCAAGTCTATTAATAGGTACTGCCGTAAAAAGCAGAAAGTTAAAACAGTGTTCTGTGCGCAGAAATGATTTTGGCCATGCTGGCCACATGGCCACAAACTTGCACAACACTGGCTCTTTGGCTTAAAAACGGAGAGGAACACTGCCCCCTAGAGTCGGATACGACTAGCACACATGTGCATGGAGGGGGGGGAACTTTACCTTATCGCAAATAGAGACGCTGTGCCCACTGGGAACCATTGCCATAATCAATTCTTAAGCCAGAATGTTCTGCTACGTCTGGGCCAGGCTTCCCATCCATTTTTCCTTGAAGGATAACCTGCAGCAGATGGTATTTGTTTGTGCACATTATGGAACCGAAATATTGTAATTTTCTTCTCTTTGTGGTATTGAGGGTTTCTAGCTTTTTATTCATGCACTGTAATCCGGCCACATGAGTGACGCTGGCTGTCCAAGGTATCTTCAGAGTCCGTCTGTACGTCCACACCTCAGATGCTTCCAGCTTCTTACATGATGCATCTGGTTGCTTCGTGGCTTTGAAAGAGGCTGCCTTTGAACTCGGTCCCCAGAGGCAGTGTGAGCTAGTGGTTAAGGAGGGTGCACACATGATTTGCAAAGAAGGTTCTCAATGGTTCTCCCTTCTTTCTGTGTTTTCCAGTCTATGCCAGGGACCTTCTGGGGAGCCCGGAGCCCACCGAGACCCCCGTGCTGCCCGCCCCGGCCGCCGCCGTTCTCCCTGTGAGCTACCGCCTCTCCAACGCCCGCCTGGCCTTTTTCCTGCGGGAGACGCGTCCGGGGCCGTCCGACAACGCCAGCGCGGCCAGCCTGACCCGCTCGGAGCCCTTTGTGGTGTTCCAGACCAAGGAGCTGCCGGTGCTCAACATCTCCTTGGGGCCTTTTGCCACCGGCCAGGCCGTGCCGAAGGAACTGCTCCAGCCCGCCAGCACCCTGGAGATCCCCGAGCGCCTGACGGTCAATTGGAAGGTGCGGGCTTTCATCGTCCGGACCCGGGTGCCCGCCAACCAGCCCACGGCCCAGGTCCTCTTCTACGTCTCCGGCCGGGACTGGGACGACTTTGACGCCACCGAGCGCCTGCCGTGCGTCCGCCTCCACGCCTTCCGGGACGCCCGGGAACTCCGGGTCTCCTGCCGCCTCCGCAGCAGCCTGGCCTCCTGCCTGGCCCAGGCCGAGCTGCCCCAGGCCTGGTTCGGACCCTCGGCCGCCCCCTCGGGCCGCCGGAAAGGACCCGAAGGGATGGAGCCGGCCGGCGAGGTGCAACTGGTGGAGCTCTATTACACCCTGCACGCCCCCGACGGCACGGGGGACTGCGGGAGTGAACTGATGGGGCGGAGGGGGCCCGTTGGGGCCCGGACCGAAGGCCCCACCCAGCACCCGCTCTTGCGCATCGGCAGCCTGAGGCTGGTCCGGCCACCCACCGCCCAGCCCTTTCAGGAGCAACGCCTGGACGACAACATCTTTGTCCGGCTGCCCGAGAGCCCCCTCAAACCGGGCGAAGTGCTCAGCGTGCTCCTCTTCCTGATGGACAATTCCACCGTCGAGCACTTCACCCTCAGGTAAGGGAGGGGGGACCCCAGAGGAGGAGGAGGAGGAGGAGGAGGAGGAGGAGGAGGACAATTCTGGACAATGCCTCTCAAAAGAAGACATAGTGGAACTGGAAAAGGTGCAGAAGAAAGCGACTAAAATGATCCCTGGGCTGGGGCACCTCCCTTATGAGGAAAGGCTAAAACATTTGGGGCTCTTTAGTCTGGAAAAAAGGCGCCTGAGGGGGAATATGATTGAGACGTACAAAATAATGCAGGGCATGAGTCAAGTGGATAGAGGGACGCTCTTCTCCCTCTCACAAAATACCAGAACTAGGGGGACATCCACTCAAATTGTGGGCTGGGAGAGTAAGAACAGACAAAAGAAAATATTTTTTTCACCCAGTGCGTTGTTAGTCTGTGGAACTCCCTGCCACAGGAGGTGGTGATGGCATCTGGCCTGGATGCCTTCCAAAGGGAATTGGGCAGATTCCTGGAGGAAAAAGTCCATCCCAGGTTACAAACCATGATGGAGATGTGTCATCTCCAGGCTCAAAACCAGGGTACATCAAGGGCCAGATGCAGAGGAGTGGGATCAGGAGACAGAGAACTAGTCTCGTGCGCTCCCAGATGTATTTGGTGGGGCTTCTGTGAGATTCAGGAAGCTGGACAAGATGGGCCGTTGGCCTGATCCAGCAGGGCTCTTCTTAGGTTCTTCCCTTAGGACAGGGCTGTCCAGGAAATATGGCCCTCCCCAAAAACCAGAAAATGAACAACCTCAACTCCTGAGATATTGCCCAAGGTCAAGCATCCTCCGGCCACTAAGTCCATATAAATATGTCTAGTGTCCCACTGAAAAAAACGGCATGGTGTGGGAGTGTCCCTGTTGTGCTCAAGATTTGACCAATAACATTTCCTCTAATTTTGTTTTTTAAAATACTCGTTGTGGCTGGAGAGAATGTGGGGCTGCCTGACGGGTGCCTTGAGGTCCCCGGTGGCGGCTGCCTTGGTGCCTACCCTCACCAAGCTGTACAGACCAGCCAGGAGGAGGAGGGCTTCCATCCCAACCAAGTGGTGTTAGGTGACATGACCAAGGGGACTGACCCCGAGGGGCTGGAGGTGGCAGGGGAGAACAGTCAGACTGAGGGTCCTTCAGAAACGGGTGTTGCTCTCTTTTCTCTCTTGCTGCTTGGCAGGGTGAAGGCAAAGAAAGGGGTGAACCTCCTCACCACCCTCTCCCGGCACGCCAAGTGGCTAGTGAATTCGGAATTTCAAGCCGGCAGTAAGCACGCCACCTCCACCATCGACGTGGCCTGGATCGGTGGCCCCTTGCCCAGGTAGGGTCTCCCACCTTCACCCCGACCCCTTCGCTCTCTGAGACCGATGACCTGAGTCATGAGATCTGGAAGCTTGTGGGGGGGGGGGTTCTCCCCCACCCACCCACATTTAAATGTAGGGACTTTTTATCCCTTTTTTTGGGGGGGGCAGGTACATTAACAACCTTCCCAAGTGAGATCTGCCTGGTGCCAGGTAAAGACCTTCCTGTCCCAGAAGTTTTTTAATTGATACAATATAGACCAGTGATGGCGAACCTTTTAGAGACCGAGTGCCCAAACTGCAATTCAAAACCCACTATTTTTTTTTTTTTTGCAAAGTGCCAATACAGTAATTTAACCTGTATACAGGTGGCTGTGAAGGGGCGATGTTGGGTGCCCACAGAAAGGGCTCCGAGTGCCGCCTTTGGCACCTGTGCCATAGGTTCGCCATCACTGATATAGACTGTGGGTTCTCTGATGGCAATTTTAATGTAATGATTTTAGTGTAAGGTTTTTATTTTTGTTTTAATTATTTATTGATATTTGGTGTTTTAACTGTTTTAATTCTTTGATTGTAAGCTGCCCAGAGATCTTTGGATAGTGGGTGGCATATAAGTTGTAAAAATAAATAAATAAATAAATAAACCAAAACAAAAATATAATTAGTGGGGTAAATCCAGTTGCCCTAATAGAGGCATCTCCTTAAATATCGCTGGGGCTTATTTTGAGATATGGCCACGCCGTCAGGAGGTGATTTAGTGATACTTTCTCTGGAGGGAGGGAGAGGGGGGGGAAAAAGAGGCAAAAAAATAAAATGAAAATTTTTAAAAGCTGGGTTGAGACGCATGGTGGTAGAACTGTGGTTTTTCGTTGCCATTTGGCATCAGAAAAGCTCTTTCCGTTGGATGCCGTTAATTGGTGGAATACACAGCAATGAGATCTCAGCTGCGCTGGTCTTCCTTGCTTTTAATGTCACAACAACCCTGTGAGGTAGATCCATGAGTTTGGTAGTTCCCTTCTCATGCCTGATAGAAGTACAGTAAATTAATACCTCGGATAAAGAATGCCTTGGATAGCAATTTTTTCAGATAGCAAATGGAAATTTCCAGGAATAGGGCTGCCTCGGATAGCGAATGTTCCCAGTGGGATGCCTTGGATAACAAATGTCTCATGATGCCTTGCAAAAATTGTGTGCCCTGCATGCATTGCAGGATGCATAGTTTGTGGAGGGGGTGGGAGGAGTTAGAGCATTTTTTCCATAATGTTTTGGAGCCATTCTGGACATGTTTTGCTGAGGGATTTGGACCTTTTGAACTTGGTAAGATAGGGAGCTAGCTTTTATTAATCTTTGCACTGCTTTTCTTTGCATTTTTGGCTGGAAGAGGCTGGGGTAGTCTTGCTGGTTTCATTTCTCCATGTTTGCAGTCTTTTTTCATTGCTCTGCAGGCAAAAATGGGCTGGATTTTTCTTCCTGCTTGTGTTTATCTGTTTGCATTTTTCCCCATTGCACTTTGGGTGGGAACAGGCTGGGGTAGTCTTGCTGGTTTCTCTTGTCCATGTTTGCATTGCACTGTAGGGGATGTTCTGGAGGGTGTTCCAGCACTGCAAGCCTTTAAAGTGCATTGTATAAAGAGGTCTGGAACACACACACCCGAGCTTTTTTGCCTTTTTTTGAACCTCCGGAATGGATTAATCAGTTTCCCATTCATTTCAATGGGAAACCACGTTTCGGATAATAAATTTCCAAGATAACGAATTGGGATTCTTTTTTGCTCTCTCATGTGTGACTGTGTTTGCTTGTCACATTTTGCTCTGTCTGCCACAGTAGAAGATACACCATATATAAACTTGGACAAAACTGCCAATGATTGTCTTTCCCAAAAAAACTTTTTTTGACCCAAAGGGCACCCAGTTTGCAGATTTGCAGATTCCCCCCCCCATTTCGTATTAATATTTATTTAGATTTAGAGCTATGATCTCTACAGAAAACCCATTAGTGCGAAGCACTGTTCTGGGTGGTGTGCAACCACCGATAAAAACATACATTGCAAAATAATAATTAAACAGGGATTAAGACATTAATGAAACAAAAACAAGCGGCATAATACAATATGCCCCAAATTAGGAATTACCGTACTAATATCATACTGGATTTGAGGCAGCTAATAGGAAGGGAGCTAGCCACTAGGCAACACTGTCCCTTTTGCCTGATTCTCCCCAGGAATTATTAGCCACTGCTTTCGTTGGGGTTACTTCAACTTTGTGTGCAGCTTTTAATACTGCACAGTGGTACCTTCTATAAAGGAATTAATTCGTTCCAAATGAAATTATGTTAAGCAATTTTTCCTTTATACAAATTCCCATAGGAATGCATTGAAAAGGAGTGATCCCATTTTTATGCTGTACGGATTCGCCCCATAGGTGATTATGTTAAGCAAATTTCCCCTATCTCCGGAATTTTTTATGTTGTGCAGATTTTATGTGATACAAGCTGTTTGTTATACAAGGGTCCACTGTATATCTAGCTGGGACGAATCTCTCTGGGCTGCAGCGACTGTCAATCAACCCAGCAGTAGCCAATCCTTCCTCCCCTGCCTCAGATTACAAAGAGAGTCCCGCCTCTCTGTTTAAGCCTCTTTCCCCCTCTCTTTTTAATCTGTTGTCTGTTAGCGGTTAGTGCTGTTTATGTGAATGCACTCCGCAGGAGTCTGCCAGCAGCAGACTGGGAGTCAGTGTGCTGTTTTTTTCTCTGTCCACTCGTAAGTAAAGGATCAAATCTTTGTTTGGTTCAACCAGTTACAACACGGTTGTGCCAAGCCTAACAGCCCAAATTAGAAGTGGGTTGCACTTTTTCTGTTTGCACTGGTAGAAACTACTGAAAACCTGGCTTTATAGGTTGGCCTTCCCTGATCATTCTGTTTCGACCAACTTATGTAAATAGGACGCTGTCATTTCCCCCGCCTTATGATAATTTTTTACTAGTTATTTTTTTCCATTTGTTCTTATTCTAAATTGTCAAACCATTTTGATTTATTGTACTTGTGCTGATTTGCTGATTTGTTCTTTTGTATTATGATGATTTGATTATTCAGTTTGTTTGATTAGTTATTATTTGCTAGTTTAAGTTGTTCAATCTGTTTTTGTATTTTGTATATGTTCGTAAGCTGCCCAGAGTAGCTTTTTTGCTAGATAGTTGCGGTATATAAGTCAAATAGATAGATAGATAGATAGATAGATAGATAGATAGATAGATAGATA
>JAHTLZ010000038.1:3970937-3983477 GCA_023846285.1 Phrynocephalus versicolor | reverse complement strand
ATAGATAGATAGAACAGGGAGGAATAGATAGATAGATAGATAGATAGATAGAACCCTGTCACAGGTGGAACCTGGACAGTTCCCCGACCACATCTTTGGATCTTCTTCTTTCGGCTTTCCATCCCCTCTCTAGGAGGCCAGATGTTGGCTTCTGGCTGGCTGGCTGGCTACCAGGCTCATCCGTGGATTGTGCCGTTCCTTCCTCTGAGGACTCAGCCCAGCCCGGAACCAGGACCGTGTTCTGTCCGATAACTCTCCACCCGGGACCATTCCCTGCGGCAACACACACACACACTCTCTTTCTTCCATGCCTGTTGTGCGTCGCTAACTCGCAGGAGAGCAGCCGTGCTTATCAACACCGAAACACGGCTGCTTTCCCCCTTCTGCCATGTACCCAACGACCCATCGGTAGACGGTTTGAAGTCCACTGCATGCCTCCCTCTGGCTTGGAGAGCATGGCTTTGAAGTGATGGAAGATAGGAGAATGCTGTTCTCTGGATATTTTTGTTTGCTTGCTTGCTTGTTCGAAAGGTTGGATAAGGCATTCCCTACAAAGAGGATTTTTTTTTAAGTGTGTGCAGAAGTTCACTTGCCTCTACCCAGATTTGTGGATCTTGGTTTATTTGGTTCTCATGGATGGACATGGAAAATTCCTCATTCCCCCCCCCCCGCCAATCACAGTGCTTGAGCCTTTTCCTATATGTCAACAATTTTCCAGAATTTATTTATTTATTTATTTATTTATTGTATTTATAGACCTCCCATCTTCCAGGTGGAACTCTGGGCGATTTACAATTGACAGGCTTGCCACAGCCTACCCCAATTCAGAGTTCTCGGGGCTGCCGGACTACAACCACCATCATCCTCCCCCTCCAGCCCCCCAGGCTGGGCTTATTGGAGCTGATGGTGAATGTGGTCAGAGTGAATTTATTTTATTTACCGCAGTACCCCGACTGAAGAGCAGCTCGACTTAAGAACAATTTGACTTAAGAGCGGAAAACTATTGGCATTTTAACTGCTGCCTTACAAATTTTAGATATGGTCTGCTGTAGAGATGGGCACGAAACGAACAATTTTTCATTTCTGTTTTCGTTTTTTCATTTTGTTACGTAACAAAACGACAAACAAATTTTGTCTCTAAAATAAAACGAAACTAACAGAAACACCGGAAATTTTGTCGTGCGTTTCGTTTCCGTTACTGCAATATGAGTGAATTGCTTAAAATCCTTTAAAAAATCACAAAAAATTGAAATAAATGGTAACTAAATGGTAACGAAACAAACGAAAATGATTTTTTTGCAAAAAATTACGAAAAACAGAAACGAACTGAAACGGACCCTCCAAATGACAAACGACAAATGAAAAGCCATTTTTTTATTCGTGCCCATCTCTAGTCTGCTGGACCTTAAATATATTTTTTCCCATTTTTTAATTTTTTAAACTTATTTTTTCAATTATTTTAGATAGGTGCCCCGAGTTAAGAGTAGTTCGACTTAAGAGCATGCAGTCGGGATGGATTAAATTCATAAGTCGAGACACCACTGTATTTATTTATTGAATCCTTTATGAGATTGATATAACACAGCCATCTATTCTAGCCCAAAGGCTACAGCTCAAACAGGGATTTGAACCCAGATCTTGATGGTGTGTGTGTGTGTGTGTGTGTGTCTTTCTGCTTCAGGGGCACCGTTGCTGCCCCCCCCCCCATTGAAGAGCAGATGGGAAGACTTGGCATTTATGCTGTGATTAGGAGGAATATCCTCAAATATCTAACCCAATTGGGGCTTTAGAAAAAAATATATGGCCAAGGCATCTTGAAAAGCAAAGAGGAACCAAAGGCGCGGATCAAAGGGCTGGTTTCCCCTCTGGAGGAGTCTTCCTGAGAGCGGCTGATAAGCCTTTGTAGCGAGCTGTGTTTTAAACACGAGTTCCTCGAGGACAGAAATGCCCAGGTGCCAGGCTGCGATTTCTCCGGCTCAGAGATAGAAGGGAAGGGAAGCTGGAGAGCAGGTTTGGAAAGGAAGGGGGGGGCGGGTTGGTCGGTTGGTTGGTGCACCAACAGAAAGGCAGTTGGCATTGAGCGGGATTCGGGGAAGGGAGGGAAGGCGCCCCAAATCGGAATCCAGGTCCTCAAAAGATGCCAACATTTTGAGAGGGAGTCCATGTCAAGGCCCAAATCATCTTGTCCTGCAGAATTCTGCTCAATTCTGGATTGCATTAGAGACGGGCGTGAAACGAATAAAAATTCATTTCGTTATTCATTATTTGTTTCGTTAGGTAACGAAACGAATAACAAACTGCCCCCTCAGAGAAAAATGAAACAGAATGGAAATTTCCATTTTGTTCTGTTTCATTTTTTGTTCCCAGACACAGTCAACAGTCCCCTATCTGACTCCAAGTCAGGGAGGGGGCTTCCAGCCAAAAAACAAACAAACAAACAAAAACCCACTGACCAGGCCCACACTACAGCTGATCGGCGGGCCACGTGGTTGGTGTTTTTTAAAAAAATGAATTAAAAAAACAATCCAAACCAACGGACGCCAAACTGCCCTGCGAGCACCAGAACTGACCCGTGGGCCACCAACCTGACCCATGGGCCTCCGAACCGGCCTGTGGGCTGGCAGAATTAAAAATATTTTAAAAATAAATTTTAAAAAGCTGACCGGCCTGTGATACAGCTGGTAAGCAGGCCACGTGGTTGGCCATAAAATAAAATAAAATAGAATAAAAATAAGATAATTTTTTTAAAAAAACAATCTGGCCCAAGAGCCAGCAGGATTAAAAAACAATGAAAAAAAATTAAAAATTTTAAAAACCTGACCGGCTGCACTACAGGTGGTCAGCGGGGTTCAAAAAAAAAAAAAAAGGAAAACAAACTGAACTAAAATGACTTATGAAACGAATTTTTTTTTAATAAACATTCATTTCATAATTAACGAAATGAAATGGGGTGGGGGAAACGCATTATGAAACAAAACACCATTTTGGCATTTTGTGCCCATCTCTGGATTGCATTAATCCACTTCAGTGTTTAGGAACTGGGGGGCATCCCCCCCCCTTCAAGGCATCAGAGGTCAGTTGCTCTCTTTTCAATTCAGCCACCAGAATCCTGAGGGCTAGAAGCTTGCATTGGCCCGAGGCCCGTGGAAGCAGCAGCTGCTGTGTGGTTCATCTGCCACCGGTCATTCTAGATCTCTGCTTTTGAGGATGTGTCGCTCACTTGGCACCCTAGGTAGTGGGGGATCGTCAGGATGCGAATGACAGGAGCTAAACAATGGACTCGGTGCGTGCGTGTGCACGTGTGTGTTTCAGAAGATTTTTAGGTTGCAGCGGTAGAAAACTGCTGGGCGGAATTTGAGGCCTCGGATGGGTTGCTTGTGGCTTTCGTCACTATCAGCTGCTCCCAGCTGGTCAGTAAGAAAGGAAAGTAGCCAATGACATTTGATACAAATTATGAAGCCCTCATTGAAGGGCCGGTGGTGGTGGTGGGGAGGAACTCGGCCTTCCGCTTGGCACCTTGTGGGTTAGGGTTTAGGGCCTCTGGCGAAACTGGCTAGTTCACAACACAGGAATATCCCGCACAACGCCGTCCCCACACACATTGCGCTGATGGGTCACGGTGGGCATGCTCAAATGGTTAACCCTGATGGGGAGGTGGGCCAGGCCTGAGGAAAACATGGGGTCCCGTCTACCTAAGTAAGGATTTACTGAAACCTGTGGGCTGCGCATCCCTGCCTGTGGTGGAGATTGAGAAACAGAGGATCTGAATACCCACTCTTGGTGGGAAATGATGCCTGTGGGAGATCTGGGACCTGGTTTCCCTAAAGGAGATAACTCCCGTAGATTTCATCTGTTGCCTGCCCCAGATGTGGGCTGGGGAAATATCCAAGTAATACATTTAGGGCTTCGTCTACCAGCTCTGTGCCCGTGGTAGACCAGGCCCCTGGAACGCCCCAAGGTCCCACTAAAATAATTCCGTGTGGTGCAGATGGAGTTACTGCTCTGTTTTCATGGAGCTCATTCTCAGCAGCAAGCAGGGTCTTCTGTAGGAGGCAGAGGCCATTCTATGTAGTTTTGCACTCGAAAAATACATAACATGCTCTCTGGCTCCTCCTAGTGGCCAGTTATGGTAAATGCACCACGAAAATACATATTTCTAGATTTTATTTTTGTGCTGTGTATAGCGTTTGGTATTATCCATGGTTTCCAGCATTCACAGCATGGGGTGGGGGAGATTGGAACCAATCCTCTTCAGATAGAGGGGTCTTACTGTCCTTGAAGTGTGTAAGAAACTATTATTTTATTTGCAAGCTTGCTTTTTTTAAAAAAAAAAAAAACAAAGGTGGGCAGGAAATGCCCCTTTGCTTTACAGCCAATCTGAACTTCTTGGCAAGGGTTTTTTCCATCGTCCATCAGGGACAGTGTGTGTGGATGGACCCAAAAAACGGGATAGGTGGGGGCTTCCTGTAGTCCTACTTTGTTACTAGCGGGTGGGCGTTGAGCAGTCCGCTCCTGATGCTTGGGTCGAAAGCCTCGGGAAGCTGCCGCTTGCGACCAGGCATGGTTTGGCAAAACCTCTGCTAATGTTCGTTATATCTTCAGAGCTGTTAACGAGATGAAGGGGCTGGCTGTGGACCAGGGAAGAGTGAGAAGGCTGCTCTTCCCCTCTCTCTCTGGCTGAAGATTAAATTCAGCCTTGAAAGGTTAGAGGCAGGCGGTGAATTTAAAGAGATTAGCCTCACCTTTTAAGAAAACAGACTGATCAAAGATTACAGCTGGAAGGGGAAGGATAGGCTTCGGAGTACTTTCCCCCTCCCCCCCGCCGTCTTCTCCCTCCTTCCACTCCATCCTTGCTGCCCCCCACGCCAATGTGGAGGGCCCTGATTTGGACATCAAAGCCTCTTATTTCAGTGGACAATTTAAGTTTTAGCATCTGAGCTCACTGGGAGACGGACTCAGTACAGAGACAGTATTTGGGGGGACAGTAGCATGGGGGGGGTGCGGACAAGAAGGAAGGCCTTGGAGCCCTGGGACCCAAACCTGCTTGGGTCAGGGTGTGGACAGGTTGTCGGGGGGGGTTAAGTCTGGTCCCCACACCCGCCGCCTTTTTCCACGGACAGCGAGGACTCCGGGCCCACAGAGCTGGTGAAATCTGCTCCGGGTTTTAGTTGGAACTTGGACTGCAAATCCAAATACAGTGGTGGTACCTTGAATAAAAGGAATTAATTCATTCCAAATGAAATTATGTTAAGCAAAATTTCCTTTATACAAATTTCCCATAGGAATGCCTTGAAAATGGAGTAATCCCATTTTTATGTTGTATGGATTTGCCCCTTAGGCGATTCTGTTAAGCACATTTCCCCTGTCTCCGGAATTTTTTATGTTGTACAGATTTTTTGTTATACAAACTGTTTGTTATACAAGGGTCCACTGTATCTGCAGTCCATGTGTGTGTGTGTGTGCGTGTGCGTGCGTGCGCGCGCACAGAGAGAGAGAGAGAGAGAGAGAGACTCAAAGCATTTATTGAGCCCTTTTCTCCCAGGGGATCTACAGTGAGGTGCCTGTAAATTGAATGCAAGCCAGGTAGAAGGCCCAGAATTATGGGGTTATGTTGTCCAAGAAATCTGAAATTCCTATCCCTGTGTCGCGGGACACCACTTCCTCTTGACACCAGGATGGCGGATTGCACTCATCTTATAACCGTCTGAAAACTGGACTAGAGTTTGTGGCGTGGCTGGTAGCAGCTTTCCTCAATCCAGCGCTTCCCAGTCTGGATATGCTGAACTACAGCTGTCGTACCCTGGATCACAACTTCTGTATCCTGGCTATGGAGGGATGGGAGTTGTAGTCCAACACAGGGTGATCGACCAGCGATTCTCACTTCAAGGGGACATTAAGGGCACTTTTACATGACCTCTAAAATGCACTGGTAACTTAAATTCAGACCAGAGATTTTGGGGTTTTGTCCCTCTTTCTATGTTCCCAACCCTCTGCACTCCATTGTTCCTGTAAAAAAAGGGAGAAAAGAATGCAGGCTCACCTTCGTCTGCCGGCATCCACAGCTTTACAATCCGCATCGGAATATTTTTTTACCTCTGGAGACCAGGTACTTGTAAAGTGCGCTGGGGCGCGCTTAGGTGGGCCTGGTCGTACTTAATTTTTTTTTTAAAGTCTGGAGCTGGTGGGAAAACAATTTTAAGCTCCGGATCTGGGAGCCCTTTGCCTCGGATTTTAGGGGTCGTGTAAAAGCAGCCTAAATCTATCCTGGGGTTCAATCTGAGCCCTCTGAGAAGCCTAATCCTATTTCCAAAATAGACGCAGCAACTAGGCTGGCTCCTTTAAAGTGCGGACGAAAACCCGAAGGGGATTTGCCGCCCTCCCGGTCACCGGAGCCTCCGCTTCCCTTGCGTGCGGAGAAACAAACGTGCCGGAAGGCGGGTGTGTTTCCACCCCACTAACCCTCACTTCCGCCCCCTCCTCTCCACAGGGACGACGACGACGCCCCCTACGAGATCATGCAGCTGGACTTTGAGATGGAAAACTTCACCAGCCAGTCGGTCACCCGGCGCATCATGTGGCACATTGACTACCGTGGCCGTAGCCCACCCCCGGACCTGGAGAAAGCTGTGACGGAGCTGACGGTCATCCAGAGGGATATTCGTGCCATCCTCCCTTTAGCCATGGTGAGCCTGCATGCCCTGCCTCGAACCCGGACGCCCGGCCTGACACTTCCCCGTATCCTATTCGTTCCCGTAAGAATTAAACCCGGGGTTTCCCAAGCCGCTGCAGCCTAGCTGTTTCTCATCAACTGATCAGCTACAGATGTTTCAACGCCCTCGTTCTGGGCTGCCGTCGTAGCTTCGGAGAACCCCAAATGCCAATAATGTCGAACAAAATGAAAATTGTAGGTGTCTATGCCATCGGGAAGTGCAGTATAGCCTCCTGACTACCCTCCACCCCACCCAACTCAAATGGTTTTGGGGGCAAGTAAATAAAACGTTATTTCTTTCTTTCGATCTCCAAGATCCACGGTTTAGCTACAGAACGAACCTGCCGCTCCCATCAAATTCAAAAAGCCCTCAAAAATAATGTAAAACAACGCAAAAAGAGAGAGAGTGTAAATAGATAATCATAAACCCGAATGTTTAATCCATAAATTAATTGTTTATTTAGACGTGGACAAGAGCACCAGCTTATTCCATCGGGGTTTGATGTCAGGCCCAGAGGTTTACATTTGAGGCAATAACATTTTCAGTTCGTCACAACCAGATCGCAAAGCCCGGGCAATAGCTTAAGAGGGCAGCCGGAAAACAGGAAGGAAGGCCCGAGGGGCGATGGATAGACTCCATAAAGGGAAGCCACTGTGTGGAATTTGCAGGGCCTGAGCCGTGAATGACAGGACCGTTTGAATGCCAGCCCTTATGAGGGCCACCCTAAGCTGGAGGTGACCTGAGCGCACGTAATAGCAGCAGTTCTCTTGGAAATTACAAAACCTTGAGCCGTCATAAACCTGTTCGTCTTTGCGCACCCAGAAGACACAGCAACCGATTGGTGGTTTTCACAATTCGCCCTCAGTTCCAAGGAACTCGCTGCATCACTCATATGCCCCTTTTTTTGCTTTCCCCAACAACATCCCTATAAGGTAGGCCAGGCTGGATGAAAGGCAGGAAGAGAACAAAAGGGCTTTATGCCTATCTTTAAGTTTTATGCTCCCATGGGGACTTCAGTCTAGATTCCTCAAGTCTCTGGGCGTTAATCACTTTGCCTCTAATGGCTGACTGTCCAGTGTAGTGGTTAGAGCTCCAAGTTGGAACCGGGCTGAACCAGATCCCTGGCTCCTGCAGGGACGCTTATTTCAGCATAACCTACCCTCTCTGGGACATTGTTAAGAAGAAGGAGGCAGCAACAGGGGAAAGTGGTGGTAGTGGGGGCATCGCTCAGTGACTGAGGACTCCAGTTGCACATCCACAGGTTGGGGGGTTCGATTCCCGCATGGTGCCTCCTTGGCAGGGGGCTGGGCTGGATGATCTTTAGGGGCCCCTTTCAGATCTGTAGTTGTAAGATGATGGTGATGACTGCATCATCTTCTTATGGACCTTGTTAGAGTTGAAACGTTAGATCATAGAATTAACAAGCAAAAGAGTCGTATGATGATGGTTATTTTTGGACTTAACTGAATCAAGCCTTTTGGAACTAAATCTGTGACCCGGCTGCCTTTGGTGGACATTTTCAGCACCCAAGAGATATTCAGAATCGAGGACTAACCCCCAGCGATACGACAGCAGTTGAAAACAAAGCTGTCTTTACACATGTTGGCTGGGTGTTGTAATCTCCAAGGGCCTGGATTGAGATCCGGCAGAAATAAGCCACTGATAGAGAGAAGCAAGTGAAAATGATAGGCAGAGGAAGTGTTTGCTTAGAGCATGAAAAGAAACTACAGTAGGACCCCAGTATCCGCTGGGGATTGGTTCCAAGCCTTCCCGTGGATAATGAAAACCGTGAATAAGAGAGAACGTCCACGTCCCCAAAACTGCTGTTTTGTGATAGTAGCTTGCTTTACAGCTGCTCTTTGTGACAGTAGCTTGCTGTGTGGCTGCTGAATTATTATTATTTTTCCCCTCTGCCGACCGTGGATAACTGAATCAGTGGATAATAAATCAGTGGATACGGGGGTCCTACTGTGAAGGAAAAATAGGGAAGAAATTCACCTCTGAAAATTATGATTGACGGCTCAGTTAATCCAGCCAACATATCGCTCAGTCAACAGACTGAATGGATATTGGAATTTGGAGGGCCAGCGCTCCTGAGGATCTGAATGGAAATTAATTAAAGCGATGGGAAGCCTTAATTTGTTGTGCAGAAATGATGGCCAGGCTCCTGTTAATGGTTCATAGAAAGTCACCCTCACTTGCCATGTCTAATTGTGGCTGATTGGCCAGCCACTGGGCCATGGCGCAGTCTTAACTAGGAAGACACCCCCACCACCACCAACACACACACACAGCTCAGATGAGTTGATTCATACACCCAGGCTGATAGTGTCCCACCACTGAAATATTGCAGCTGAATATTCGGGAATTTCCTAATGGCCCCCAATTGAAGACTCGCCTTTTTGTGGTGCCTACAACCCATACACGATGCCACCACATAAGAACGTAAGAAGAGCCCTGCTGGATCAGGCCAAAGGCCCATCTAGTCCAGCTCCCTGGATCTCCCAGTGGCCCCACCAGATGCATCTGGGAGCGCACGAGACTAGATCTCTGTCTCCTGATCCCACTCCCCTGCATCTGGCCCTTGAAGTACCCCAGTTTTAAGCCTGGAGATGACACATCTCCATCATGGTTTGTCACCCGGGATGGACTTTTTCCTCCAGGAATCTGCCCAATCCCCTTTGGAAGGCATCCAGGCCAGATGCCATCACCACCTCATGTGGCAGGGAGTCCCACAGACTAACAACGCGCTGGGTGAAAAAAAATATTTTCTTTTGTCTGTTCTTACTCTCCCAGCCCTCAATTTGAGTGGATGTCCCCTAGTTCTGGTATTTTGTGAGAGGGAGAAGAGCGTCCCTCTATCCACTTGACTCATGCCCTGCATTATTTTGTACATCTCAATCATATCCCCCCTCAGGCGCCTTTTTTTCAGACTAAAGAGCCCCAAATGTTTTAGCCTTTCCTCATAAGGAAAATCCCCCAGCCCAGGAATCATTTCAGTCGCTCTCTTCTGCACCTTTTCCAGCGGTGTACTACATGAAACGTGGTGTACTACCTGAAATGATCATTTCAAAAGGATCTCTTGAATGGGCCGCAGACTGCCCCTGGTTCGCTCCTGTTGTGCGTGCAGAGGGAGGGGTGCAACAAGATGCTGGTTCCCCCCAGGATCAGAAGTAACAGGTTTCCACAAAAATCCATCTGCCTCTGTGTGTCAGAAGCATTTGCTCTGCCTGCTCTGAGTAAGTCTTAAGGATTTAGTACTAACCATGCTTTCACCGGCCTAGGATACGGAGATCATCAACACGGCCATCCTTACCGGGCGGACGGTGGCCATCCCGGTGAAGGTGATTGCCATCGAGATGGCCGGGGCGACCGTGGACGTTTCGGGCCTCGTGAAGTGCCGGTCGAGCAATGAGGAAATCATCAAGGTAGGTGAGCGACTCAGGGAGGGCATGGGATAAGGAATGAAGGGAAACCAAGGCTGAAAGGGCTGCTTCTTCAAGAAGCACCTCTAGCAAAGAATAACAGTCACTACTTGCAGCTATGATGACAAAGGTGAATTCCCCCCCCCCGGGTTTTAGTCCGAACTTTCCTGGAACTGTCTAAGTTGCTAAACGTTGCACCCGACAGTCAGTTTAAAACCTTGGATAGCTCCTGTCAAGCCGTGCTGGTCCAATAGGCAGGGCAGGTGCCAGAATTGGGGGGGGGGGTGTTTTCCGGACCCCAGGGCGACTGCGGCTCAGAGATTTTGCTGCCCGGAGCAAAACCAAAAAAGGTGTCCCCGTTTCAAGTACAGAAGCTGACGAGGTGTACTGTCTAGTCTTCCGGGGTTGCTGAGGGCGAGGGGGAGCCAATGTCCGCCAGTACCACTGACACATCAGCGGTGCAATGAACCCGCTTTGTGTTTTCATCCGAACTTCCAAGGCGCTGGATCTTTTTCAGAGAGAGGGCTCAGCACATTGGATGGTGGGGGGATGCGTTTGGCTTCGGCGGCTCCTTCCCGAAGAAATCAGGCCTAGTTTAGGCAAGGATCTGGGGGGCTGGGTATCGCTCCGTGTCCCTTATCCATGCTGGGCACACACAACGCCCCTCCCTTCCAGTTTTCTGCGAGGGTCAGATCTCCCAGAGAAGGATGGCCTGGACACCTCTAGAGATGGCAGGGGGTCTGGGGTTATCTCCTGCCAGATTGCTCCCTCCCCGGCCTCTGGATAAAATAATCTCCTTGATTTACGGGCGGACTCTTTAATGCTTCCTTTTGGCTTGAATGAGCATGGGAGCGCTTCTCCATATCCGTGCCGGAGACATGAGAACCGTGTTTTTTTTTACTTGCCTGCTCATAAATCTCCCTCGTGGTCCTCCTCCCTAGATCTGGGGGGAAACGGCTGCCGGGGGGTGGAGTGGGGTGGGGGGAGACTACGAGAACAGGAAGGTGTGTGAGCGGCATCTATACCAGGATGAATCATTTATCAAGCTCCTGGCCCCTCGCCTTATGTTTTCCATTAAGTCTTTGCACACACACGTACTTTCTCTCTTTCTCTCTTGCCCTTGTTGAGTTATGTCGACTCCAGTTGGTTTGGCAGCCCGGCCGCGTACCTGGAGCGATGGGAGAGGGGCCGATGGCCCCGTCAGGGCCATAATCCTGTGCCATCTATCAAGCCACCCGCTATCTGTTACTGTAAATAATTCAGCATTAAGGAGAGCGGGTAGCAGCGTTGCGCTCGTCCGCAGGCTGTCTCCTGCCTTCCCGGGGTGTGTACGACACAAGACGGACATAAACAACACAAGTAGCTCTATCGATCTCTTGAGCTTTGAGGGATGCCAGGAAGGCGCCTCCGGCAAGGCGGGGAAGCCGGGCCGTGAGGCCTCCTTGTCTTAGAAAGGCACCGTTCAGCTGGGATCGCGGGTTCAGTCCCCGGTATCTGCAAAAGAAAAAGGCAGTGATCGGATCTGCAATTCCCTGTACAAAGATCCATTTCCCACTGCCCGCTCCTGAAATCTTTCAAGTACGGTCCACTCAAGGCAGCAGTAATCACCGCCAGGGGTTCAAGCCTCTCTAAAAGAAGACTGAGAGGGGATATGATAGCTATGTTAAAATATTTGAAAGGATGTCATATTGAAGAGGGAACAGGTTTGTTTTCCATGGCTTCAGAGACTAGGACTCGGGGCAATGGTTTCAAACTACAGGAAAAGAGATTCCATTTGAACATTAGGAAGAACTTCATGACAGTTAGAGCTATTCGGCAGTGGAATATGCTCCCGCGGAGGGTGATTGAGTCTCCTTCTTTGAAGGTTTTTAAGCAGAGGCTGGATGGCCATCTGTCGGAAATATTGTGATGGGGGTTCCTGCATGGCAGGGGGTTGGACTAGATGGCCCTTGAGATCTCTTCCAACTCTATGATTCTATGATTCTATAAGCAGAGATTAAGGAGGTAACAACTAGAGATGGGATTTTTTTCGGGGGGGGGGAATATTCTCATCCTCCCCACCTCCCCCCCCCCAATTCCCTCAGGCGAGCAGGGACTTTTAATCTCGAAACAGCCAAATTGAGGTTGGGAAGAAGGGCTCTTCTATCAGCTCATGGGTTCTGAGTTATCCGTGACGGATCAGGAAAGAGATCTGGGTGTGTTGGTGGACAGCTCCATGAAGGTGTCTACCCAGTGTGTGGCAGCGGTGAAGAAGGCCAACTCGTTGTTAAGAGACCTGTGCGCAGTGGTTAAATGCCTGTATTGACTCAGCCTTCCATCCTTACGAGGTCAGTAAAATGAGTACCCAGCTCGCTCTGTGTGTGTGTGTGTGTGTGTGTGTGTGTGTGTGTGTGTGTGTGTGTGTG
>JAHTLZ010000038.1:3937645-3952161 GCA_023846285.1 Phrynocephalus versicolor | reverse complement strand
TAATAATAATAATAATAATAATAATAATAATAATAATAATAATAATAATAATAATAATAATAATAATAATAATAATTTGAGGAGGCGTCCAAAAGTTGACCTACAAATGTATTGCAGTTGTAGCCGTAAAAGTTTTACTGTCCCTGGAGGTGTAAATACAGGTACTTTAACTGGATGCATTGAGCACTTGGTTCAGAGCAAAAGGCGGGGTGCAAATCCTGTACACACAGGAAGCTTCTTTTTGCCTCTTTTACACTTCAGATCAGTGGAACACCAGAGCAAAGTTGTCGGGGATCTTACCACCATTTCCCCAAGGGATGCTTTCTCAATTGGTTGTCGCTAGCATGTTTAGATTTGAAACGCCTTTTCCTTAAAGACAAATCGCCTTAAAAACCGCTGTCCGCTTTTCAAATAGCTTTTTCTGAAGAGCCCCCCTTGGCCACGCCCATTTTTGACCGCTGGGTTTGGTTTTTCTTGCGATGACCATTGGGGGTGGTGATTTATAAAATTGGTTCCTGCACCCCCTTTTAAAGTGATTTGGTTGTATTTGTGGACATACTACGCCACCTTTTTCAGTTTCCCCCCTATTTCTGCCGTTTCCCTGTTGTCGTTTAAAGCTGTTCAGCCAAGTGCGAACGGGGAAGCCGATTGCTAAGCAACCGCTGAAGTGCGGACTGCCGAACCGCTGTAGCGACCATGTGACTGCGGGAGGCGATAAGGTGATGCAAAATAAAAAGCAGCTGCTCAAGGAAGTGCGATAGCGGCCAAATTTAAAGTTAGGCGAGGAAAACAAAAAACATTAGGTATGGGATTTCCCAGACTACAAACCCCATAATTCTGGGGGTCCTAGCTCCTTTGCAGGCACCTTCCAAACACCTCAGTGTGGTTTGGGGAGAGTGTGGAGTCCCTAAGGACCAAAGCCTTTCGGATGAAGCCTGGTTTCCAAGGCGCGTCACACCAAGTGTTTCGTAGGGTCAGGGAGGCAGAACGGCCCAGGGGGAGAATTTTTCGTATCTGCAGTCCAGAAAAATCCAGAAATCCCACCCTGAGGAGACATCTGAAGTTCACCGCCTTGCTGGATCGATGCAGGCACCTTTCTGCATCTCTGGGACGCTGGCATGCGACTCTCTCCCATATTTTTCGCGCCTGAATCCCGTTTCTAGCTTCCAAAGTTGAACGCCAGGACTTGCAAGACGGAGAGAAACCCTCCTCAACCGAGATTCAGCCAGGCTGCCTTTCCCCATGGCAGAGGCTCCCAACATGGCCAAAGATGTCTGGATACCTTGTTCTTTTTCTCCAATGTTTTTGGCAGGCCGTGGTCAGGTGGCCGAGGTGGGACCAGCCCTTTGAAAGTCCAACGGTCTGTTTTGTTTCTTTCCTCTCTCATTGTTCCTTACAGGGAGCTAATTAGACCCAAACAAAATGCATTAAAGATAATTGAGAGAGAGGGGTGGGAGAGAGAGAGGGGGGAAATCATAGAATCATAGCGTTGGAAGAGACCTCAAGGGCCATCCAGTCCAACCCCCTGCCATGCAGGAACCCCCCATCACAGGACTCCCAACAGATGGCCATCCAGCCTCTGCTTAGAAACCTCCAAAGAAGGAGAGTCCACCACCCACCTTGGTGGCAGCTTATTATTCCACTGCTGAACATGAAGTTCTTCCTGATGTTCAAATGGAATCTCTTTTCCTGTCGTTTGAAACCATTGCCCCGAGTTCTAGTCTCTGAAGCCATGGAAAACAAACCTGTTCCCTCTTCAATATGACATCCTTTCAGATATTTAAACATAGCTATCATATCCCCCCTCAGCCTTCTTTTTGTAAGGCTAAACATTCCCAGTTCCCTAAGCCGTTCCTCATAAGACATTTCCTCCAGAATCTCAACCATCCTGGTTGCCCTCCTCTGCACCCACTCGAGGTGCCTCCTGAATCCATCCATCTCAGGCATTTTGGAAGGAAGAGTCTTTCCCGTCAGCTTGGTTTTTTCCTTCTCCGACTGGCGGTGGACCTCGTGGCGCTGGCCAATCCCTCCTCAACCATCTGGGCCTTCCTGCTTGGGGAGGGGGGGGGTCCCCAGGAGGCTGCACCTAGCAGCTGGAGCATTTAAGCTGGTGCGCCAATGCCTCCCCATCAACGATGCCCAGCTCAAAGGGCACCTGGAGTCCCCCCCCCCCCGGTAATGGAAGGGCTCAAAGACTCCGGCTTACGGGTAGCTGACGGCAGCCAGCGGCTATAAGGCGGGAGTAAATTACAGTCTGGCGGGCAACGAGATTAAAAAATAAAAAAAGACGGCTCGCCTAACTGCCGTTTAGGAGTCAAGTCAGGCAATTAGGGCCAAACGGTCAATATCCCATTTCAACAGGAGCCGGGAGGCACGGCGTGCCTTTAATCTGTTCCCATCGATGCCAAAGAGAAAATGCGGCCCTCTTTATCTATAATAGGGTCGGGGGAAAGGCTCAAGAGCCGGTGGAGCATATTCTCCCTGAGAAGGAGGGGTGGCCGTCTTGGACTACAAATCTCATAATTCTCCATTCTGGGTGGATGGGCATTTTATAGACAATTAAGTGTGGCATGCTTGGGAAGGACAAAACATTTTACCTCCCACTCTCTCCCCCCTCTCTTCCACCCCCTCCTCACCCCACTCTATCTGGTTCTAGTTTCTGACTCTTGAGGAACTACTGACCTTAAAACTACACTTAACATTTCTACAGACCCTGGCTGCAGAGCCATTAACAATACTTAACATATCTATGACCCCCCCACCAAATCTTCCTACCCTTTGTACAACTAATCACCTCTCTCCCTCCTCCACAGACCCATTAACATATATAAGACCCCTGTCCAAATCATCCCACCACTTCTACAAATAATCATCTCTCTCTCCTCTTCCCCCCTCCCCTCTCCACCAATGGACATCTGGCATGAAATGCATATCTCCTCACATATTATATTACACACCTCACACTGCTTCTATAGGTCTGAAGAAGTGGACGTGTCGCCCACGAAACGTTACATTGAAATATGAAAGTTAGCATTTTAAGGTGCCACATGCTTTTTGTGTCTTTTCTTTTTTTGTTGTTTTTGTTCGATGTTTGCCTGACATTATTTATTTATTTATTTATTTATTTATTTATTTATTTATTTATTCAAATTATATGCCGCCCACTACGCAAAGGTCTCTTGGTGGCTTACAATCAAAAGAATTAAAACAATTTAAAATAGTTAGAAATAGAATATCAATAAATCATCAAGCAATAATAAAAATCTTACACTAAAACCATTACCCTAAAATTGTCATCAGAGGACCCACAGTCTATATTGTATCAATTAAAAAACTTCTGGAACAGGAAGGTTTTTACCTGGCACTGAAATGTAATCAGTGTTGGCGCCAGGTGGATCTCAGTTGGGAGGGCATTCCATAGTTTTGGGGCAGCTGCCAAGAAGGCCCTGTTCCTACAAGCCATCCCTCTCACCTCCTTGCGGGATGGCTCTTTCAAAAGGGCCCCCTGGCTCGATCTTAATTGCCAGGTAGGTTCGTATGGAAGGAGGCGGTCCTTCAGGTATCTAGGTCCTAAGTCGTTTAGGGCTTTGTATGTCAGAACAAGCACTTTGAATTTTAGCTCGGGCAGCAACTGGTAACCAATGCAGGTTACGCAGGATCGGTGTGATGTGATCCCTGGCGGCCCCACCGCTTACCAGCCGGGCCGCACAATTCTGAACCAGTTGCAATCACCGGACCATCTTCAAAGGCAGCCCCACGTAAAGCGCATTGCAGCAATCAGTTCTTGAAATGACTAACACGGCTACCCTCTCCTTGATCACAAAATGTTGCCGGGCTCCGGGACAGAAAATCTCTGTCCCAAGATACTTCACCACTGTCCACATTTTTAGAAACTCCCACAAACTCGCTCTTAGGGAATTTAGGTTTATCCGGAAAATGTTATTGGTAATCAACTGAAATTGGAATTCCTGTCATTGTGATCTTTAACACCTGGACTCTCGGTTGTGTTTATCATGTGTTAATCCCGATGAATAGCTATCTACTGTGTATAGACTTGGTCTGCCGTTCCACTGAGATATTTTAAAAAAGGAATTAATACCTTGGAGGGTTTCTTTCCCAGGGAAAATAAAGCATATGCTTCCTTGAAAGAAGAGTTTCTAAATTTAGTTAATCAAGCTGGAGCAAGCGGCCTGTTAAGGGAGGCATTAATCCTTCCTGAGCTCACTGGGGGGAAAGAAGGACACCAGGTTTGAAAAGCACATATTTTCTCCCTCTTTTATTTTACTTTTTTCCTTTGGCTAGCACATCTTCAGCTACCCACCCCACCCCAGACCCATAAATGCTGGGCCCGCTTAGAATCAGGATTAGAAATTGGGGACGAATTTAAAAACAAACAAACACCAAATCACGGCAATTGTCAGAAATCACAGATTTGTTGTAGAATTGTTGCTTTGTATGCATTGTTTCCAGAGATCTCCAATTTGTACAAACGGATGGATTTTTACTCATTTTTAGTCATTTAAAATAAAAATGGGAAAAACCCCTAAAATTGTGATTTGTCAAGGTTGATGAATCGCAATGAATCTCTGTTCTCCCCCCTGGTTCACGCCCATCTCTAATCAGATTTGCACCACTGATCTTGTCTCCAGAGCAGAACCAACCTGTGTTGATGCACTGATTTTTTTTTCAACTGTGTTTTTAAATTCCTGTCTTTCCTTCCTCCCTAACCTGGAAGAAAACGAATTTAAAAAATAAAGCAAAATTTACTTATTTACTGAACTTTTATACCGCCCAGAATAGCTATTTAGTGGATGGGCAGTATAACAATTCAATATAAATAAATAAATAAATAAATAAATAAATGAATGAATAAATAAATAAATAAATAAATGGTGGGTCAAACCCCCATGTCATTTCTTGACATTTATTCAACATTTTGGGAAGCAAAGCAATTCCAAAGGATCAAAAGCCCTTGTATTTTAAAAACAAGCAGGACTTATTGATTTAGAGATCTAATCTCATCCGACATTAGCTTATCTTATTTACCTTTGATTTTTATGAATGTTGTTGTTTTAGCTATGTTTTCATTTGTAATAGTTTTGCTTTTTATTATATTCTTGTATCTGTATTTTGTAATGTAATCTGTTCATTTTATGTTGTAAACTGCGCAGAGTGGATTTCTACCAGATGGGCAGTATATAAATCGAGTAAGTCGAAATTAATAATAATAATAATAATAATAATAATAATAATAATAATAATAATAATAATAATAATAATAATAATAATAATAATAATAATAATAATAAGAGATACACTTAAAACAGATAGATTTGTCCTTCTGGGCTGGAAACCTGCACGATCCCCACCCCCAACACAACCAAAAACCTTCAACCCCCTCTGCATTAAAACAGGTAAGTGGAGGGAAAGGGCAGTATGTTCCATTGGTTAGTGTCAGACTTGGATTTCATTTGAGGTATTCCCCTAGTTCCAAGAAATCTGGACAAGAACTGTAACTGATCAATAACAAAACAGAAGCGGGGATGGGGGAGAAGGAAATTTATTCATCCCCATTGTAGAACTTAAAGTGTGCAGATCAATACATCGCTGGTCTAACACCAGGACCCATAAGTAATCCCCATTCATCACCTAGAAGAGGTTTTGGACTAAGGCTTCTGAAAACAGTTGGCTGCAAAGTCAGCAGCTTGGTGGTTCGAATCCCAGGTGCCAAGCAGTGAAGAGAGCTCCCGCTGTTAACCCCACCTCCTGCCAACCTAGCAGTTCGAAAGCATGTAAAATGCAAGTCGATAAACAGGTACTGCCGTAAAAAGCGGGAGGGTAAAACAGTGTTTCCTTGCAGCCATGCCGGCCACGTGGCCTTGGACTTGCACAACACTTGCTCTTTGGCTTGGCAAGGCAAGGTAGGTAATTAATCAATTAAGAGCCCTCTATTGGCTTGGCAAGTGGATTCGCTGATTGCCCTCGAATCAATGAGACCCCCCAAAACTTGAATAAGGCTGCTTTTTTTCAAGAGGTTGGTTTGGTTTCCTCCGAGCGAACAGAGTGGTCCATTAAAAAAAAGTAGTTTCCATTCCTTACGCATTTCTAATGTCACACGGCGCTTGTTTAACAACCATGGGCCCACGGAAACCCCATGTATACCACCCCACCCCACCCCAACTCAAGGCAGAATGGAGCTACAGAAGACCCTGCACACACACACACACACACACACACACACACACACACACACACACACACACACAAACACACACACACACACACACACACACACACACACACACACACACACACACACACATATCACAAGAAGGTACTACAAGGGGGTTATGGCTGGCTCTAATCCAGTGGTTTCCTCAACCCCGTGGGTCCCCAAGTGTTCCTGGACTGCAACTCCCAGAAGCCTCCACCACTCGCTGTGCTGGAAGGGGTTTCTGGGAATTGCAGTCCAGGAACATCTGGGGACCCACAGGTTGAGAACTACTACCTCTCTCTCTCTCTCTCTCTCTCTCTCTCTCTAGGGCAGCCTGCTACCCGGGCTACCCGTCGAGTCACTTGACTCAAAGAGACTCAAAGGAAAAGGGGAGCAAGTCTTCCAGAGACCCACCAGACTGCCCGGGCAAACCCTTGGCCCTTCTGAGTCAAGACAGGAACCGCTAGATTTGGGGATGGGAAGAGGGAGATTGGGAGGTGAGAGAAAGAGAGAGAGAGAGAAGAGAGAGAGAGAGAGAGACCAACATTTGGATAGAAGCACGGCCATATGGCAAATCAATTTCCGCAGGCGGCAAACACATTTACCCATTAATCTCTATACATAATTTTAGCCACAAAGCCTCTTACGAAGGGGCTCTCGTCAACGCATGTGGTTGGTTTTTAAGGAAGTTTAAAAACAAACAAACAAACCCACATTTGCCTTCCCTTCAAAAAAAAAAGGCAAAAGAAAAAACAACTCAGCAAACGCACAAAGCAAGGGGAAAAGGCTGACCGCGAGATTGCAATTAAACGGCGCGGCTAATTAATATTGAACAAACAGCAATCCCTCAGGGAGACAGCAGAGGAGTGTGAGGTGGGGGGAGGGTGCTTCTGATCCCTCATTCTCCTGGCCAGACTGAGATTCTTGGCTCTAGCCTGGGGGTCAACCTTTTCCTCTATTATTATTGAATAATAAATGAGAGAGAATCTTCTCTGTTATTATTATTGAACAATAATAAGAGTCAAGATTGTGTTTCCTCAAAGCTGGGAACGGTGGGTTTTGAACAATTTAAAAATGACATTTCCAAACTGTCATTTTACGTAAAAAAAAAAAAGTCATGTTAAACAATCTGAGATGACATTAAAAAGAGGACTGCGCCCACAAATTTCAGGGCCCACAGTTTGTTTGGGGCCAGCGCTGTCGAAAAGGGGTTATTCCAGACTTCCTTTGGATGTATTGCCAGACCGTGGGGGGTACCTTTCCTCTTGCCAATACATTTCGATCCCATAGGCCTGTTCTCCACGGTGTCCTGTAACTGGGGTGGCAGTAAGGGACCCTCAAAACACACTGTTCTGGGGGTGGCGTGCACTCGTCCTTGTTGGGGCCAGGAGCAACCCGCAGACGTACCTGCCTATCTGCGCAGACCTCGAGAGTTGTCCAACTTGGCTGGTGATCTGTGCATGAATCGGACTTGGAAAGGCTGTCTCACCCTGGCTCGGAGGATGGGTGGCAGGATCTTCCAGCTTCCAGACCTCTTTGGCGCCACAGGACGCAAGCCGGTGTGTGCAGATTCAACCCCCCGCTGGGTCCAAAAGGTACCTGAAAGGCAGTTATGGGGGAGAGAAGGGTTCGGGCAACTCATTTCATATATTCCAAGTAGAGATGGGCACAAAACGAACAATTATTCGTTTCCGTTTTCATAACAAAATGACAAACGAATTTTGTCTCTAAAATGAAACGAAACGAACAGAAACACCAGAAATTTTGTCGTGCGTTTCATTTCCGTTACTGCAATATGAGTCAATTGCTTAAAATCCTTTAAAAAATCACAAAAAATGAAATAAATGGTAACGAAATGGTAACAAAACGAACGAAAATGAAAATGAATTTTTTGCAAAAATTCGTGAAAAACGGAAACGAACCGAAACGGACCCTCCAAACGACAAACGACAAACAAAATGCCATTTTTTAAATTCTTGCCCATCTCTAATTCCAAGCAATCTCTTATCGAGAGGCAAATAAATATCCGCCTTCAGTCTTTCGGTTCTCCCTTTCCATCTCCCTCTCCTCTCCCCGATGTTGCCTCCTGATTCTTCCACCCCTTAGACCAGCTTCTCCATAATAACGGCCATGCCAAGCCACCAACCTCGAAGCCAGCCTTTGAAACTTCTGCCACCAAATCCACGGCTGACTCTCTCGCGCCTGCACTGTCTCTAAAGGGACTTCCAGAAGCAAAGAAGGGTGGTTTCCCTCCTCGACCCAGGTACGCATTTCTAGAGTCACACGGCACTTGTTTAACAACCACAGGCCAACGCAAACCCCAAACGCGTTAACGAGCATGTGGAGGGAAGGATTTAACCCACAATCTACGGAACGAGACATACACACCCATCAAGACCCACAGGCTTGCCACGGTCAGAACCTCGTTTTTCCCCCTTTAAAACGGCTGCCACAGGAGAGTCCAAAATACCAAAAGGGCATGTCCCTCAACTCCTTGGGATAGGAAGCGGTTGTGGACATGCCGTTGCTTCCAGAAGAGCCAACGACAGCCCAAAGTCACACCAGTTCAGTAGCGACAGGAAAGCCTCGGTGACGGCCCAAGAGAAGCGGCGACAAGAAGGTCTTTCAAAAGTCAAGGGGTTGGCGGTAAGAGTCAAGAACGAAAAGAGGTATTGTTTCCAAAAAACACCCAGGTCTAGATCAAGGCCAAGATCAACCACACCTTTCTCTTTCCAAGTGCCACGTAGGGGTGTGTGAATGCTGGATAGCAAAGAAAGCTTGTGTGTGTGTGTGTGTGTGTGTGTGAGTGAGAGAGAGAGAGAGAGAGAGAGAGAGGTGGGTGGGTGGGTTTGTTTGCAAAGTGGTGCTGGAGGACAGACAGAAAGATGGGCACAAGGGTTGAAGGATCGAATCACGCCTGAAATACCATGCTAAAAATGCTTTCAAAAAAACAGTACCAATAATAGTTCAAAAGCAACAAGGCAAAGCACTTCATTAAAAAAACCAAACACATTCAGGCAGGCGGGCACAGAAGAGAAAGGGCCTGGTCGTGGAAGGAGAGCAAAGACCGGGGCCAGGCTGGCCTCCGGTGGGAGGGAGTTGCAGAGTCTGGGAACAGCCACCGAGAAGGCCCTCTCCTGGGTCCCCCGCCAAATGCACATGGAGAGGTGGCAGGACCGAGATCAGGGCCTCTCCTGATGATCTTCGAACCCAAGCAACCTCCTACAGGGGAGGATTACAGGGGGCTTTAAAGTGTTCTACGTTAGAACCATGCTGCCTGGAAACACTCCAAGACTCAGAGTCACAAGGAGACCTGATGTCCAGAGGAGAACGACGAGCTGGAAATGTCAGAACTAGATAAAGAGGTTGAGGAAAGAAGCTCTTTTTTTTCCTGGTAACGTCGGAGAACTGACATCTCCTCCTTTGCTGCAACGAGGTGGGCTGGCTTGTTCGTGCTGGCTGGGGTCCTTCAACCCAACGCACACGGCATGGATTCCGGGATATGGGAAAACAAACACCCACCCACACCAAAACCCATCTCCAATTAGCCACCCCCCAACTGGGCTCTGCAAATAAGAAGTTCTCGAGCAAACGATGCAAGCAGCAGGTTGCAAAAACATGATATTAAGATGTTCTGGCGGCAATTATCTCCGAGGAGAGGGGAGAGGGCGGGGGGAGAAAAAGAAGAGATTTTGTGTTGCTGTGCAGGTAAAAACCGTGGAGGGGAGAAAAGGAAGAGGAAGCTAGCGGATCAGAGAACCAGGAGCTGCTGAGGAGGAAAGCCAAACCTGGCGTTAGAAAGCCCCTTACAATATTTTATTTCATTGGCAGCAAAAGAGAAGTGTGTCTTGCGAATATTCACATGCAGATCAGGTCGATGAACAACTAGGCCAGTGATGTCCAAACCTCGGCCCTCCAGATGTTTTGGACCACAGCTCCCACAGTCCTTTGTCATTGGCCACCTAGGCTTAGAATCCTGGGAGTTGTGGTCCAAAACATCTGGAGGGCCGGAGTTTGGACACCCCTGAACTAGGCTGAGGAAAGTTGGCCGGTTTGCCTTAGCTTTAAAGGTGCTCTCTCCCAAGTGCTGAACTGAGTTCGGGAGGTGGAATTCAGCACCATGGAGAACTCCTAAAAAGACACACACACCCCCAAGGCCGAAGAACAGGGCCTGGGGCGCGGTTGTCCCAACCTGGGTTTGGAAAGGGTCTCTGTTCCCCCCCATCTTGCCCTGGTTCAGTCCATTTGGGGGGGGCATCCCCTCCCAGGTACAAAAGCTGGCAGGCGCAAATGGGAGAGAGCTGGTTTGGAGGTCCTCGCAGGGGAGCGCAGCTAGATGGAATATCTTTCCCTCTGCAGTCACTCTTGGCAGATATTCTAAAACCACTTATAAGAATAGACCATGCAAGTTTTGTCGGCTAGCACCTGACTCTGTTTCCCATATTTTGACACGTTGTCCATCACATCCTATCATTCGTCGACAATTACTTGGCCCCTATATTTCCAAACTCCCACCTATCCGAGAGATCATTACCTCGTGCCTTTTGGCTGACAAAAATCCCAGCCTGACAGAGTCAGTAGCCAAATATTTATTATGGATCCATCAGAAAAATAACCCCGTTCCTTTTACAAGCCAAAGGTTTAATTCAACTTTAGACTAACTTTTTCCTTTTAGACCCTGAGACTGGCTTACATTTTATGTTACTGCATCTCTGTTTTAAAATATTTATGCCAATAAAGGTGAATTGAATTTAAATGGGAGAGAATCTCGTTTCTAGTTACCAAAGGAGCCCGTGATCTTCGGGGCCATTATCCACTGATTCACTTACCCACTCTCTGAAAATATTGAACATATTATTATTTTTTATATGCCCGATTGTGGAACCTGTGTATTTCTTTGGTATTGTTGTATATTGTTAACCACCCTGAGTTCCCACTGGGAAAATCGGGCAATAAACAAACAAACAAACAAACAAACAAACCCCTTCAAATATAGCTTTCCAAGGCATCATTACCAGATCTGGCAAGTAGCAGAAGCCAGAGACCTTGCTCCAAGCTCAATCACTATTAAAATTGCAGGTTTGCTATCATCCACGGTTTTCAGTATCCACTGCGGCCCTGGAACAAATCTCTGGTGGATATAGGGACCCTGCTGTATTTCCCAAACAACGTGCCAATGTGGCAAATTCCAACAGTGAGGTTTTAAAAGTAAATAAAGACAATTCAAACCCACAAGACAGGGTGGAAGGGCGATTTTCTTATCGCCAGAAGCTCGGACTTCCAAAATGTGCTGCCTTCTGTGGCACGCTATCGAAGCAAAGCATCGAAACTAATCAGATCATTTGTAATGACTGATGATCTAATCCTTCAACCTTCTAATTCATTGTTCAGTGGAAGTCTCCCAAGGAATCTAATCATCCGCTAATCGAATCACCCGTAATCTGATCAAGTAATAATGACCGAGACCACCAATAGCGACGAGAGTTTTCTTCCATTTGGGAAGGGGTCTCTTCCCATAAGGACAGGCCTTCCTATAGAAACTCGTATATTTCGACTGGAGTCCCTCGGCGTTCTTTGGGGGGGGGGTTCCTTCTCTCGCTGTGGTCTTTCTTTAAGAAAACCCCACAAAATCGTCTCATAACTACTGGGCTCTTGCTTAATAAATCACCCGCTCAATTTGTGTGCAGACAAGGATGGTTACCTTGTTTGTTGATTTATTGATGGCTCGGCCTCAGTGTGGATAATTAGGGTGTTTGGTTGCTTCCCGAAGCCTCCCCCGTACGCAGCGCCTGGCATCGGGAACGCCTCGCCTCCCTTGTCCCCCAAATCAGCTCAATTTCGGTTATTATAAGTCCATGGGGGCTTTCTCCAGACTCCGATACATTTTTGATAGCTGGTCCCAAAATACGAGATGGATCCATTCCCTAAAGCAGGCATGTCCAAACTTCAACCCTTCTGATGCTTTGGACCACAACTCCCAGAATTCCAAGCCTGTATTCCCAGTGGCAAAGGACTGTGGGATTTGTGGTCCAAAACATCTGGAGGGCTGAAGTTTGGACATGCCTGCCCTAAAGGAAGCCCCAACCACGAGTTTGCAAGAGCTGTAGAGGGTTATAGATGACGGGACCGTTCAGAGACCACAAAATCCACAGTTTAGGTTAGGATGGACTTGTTGGCCCTCAACAACCACAACCAACACAACACCTAACTGTGGCTCACCTGGGAGATTTAAGGCCTTCCAGACTGGGCTCTCTGAATCTCCCTCCAAAATTCCCGTCCCTGCCCCAGTGCCAACTGGGAGTTTTCGTTCTGAGCAGGAAATAGACCCAGCCACATAAAGAGGGCCGTTAAAAGTTCGGTCCAAAACTCGGGAGCAGGTTAGAGCCACCAAGAGAGGAAGCTTGATTCAGCCAGGATTCTGAGGGCATCCTTGTCCAACCCTCCACCGATGGAGAACATTTATTTTATTTTTATTTATTGGATTTTTATACCGCCCATCTGGCAGCGAGGTCACTCTGGGAGGTTTACAACATCCCCCATCTTGCTTCCCCCTTTTTTCTTTTAAACCTCAGGCTACAAAACAGCCTGGGTCATCCTCAGGTTCTTGCCTCCGGTGGCAAAAGAGTCTGCCCCAGGAGGCCGCTCTGGCGCTCGTGCAGGAAGAGATTACACAGGCTGGAAGAATTCTGTCTTTCGAAGGCAAGGAAAGAGATCGGTGCAAGGGCGTTGAGGCCGGAGGCCACAGGAGCAAGGAAGGAAGGGCCACGATTTTTAAAGTAAGGTATCCGGGGGGGAAAGAGACAATGCTTTGAAAGCCAGGGCTCCAACAGGCGAGGGACCCACGCACACCATTTCCTGAAATCCGCCTCCTCCCTCCCTCCCAGCGAGATCCCTCCCTCCACTCTCACCCAGTTCTAAACCTCCAGCTTTGTTAACCTAAGCCCAATCAAGGCTGCTTACTGGAGAATTATGACTTAAAAAAGCTCTTTTCCGGAGAGATTTGGAGCGATTTGGGTTCTTTTTTTAAAACCGCAGAAGAGCAACGCAACCGTCTTAGCGGGCGGCCAGGCATGTGTGTGTGTGTGTGTGTGTGTGTGTGTGTGTGAGAGAGAGAGAGAGAGAGAGAGAGGAACCATCCAGCCACAATTAAATCCTTGCAAACGGGCTGGCCAAGGTGCCAGGCTGCCAACATGGGGCTGCCCTTGAAGACTTTCCATTAATATTTATTTTTTAAAAAAATAGATGTATCTTTAAAGGAAGCCACCCAAGATCCCGGTGGTGGCTGTAGATTTTGCAGAGCTTGTAGAAGCATTGAACGGAGCAGGAGGGGCCACGCCGACCCTGTAAGGTAGGCTAGGATGGAAAGAGATGCCCGGGCCAAAGCTGACCAGTGAGTTTTGGGTGATTCTGCTGGGATTTGAACCCGGACCTGCCGTTTTCCTAGGCACAGATGCCTCCCTGGGACTTCCCTTGATAGGTGCAAGGGTGGAAAGCGGCAGGAAAAGAGGAAGACTGAATACAAGATGGACCGACTCTCTAAAGCAGTGGTTCTCAACCTGTGGATCGCCAGATGTTCCTGGACTGCCACTCCCAGAAGCCTCCACCAGGCACTGTGCTGGAAGGGATTTCTGGGAGTTGCAGTCCAGGAACATCTGGGGACCCACCGGTGGAGAACCACAGCTCTAAAGGAAGCCATTATGCACCATATGTCAGAGTCATTACTGGGCTAAATATTAAGCTCATAAATAAAAACGGTGGCTGCAGGGCGGTGGGTGGGTGGGTGGAGGGTTTAATGGCTCAGGGTGGATTTGGGCCAAGGCACGGCTCTTAACTGCCACATGTGGGCTGCTCGTGAGGAAAGGAAACTGGCCCCCGACACTGGACCACGGGAGGGTCCCTGCTGAGCTTGGAGGTGAGCAGCCCCATCTCCCAGGGTCCCTCTGCAATGCCAGGTCCCTCGCCCGCTCTCCGGACATCGAGGCATGCTAACAAAATCCTTCTTTCTCACTTGTCCTGGCGAGATGTCCCAAATGGAATTCCCACATCCTTCAATTTTCCTCCTCTCGCCTCCACCAGGACGGGAACAAAGAGGGTGATCTTTGAAAACCTCACTAAGGTCTCGTTAATTTTTAAAAGCTGGTTTCCTTTCTGTTCCATTCCTTTCCTTTCCTTTCCTTCCTTCCTTTCCTTCCTTCCTTCTTTCCTGCCATCCATCCATCCATCCATCCATCCATCCTTTCTCTTTCTTTCTTTCTTTCTTTCTTTCTTTCTTTCTTTCTTTCTTTCTTTCTTTCTTTCTTTC
>JAHTLZ010000038.1:3906059-3916761 GCA_023846285.1 Phrynocephalus versicolor | reverse complement strand
ACACACACACACACACACACACACACACACACACACACCCCTTGGATGTTCCTTCCTTTGCTTTCTAGTTTCGATGTTTGCTCATTCGCTCCTGCCCTGCCTTTTTTTCTTCCTCCTTGTTTTAATCTGCTCTTTGCGTGGGGAGTGAACGGTGTAGCATCCTCCCTGTGGTCTTCCCCATGTTCTTACTGCCAATTGCCTGAGGAGGGCTTGTGAAAGCTGGAGTATAAATATTTTACAGTATTTTTGAGGCAGGCTGGCGTGTGAGCCTGCGCACATTTATTAGTTTATTTACAACAGACTTCTTCTAATTCAATACCAAATGTTTCTAATTCTCCACTGAAGCGAGCTCTTCTTTTTTAAAAAATGAAGCAGAGGGAGGACAAGCTGGTGCCTCCCCAGGTCTGCTTCGGATTAAACACAACGTTTTAATTCAAACGATGGCGGATATTTAATTTATCATCAGATATAACCTTCCCGAAATCAGAGACCAGACTGGTGGTAGGTGAGGCCAGGACTAAAAATGGCCAGTCATACTACCCTGATTTCCAGACTTAACCTCCAATACAATGCTTTCTTCTACCTCTTGTCAGTCACAGGAGGGAGGGCCTTTTTCTCTGTTGCCGGCGCTCCCAGACTCTGGAACTCCCTGCCACTGGAATCCGGGCTGACCCCATCTCGGCTGTCCTTCCACAAACAGGCAAATACCTTTCCCTTCAGGCAGGCTTTCCCTTTGATTGCCTGAGAGTCCTTTTTTTAAAATGGATTGTTCTGCCTTGCTGCCGTGAATGGGATTTTTGGCATTGATTTCGTTTGCTTTTCTTGGAGTGGCAATTGGTCCTTTGTAAAGTGTTTGTACACTCGCCTTTTTTTTTTAAGCTTTCAATAATGTCTTTTGATGAGGGAAGCCACCTTGGGTCCTTTTTTAAAGGAAAAAGGCGGGTTAAAATATTTTAAATTAAAAAAAATAAGGAAATAGTAGCAGGGTCCCTTCCACTTTACTATAAAGCAGTGGTGACCAAGCTTCGGCCCTCCAGATGTTTTGGACCACAACTCCCACAGTCCTTTGTCATTGGCAATAAAGGCTTGGAATTCTGGGAGTTGTGGTCCAAAACATCTGGAGGGCTGAAGTTTGGCCACTACATAAAGGATTGGATTTTCCACCCTCCCCACGGATCTTTCCAGGTCCAGAGAGAGGAAACCTCACCCGCTTTAGCCCTCCAGGAGGCAGAAGGATCTGGCCCACTTCAGGATGAGGTCAAAAACCCGTTTCCTACCAGCCAGCGTTGAGGGCCACTCCAAAGCTGTCATTCAGCTCTTCAAAATTACCATCAGAGTTAAATCTCATACAGTGCTCCTAATTCTCTCTGCTTCCCGAGTGCACGAGCAGAGGCCCTGTAACATCATCATCATCATCTTGCTTATCAGGAGTGTTGAACCCAGAAGGGACACCTCTCTCCTTCTGACAGCGCCCCCCTCCCCACCCTTTTACAAGGATCATTCATATGCAGGTTGTAGGATGCATTGCGCAGCAGTTCCTGATTGGCTAGGCCCGCATTGCAGGGAAAGCGTGGCACTAATTTTAGCCGGGAGCCATTTGCTCATATATAATTATTCATGCACATATGTTTAGCCCACCATGGTATCTGCCGATCTCATGCCTGGGTGCAATCAAAGAAACCACTTCAGAACAATGTAAAGCCATTTAGAACTTTTCAAAAACGGAGTGGAATAGAAATCCATCGGTAATTAAGCATCCCCCACGATGCGAAGGAGATGCGTGGAAAGAAAGCTCTGAGCAGTCAGTGAAAATCCTTTCAGTCCCACGTTGTGTGGTTTCTGCAGGGTTTGCTAGCCACCGGGGACCGCAAGACTTGTGGCCTCGGTGCCATCTTCAAGGGAAGCCCCAAGAGGAACCCCTTGCAGTAGTTTAAACAGGAGGCTTGAAGTAATGTGGCCAGGTTAAGAAAAATGGAGCTGGTGGGATGCCCAGGGGTGACCACTACTATCCCAGGTGCAAATCAAGCCATAGAGTCCACCTGGATTCCCTGGTGACCTAGATCGATCAAAGAGTCCAATTGGGAGGGGGTATTAATTTGCTAGAGGATATGATGAAAATCCAAAATGACCTTGACAGATTAGAGTGCTGGGCCAAAGCTAACGGAATGGATTTCAACAGAGGGAAATAAAGGGTGCTGCATCTAGGTAAAAAGAATTAATTGCCCAGATATAGGATGGGGGATACTTGGCTGGAGAATAGTACTTGTGAAAGGGATCTGGGAGTCTTGGTGGACCACAAACTGAATATGAGTCAGCAGTGTGATGTGGCGGCTAGGAAAGCCAATGCGATTCTTGGTTGCATCAATAGAAGCATAGTGTCTAGATCAAGGGAAGTGATAGTACCACTCTATTCTGCTCTGGTCAGACCCCACCTGGAGTACTGTGTCCAGTTCTGTGCGCCTCAGTTTAAAAAGGATGTTGACAACCTCGAGCGGGTGCAGAGGAGGGCAACTAGGATGGTTGAAGGCCTGGAAGAGATGTCTTATGAAGAACAGCTTAGGGAACTGGGAATGTTTAGCCTTTCAAAAAGAAGGCTGAGAGGGGATATGATAGCTATGTTTAAATATTTGAAAGGATGTCATATTGAAGAGGGAACAGGTTTGTTCTCCATGGCTTCAGAGACTAGGACTCGGGGCAATGGTTTCAAACTACAGGAAAAGAGATTCCATTTGAACATTCGGAAGAACTTCATGACAGTTAGAGCTGTTCGGCAGTGGAATATGCTGCCACGGAGGGTGGTAGAGTCTCCTTCTTTGACAGTATTTAAGCAGAGGCTGGATGGCCATCTGTCAGGAGTCCTGGGATGGGGGTTCCTGCATAGCAGGGGGTTGGACTGGATGGCCCTTGAGGTCTCTTCCAACTCTTTGATTCTATGATTCTATGATTCTAAGAGTATTCCCAAGGCATGCACCTGTTTTTTCAAGGAGAGTTGACCTCCTTCTTGGAGAAAGGAATGACTGACCCACAGCACCTCCGTCCTACTGGTTTAGTAAAGGTTAAAGGTAAAGGTTCCCCCTGCACATACATACCAGTTATGTCTGACTCAAGGGACTCATCTCTGTTTTTGAGCCCAAGAGCCAGTGTTGTGCAAGTCCATGGCCATGTGGCCGGTCTAGCTGAACGCGTTTCTGTGCACGGAACACTGTTTACCATCCCACTTTTTATGGCGGTACCTGTTTATCTACTTACGTTGACATGCTTTCGAACTGCTAGGTTGGCAGGAGCCGGGGCGAACGGCGCTTGCTCATTCTGCTGCGTGGCGCCCGGGATTCGAACTGCCAATCTCTGCAGCCGACAGTTTTCAGCGCTCGAGTCCACGGAGCCCCCAGTAGCCCAAACCTGCACCAGCAAGAGCCTCCCCGGCTCAGGAGGCAAAGAAACCTAGAGTTGCCATCCTGATGGCAGCCAACTCCAAAACTTCTGGAGGCGCCATCCATCCCATGTCATACAAGGGCTAAAGACCTTAAAGGCGGATTAAGCCCCGTAGCACCCCACAGACTGAGAAGGCAAAGATGGGAATGAACAGACGTCTCCTTATGACTGACCCATCGGGTAGAAATGGACCCGCTGTGGCACCCAACTCAACCAACCTGATCCAAAGGAGCCACAAGAGGAACAACGGACACATCAACAAGGTTGAAACCTTTCACTCTTCCTTCCAAAGGCAGAAGGTCATCAGAGCAACCAAGGCTGTTTCAGATCCAGGATCTAGACCTGAGATCGATCCTCTGAAAAGCTTATTTCCAACTGCCCAGCCAACACTGGATCTCAGCGCGTTAGGGACGAGGAACCTCTGACCTTCCAGAGGTTCTCGACTTCATATCGCAGAAGCTGATGCCAGCAGGACAAACGGCGAGAGGTTGCGGGTCGACCTACATGTCTGGAAGGCCATGAGGGCCTCACCTTTGCAGGATCCCAGACTGGTTGGCATCAAACAAGGAGGAATAAAAATAGGAGCGTTTGGACGAACACGGAGAAGCTGTCGGCGTTTGGACGAACACAGAGAAGCTTCATCCAACTCTACAAGTTGGATGAAGGGTCTGGGACAGAACTCAATACGTTTTCTAAAGCCCATAAGCTGCTCGTTGGAGGACACAAAGTTTTATGGCACAGCTCCCTGGGTAGAGGGCTCCATCATGTGTGGAGTAGAGGTCACCTAAGGGACGGTCTTTTCCTGCCTCTGCCAGTAGTCTAGAGCCGTGGTTCTCAAGCTCATGTCCCCAGATGTTCTTGAACTAAAATTCCCAGAAGCCTTCACCACCAGCCAGGGTTTCTGGGAGTGGCAGTCCCGGAACATACAGAGACCAGGAGCTGGGAACCGCTGGGTTAGAGGGCGTTCCCATTTTTACGGGCAGCCTCAAGATCCCCGTGAATACAGCCAAAAGCTTCCTGCCTGTCGCTGACTTGTTCCACCTGGCTGCTCTCGCATCCCCTTGGAGCCATTTCAGAGGCGGGCAAATTCCCCCACCTGCTGATTTATTTTTGTAATACGTGTGGGCCATCTGAGCAGCAGCAAGGGATTTAGGGGGAAAATTCTTCCCGCTCCGTTATTATCACACATGCGGAAATGAACATCAGTTTGCCTGGAGCGTGCTAATCGGCCTTCTTTCTCCGAGTCATAATTCTGGGCTTTTAAAATATATATATATATATACAGTATATATAATTATTAACATCCCGAATGTGGAAACGGAAAAGAGGCTTGATCGCTCCACCCCACTGTTCTCCCATAATGGGAGAGAAAAAAACCCATCAACGGGTCCCTGGAGGTTCCGAAATACCTGATAACACGACCATCTGGAAAGAGAGTGTAGCGCTCTTAGAGGAGGCATGAGCCGTAACAGGCTGTTCCAGACAGCAATTTGTGGGTCCCGAGGCCCTTAGCAACCCTTTTCGACATGAACGGAGATGTTCCAGGAGGCAGGGGAAAACATTACAGGACAAAAAAAAAAATGCTTCTGCCAAATTAGGAAGGGAGGGGAGGCCGGGGGCTGGGGAGGGGACGGCATTGAGTTGAACGCCAGAAAAAAATTAATGGCGTTCTCTTTGAGGGTGCAGAAGGCAGGCAGGTGCCTGGGCTTGTGTGGTTCAAGCTGCCCCTGGAGGAGAAGATGTTTTCCCACCCCCAGGCTGACCCCAAAATAGCCCACCCCTGAGATGCAGGGTCAAGCACTTTGGAGAGGTCTAAGGCAGTGGTTCTCAACCTGTGGGTCTCCAGATGTTCCTGGACTGCAACTCCCAGAAATCCTGGCCAGCTCAGCTAGTGATGAAGACTTCTGGGAGTTGCAGTCCAGGAACATCTGGGGACCCACCGGTGGAGAACCACTGGTCTAAGGGTTTACGAGGGCCACTCCACCCTTCGAGCAGCGTCGCCAAACCGACCAGGTTCGAAAAACACCCCTGCTGCTACGTACACAACGTAGATGGGTTTTAACTGGACGGCTTGTCCAGGAGGAGTGTAGGTGAAAACCGCAATGGGGGGAGAAATGACCCCAAGGTCTAAAGGGGAGCCAAGCCGCCTAAAAGGAAATAGCAGCTACATACCTCAAAAACAACCCTGATTAAAAATTCATAAAACATAAAAAAAGTCATCTCAAATTCAATCACCTTCTTTTGTTCCTGTGATAAAAGGATCGCCCGGATGTCTGGGAAAGCAAAAACCCTACAAAAAAAAAGGAGACCCTATAAAATGGCATCCAGCAACCATCTTAGGGGTTCTGGGTCAGAGTACAGGTTCATTGCTCCAAATTAAGTCTTCTTTAATTTAACTTCATCTATTTAGACCAGGCATGTCCAAAGTCCGGCCCGGGGGCCAAATGCAGCCCGTTTTCAAATGCTGAGTGGCCCGCGCTTCTTCTCCCCATCGGCTCAGCCTGTCATGCATCCCCGGCAGCTGGCCCCTCCCCATACCGGATGGAGGCGTTAGCTTGCAGTTTTATGGTATGCTTGTCCTCCCTGCCTCTGTCTACCCCCCCAGGCACCTGTCCAGCCTACCCACCCCCAGCTCCATTGCTGCAGCATCCTCCCCGCCTCCTTGTATGTTATAGAGACGTCTCCAAAGTCCGGCCCAGGGGCCAAATGTAGCTGAATGGTTGGCCCCCACACATTTTCACCTCACCAAATCTGGCCCTCCTTGCAAAAAGCTTGGACACTCCTGATTTAGACGGTGTACGGAGACGAAGGAGCGGGGAAATCTTTGTCTCTTATCTGTCTTCTGGCCCCTGTTCCCCACACATGGGGGGCCTCCCTATGCTAGCCCCAATTCCATGCTAGCCCCACCCTTTGCACACTCCAATCCATGTGAGTTTGCTTCTTTCCCTGGATTAGTCATTGAGAATCTGTGCCATAGGTTAGTTCTTTAGCACCAAATAGAACCCCTCTTAGGCACAGCTCTGTGCGTGTGTGAGAGAGAGATATTCAGCACAATCTATGTACTGCCGTAGTTCAAAGACCCCATAAAGGAGTGTCTCTGAGCATGTGTGAGTGCCCTCGACAGGTTCTGGCCAGCATACCTGAGAACAACCGGTATTTGAATAGGTCTCTCGGATCAGCACTCTCTACACACTACAACACCCTGGTTCATGGAATCATAGCATCGTAGAGTTGGAAGAGACCTCCAGGGCCATCCAGTCCAACCCCCAGCCATGCAGGAAACCCCCATCACAGAGGTGGATAAATAAGACACACACACCCCGCAACTCACCATGCCTGTGATTGTTGCGTGCAACTTTGTAGGATGAAAGTCTGTTGGAGCTCCCAGACCGTGGAACTCCCTGTCACTGGAGGCCAGGCCGGACCTCTCTTTGCTGTCCTTCCATGTGCAAACATTTCTCTTCAGGCAGCCATTTCCTTTGGGATGGCCCATCTAGGAGACAATAAACAGGATGGTTTTTATGTTCTCGCTTCTACATCTGGTTTTTTTTTGGGGGGGGGTCATGCTTTTACTTAACAAGTTGAATAGAATGCTGTCAATTGTTTAATATTTCAATCATTTGCTCTTTTTTTAGCTTTGAAGCTTGTTATTTTTTCGGAGATCGAGCCACTTTGGGTCCTTTTTTTAAAAAAAAAGGGAAAAGACAGATAAAATATTTTAAATAAAAATAAAATGGGGGTACTTGGCCTTTCTAAACACGGATCTGATCCTAGGAAACGGATGTGTTTGTGTGACTCATATATCTGTGGGACACTGCCAGTGCTCTGGGTTTTCTGGTAAGGGACAATTTTAAATCAAAGGAAATATGAATGGAAAAGCTGGCTGAAATCCATTTCCGATTAGGGGGAAAAATCAGGATTTTAAACACACACACACACACACACACACACACACACACACACACACACACACACACACACACACACACACACACACACACACACTTATTCATTTCAAAATTGTTCTCTCTCCTTAAAACACACAGAGAGACAGACACTCATTTTAAACACACAAATTTCCTCTCCTATTTTTCCATCCAATTGATCCCCCACGGTTCCCATCCAAGCTTCAAACCAGCAGTGAGAGAAAGTCATCCTTTAAACTGGCAAATGCATTTACTGAAAGAAAGGGGTGAGAGAGACAGAGAGAGAGAGAAAGAGAGAGAGGAGGCTGGTTTACTTAATTCCCGTATCTTCCCTCTTTTAAAATATCTGTTCAAAATTCCGATTCATCCACCAGGGTTTGGTGAGGCGGAAGCCGTTGGATGTTTTTTGTTTGATATGGGGGGAAAAACAACACGACGCTGGTTAAGAGTGGTTTAGGTCTCTGGCTGTGGCGTCTAGAATTCGGGACCTGAATTTTCCCCACTGGGGCTCCAGGGTGGGGTGGAGGGCAGCTTAGGCAGCCCCAGGCAAGCACCGATGATGACCCCGAAATTCCTATCAGGGTTTTTGGAAATCAGAAACAAGGCCTTTAAAAACAATATCCTAGTAAAGTTCTGTTTGAAGCTGGCATCAACATTCATGCATAGAATCATAGAATCATAGAGTTGGAAGAGACCTCAAGGGCCATCCAGTCCAACCCCCTGCCATGCAGGAACCTCATCACAATATTTCCGAGAGATGGCCATCCAGCCTCTGCTTAAAAACCTCCAAAGAAAAAGGAGACTCCACCACCCTCCTTTGGGGAAGCATAATCCACTGCTGAACAGCTCTAACTGTCATGAAGTTCTTCCTAATGTTCAAATGAAATATCTTTTCCTGTAGTTTGAGACCATTGCCCCAAGTCCTAGTCTCTGAAGTCATGGAAAACAAACCTGTTCCCTCTTCAATATGACATCCTTTCAAATATTTAAACATAGCTATCATATCTCCTCTCAGCCTTCTTTTTGAAAGGCTAAACATTCCCAGTTCCCTAAGCCGTTCCTCATAAGACATTTCCTTCAGACCTTCAACCATCTTGGTCAACCTCCTCTGGACCCGCTTGAGGTTGTCAACATCCTTTTTAAACTGAGGCGCGCAGAACTGGACACAGGACTCCAGGTGGGGTCTGACCAGAGCAGAATAGAGTGGTACTATCCCCTCCCTTGATCTAGACACGATGGTTCTGTTGATGCAACCAAGAATCGCATTGGCTTTCCTGGCCGCCGCATCACACTGCTGACTCATGTTCAATTTGTGGTCCACCAAGACTCCCAGATTCCTTTCACAGGTACTCTTCTCCAGCCAAGTATCCCCCATCCTATATCTGTGCAATTCATTCTTTTTACCTAGATGCACCACCCTGCATTTCCCTCTGTTGAAATCCATTCCGTTAGCTTTGGCCCAGCACTCCCAAGATCTCCCAAACTCCGAATGGCGGATGGGGTGCATTTATTGTTCCGTTCTTAAAACATAAGCCCCTTAGCTATAACATCTGTTCCGTACCGCTATTTAATTTCAAAGCCTAGATCTCTGTAATCGCATCTAGAAAAACCGCCAGGAAGCTGTATTCTAGAAGCAAGTAATTCCAATTTCTGTTCTAAGGCCAAAGAAAAGGCGTCAGTTTCTTATGTAATTGAAACAACACAAGTTACTTTTTAGTTACAATTTGCAGGCATCTCCAAGGGAGTAACTATCACCCGAGAGCAGCAAAACCAATTACATTAGGACCCCATTATCCGCTGGGGATTAGGTCCAAGGCTTCCCATGGATAATGAAAACCATGGATAAGAGAGAATGCCTAAATGTCCCCAAAACTGCTGTTCTGTGATAGTAACTTGCTTTACAGCTGCTGTTTTGCAATAGTAGCTTGCTTTACAGCTGCTCTTTGTGACAGTAGCTTGCTTTGTGGCTGCTGAATTATTTATTTATTTTTCCTCTGCCAACCGTGGATAACTGAATCAGTGGATAATGAATCAGTGGATATGGGGGTCCTACTGTACAGTGATTCCAAGCATCCCTTCCATCTTTGCCCATCTAAGATCAGATTGTTTTTAATAAGAAGCTTTGCAGTATATTCATTCACTCGTTCGTTCATGTATAATTTGTATACCTCCAAGCTTAATTCAGAGAACAATTCTAGGGGGTGTTTTGTGGGGCAGAAGGTAGCATTGGTCAGCAATGGGTTTCTAGAAATAACTGTTTATTTCTCTGTTTCTTTTTTTAAAATCCGTTTTTGAAAGGTCCTACAAGCTGCACTGCACAGAAAAATACGGTTGTGACTCAAGAATCTTCTCTTGAAGGTAATACCAACAACCCCAAACCATGTTTTATTTTGCATCCGCGACAGTAGTACTCATTTAAAAAGGAAGAAAAAACCCAAAGTCTTTTTGTGTGTGTGCCAGACCTAAAAAGTTGTACCATGCACACACAAAAATGCCTTTTGCACAAAAACCGGTATTATGCACCCAAAATGCATCTATTTGTATTTTGCACAAAAACTTGCATTTGGGACACATCTGCGTTATGCATGGAAATGGATTGCGAGTTGAAAATTACATTTCCCACGAAACAATGTCTTTCGGTCGCAAAAAATATCTTGCACAAAATTTGCGTTTTGGAGCGAACCTTTGTATTATACGCAAAAGCTTGTGTTTTGCCCAAAGGAGGGGGGATAGGTCTGCCAAACTTGGGAGGGGGGGGAGCCAAAATATGCCAATAGGCTAAGACACACACACCCATTGCTTTGAGGGAAAATGCTTTGTACTGTACTTGACATTTTTGCAGGCGAGAGCAAAATGAGTGACGATTTACATCCCCACCCCACCCCACCCCCGGGATGGCAAATGGCAGATGAAGGAGACCTGGTTTTGCCTGCCCTATTTATACACTTTTCCTCCCCCCGCCGCCCCCGCCTTACCAGGGAGGAATTTAGAGCAAAGCGATCAAGGTGTATGTTCGTGTCTCTTTAATCACCCTCTTTGGAGCACCTGAACTATACAAGTCAAACACTGCCGTGGAGAGACGGAGAGACTTGAAAGCAAATCCCGGCCGGCTCAAGCTGGATATTTCTCCTGATTTGCATAATGATTATGCAAATGGAACCTTGCATAATGCCACGGTGATCTATCGTCACATTGTTGTTGTTGTTGTTGTTGTTGTTGTTGTTGTTGTTGTTGTTGTATAGAGAAGAACCCGAGAAACTGTCCATCCTTCTACCGACAACTTCCTTCCTTCCTACCTTATTTATTTATTTATTTATTTATTTATTTATTTATTTATTTATTTA